>CABFPE010000303.1:455263-487643 GCA_900660155.1 Hofstenia miamia
CATGGACTACCAGTGCATACACAACTGCAAGTGGTACATGACAAAATTGCCACACTACAGCCTCATGTGCTGATCCTTTTCCAGGCAGCTGGTGACTTGATGTGGGTCAACAATGTCAAAACCATCACTCAGTATTACAATGTCACAAAAAGGATAGAGATTATCACAATGATAAGAGCTAATGTGTCTGACCCAGAGCAAATGACACTTAGTCAAGTCCATGAATACTGTTCACTGTTCATTGATCATACAACTATGATGGGGTCCTTGAGGCAGGTGTTTATACACTTTTATCCAGATACTGAGATTAGTGCAGAAGACGCCCACACATCTGACACCTATGGAATGATGACATTGATGATCGCCCTCAAGGGTCTTCAACTGTATGAGAGATTTTATGATACTTTCACGAGATGGTTAAATAATCTAAGAAGGAATTGTCCCATCAGTAACAGGATGCCAACAATTAAATTTCTGTGATTAAAAGATGAAGTAGTTACCCAATGAGAAGTACTCATGCAGGTTACATGAGAGCCACAATACGCTGAAGTCCAAACATGGGATGGTGAGTTAGCTACTAAGATGATAATGGCCACTCAGAATATCATGTCTGGGCCCGCCCTCCAATTGTTATCTGAAAATTAATTTGAGCAAGGGGGGCATGTAGAGTCACTCAGGGACTTTTTTGATTTTATTCTTTATGAATTATTTTGTATTTTTACGTCACCATGACATCAGCAATTATTTTGATCTCAGGTTGCTATTGTTAATTTGACGTCCCCTTGATGGTGCTTATTATTATTGCTCAAATTGAATTTACAAGGGAAAGAATAATTGATCATGTTTAAACTACATAGACAACTGATTTTGTAAACAAAGGCAGGTAATAATTCCATTCTTGTATAAAACCTGAGAGACCTGTAAAGAATGTACAATAGGGGTGGTCGAAAAATGGATTTTTTAGAAATTGGTGAAATGGGTGGGGATTTCATGTAGCTTTTACTTTGATAACATTAGGTTAACAAATATTTTCGAATTTCATTATCTTTTGACCCCACTGAAAATCATTTAAAAATACAAATTCATGCCAAAATCAATAATATTTATATAATTTATTTGTATATGTTAATATTGATATTTTATGCAATGGTTACCTTGATAAGCAATTAGAGACGATGATAAATCATAGTTAACAATAATTTTGTGCATTTAGCCTTTCAGAGAAATGTTAAAAATCGTTGAAAATTCGTTTGTGACTGTGAATTTCTGCTTATGACTCAGCTTGTAGGGTTACTTTCCTTACTACTAACTATCTGATGACAGGAGATGAGTCACTTTCACCAGTCTTGTGTATCTGATATTATTTGATTACGTTGTCCTGCTACATTGATTCGATAACTCACGTGATTGTCTGCGTGCGTGAAATGCACTATAGGATCTTATATCTATTAAGAGAATCAGTGTGAANCAAACAATAGATCGGCTTGGTTAAGGGCTAAGGATGACATTTTGAATATTAACATTATTGCAATGGTTTACTTCATATATAGAACATTTGAATTCCACATTGCAAAGTTCAAGGTTGAAAATTTTGATTTTATAAAAATGGTATGTATGATTCATATATTCTACAAAGCCTAATATACTCATTTCTTTTCGTTATTTATTAAAAAACTGAGGTGAATGTTGTATGTATAATAGGGGTGGTCGAAAAATGGATTTTTTAGAAATTGGTGAAATGGGTGGGGATTTCATGTAGCTTTTACTTCGATAACATTAGGTCAACAAATATTTTCGAATTTCATTATCTTTTGACCCCACCGAAAATCATTTAAAAATACAAATTCATGCCAAAATCAATAATATATATATAATTTATTTGTATATGTTAATATTGATATTTTATGCAATGGTTACCTTGATAAGCAATTAGAGACGATGATAAATCATAGTTAACAATAATTTTGTGCATTTAGCCTTTCAGAGAAATGTTAAAAATCATTGAAAATTTGTTTGTGACTGTGAATTTCGGCTTATGACTGAGCTTGTAGGGTTACTTTCCTTACTACTAACTATCTGATGACAGGAGATGAGTCACTTTCACCAGTCTTGTGTATCTGATATTATTTGATTACGTTGTCCTGCTACGTGATTGTCTGCGTGTGTGAAATGCACTATAGGATTTTATATCTATTAAGAGAATCAGTGTGAACGTGAACGGTTATTAGTACGCATCTCGCTCGTACCTTTATTATCTCAATGTCACAAATTTTGCGGTCTCATTATTTGAAATCCGCAATTGGTCAACCTGCTGAATTACCTGTTAATGTTCTTCCAACTGGCAAAGAAGTATTGCAGTACTTATTGCTTCTAAAGCAAACCAAACAAAATGGCATAACTTCCACTCTTGATCTGTGTAAGCAGATTGCAATCAAGCTTCAAGATATTTGGAGAAAAGCTGGAATTCCTTATTCAAAATGTCACGTTACTCTAGCAAAACGGATTTGGAAACTTTATAATGATATTTGTGATTTGGGAAAAACTATAGGCAAAAAGCAATCTAATTCTTTCCTCAAGAAAAAAGCAAAGTATGATAACATTCAAAATGTGCTGTTTGATATTTCTTCTTGCAAATGTGTTAGCTTCAACGACTGCAGATGTAGTCCAGAGAATCGGGTACCTCTTTTGGAGCAGGAATTTTTATTGGATCAAAGGACAAGCAGGAAGATGAGAATTGGATCAGTTGACTTAAATGAATCACAGCGGCAAGATCTTAAGGAACGCAAGTTTATTTCGAAAAACAAAGGTTACCAGTTGGAGATTTGCAATAATGATGATGACGTGTGTGCTGAATCTCTAGTACACCAACCCAGAGAATTTATGGAAGGAACTACGTCAACCATGAAAAAACTACCTTCAGTGGCGTTGGTAGCAGATAGGTACAGTGTTAGTGATACGGCTGTTGCTGCCATCTGTTCCGCTACTTTTCACGATATTGGGGAAGATGTAGTAGTTGACAGAAGTAAGATACGTAGAGAACGACAAAAGATTCGGGCTGACTGTCTTCAAAATACGGTTACTCCGATCACCTCTCTCTACTTCGATGGATCAATCGACTTCACTAATCTCCAGAAAGCTACTTTCAAAACAGTTGTGCGTGAAGAGCACATCACTTTGATTAGTGAACCCAACACATTTACATGGGTCATGTGACGCCCCCGGAATGGTACGGCAATTTCCATTGCACACAGCATTCACCAGTTCTTTTGTGAGAAGAACACTGATATCTCAAATCTATCTGTTATTGGATGTGACGGGACTAACGTTAATGTTGGTGAAAGCAATGGAGTCATTTTTCATTTAGAAAGACTTGTTGGCCGCCCATTGCATTGGTCCGTATGCTTGCTGCATCTGAACGAATTGCCACTCCGACATTATTTTCAGCATCTTGATGGAAAATCTACGGGACCTAAATCGTCTTCTGGTGTTATTTTTCGGCAATTACCAAACTGTCATGAGCTTCCAGTTGTCAACTTTACGATAATTGATTCTCCACTGGAAGAAATTTCTCAAGAAGTTCTGACTAATTTCTCAACAGATCAGAACTATCTTTATTCAATAGCGCATGCCGTGAAAACTGGTAACGTTAGTCTGTCATTGGAGAAGAGAAAACCAGGCGGAGTTAATCTCTCAAGATGGTTGACTACAGCTTCCAGAATTCTGCGCTTGTACATTACGATGACAAATCCTTCAAATGAACTGATAAAGATGGCAGTATTCATCATGAAAGTATATGTGCCGTTTTGGTTTCGTGTACGCACTGCCCCACTGATTGGAGATGGTGCCCGACATTTCCTGAGTCTATGGAACACTTGTTTCGATGTTCTTTCTACTGATGAATTGACTTTAATCTTACGTGTTTTGAATCGAAATAGTTATTATGCTCACTCTGAACAAATATTGCTGGCTTACTTGTCCGACAGTAATCTCGATCTGCGCATAAAAGGAGTCAATTTAATCAAAGAAATAAGAAAGGAGACAGTATTGACAGAAACAACTCATCAAATTCGTCAGTTTAGAAAGCCTACGTTTGAACTCACGAGACAATCTCTGGACCGACTGTGGGAGTCGAACATTCAGAAAACAGTGCCGCCACTTCTCAAAGGCAAGTCTTCGGAATATTTGCTTGAAGAAGCCATGAAAGGACCCATATCATTGAAATATCCATGCCACAATCAAGGGGTCGAAAGAATGGTACAGCTGGTTTCACAATCAAGCAAAGCAGTATTTGGAAAAACTAATCGTGAGGGTTGGATACGGACTACTTTACGAAGCAGGAGCAAAATGCCAAAATTTGATTCGAAAAAGGATTTTAACTGCTAGAACTTCTTTCGCATACATAAATGAGCGTCATTGTTGCTGAACAAGTTTGTTAAAATATAATACATTTAATATTTGCAGAATGTATAACATTTATGCATTGAAAATGTATGCAACGCGGTCACACTAGCTGTGAATTCGGTTTTACTAATTAGTAAACAAAATGTGGAAAGAAATACAAATCGAGAGAACAGATTCTCTGAAAATTAAAATAGAACAAAAGAGAACATGAAATAATTCAATTTCACAATTTAAGGAATTTTAATAGTCAATCAAATAAATATTCGTTCATTTACATAAAAGAAAGTACATACTATAAAATAATTGAAGCAGGACATTTTGACTGAAATTCAATTACACAACCATGCTGCTAAACTTCGGAATTCTCATCTTGCAAAAACCTAAAATATGAATTAACAGCTGTCCAAAATAAATAAAATATTATAGTTTATTAAAACTGCGCAATGTCCAATAATAAATAACTAAAAAAATATAACAAGTGAGAGACTATCTCATTTAGAAAAATATCAACATTTTAACGTTAAATGATTTATTTCGATCGTTTTGCACGACCTCAATCTCTATCTATTGAGTTTTTAACCAAAGTTTAATTTGATCTTGAATCTCCTTTTCCGTAACTGCTGCAAACATTGCATTGGCCTTTATGCTTTCTAAATATTAGTGAAAATCTNAGCAAACGAATATTCCCAGATTTCTTGGAAAGGCTAAATGTACACAATTATCACTAATTATGATTTATCATCGTCTCTAATTGCTTATCAAGGTAACCATTGTGTAAAATATCAATATTGACATATACAAATAAATTATATATATATTATTGATTTTGGCATGAATTTGTATTTTTAAATGATTTTCAGTGGGGTCAAAAGATAATGAAATTCGAAAATATTTGTTGACCTAATGTTATCGAAGTAAAAGCTACATGAAATCCCCACCCATTTCACCAATTTCTAAAAAATCCATTTTCCAACCACCCCTAATGTACAATAGATTTTATCTACTCTCAACTGCTGTTTTTACTGTTGTATTTTTTCTTTGTATTATATCTTTATGAAAACTATTGCTTAAGATCAGTGACAATTTGGGAGTGCTTTCACTAGCATGGGGCAACAAGTTGCTTCTGGAGGTCTTTTGATTATTTATTTACATAGGCCAAGGAAATAAGAACAATTGAGATTTGTTATAATTGAGCTAGACATTAACAACTAGAGACACAGAATTAGCACCTTGGCAAGCTTGGATCAATTTGAGGATGCTTCTTTGGTTTGATGCCATGTAAATTGGTTACTGTTGGAGGATAATTCTCAGTGAACTATTTTTCTGTTTTTGAACTGGTGAACTACCAATGTTCTGTTTTCTGTTGGAATGTGGGTGACTTTCTACAATTGTAGCCTTTACAACATTCTACCTATTAATTGAGTTGCTTAGAACTACTGGAATAGGCAGAGCTCCCCTGTGATTCTACAATAATGCCATCAAAATGAATAATAATCATGCTATATGCAAGAATATATTTGTGAAAGATCCTGATTCTATGCAATTTCAACTAGAAGAAATGTTAAAAATTGAATCTTATCATTAGAAAATGATTAAAGCTAAAATGGATTGTTCTGTAAATGATGATTATATGATTTTTCATTATACTTCATATAAAAAAAGAAGTTAACTCCTTTATCAACTGTTATATATTTAACCAACAGTTTTAAAATTACAGCTTTGCTAAATAAAACTGATAAAGTTAAAAATATTTGCTTTTTCAGTTTAAACTCAAATATAGAAAAGCCAAAATTGTTTATGACTAAATTATACAATTACAAAGCAAACTAAAAAGATTGCAATTCCAACAGTCAATTCTGAAACACATTCTCATTTGACAGCTAAACAAATTAAAGAATGAAATAGCTTGCTTATGCAATACAACTATGCATTCAAATTCAGAACAATTAGTGTTGGAAAAGTAGTAGGTGAATTCCATTACATCAAAAAAATTCTAATAAACTTATTAGACAACAAGTTTGTCATGTTCCAAGATATCCCAAGGATGAATATCTAAAGATAATTACAGAATTATTAAGTAAAAGCATTATGCATAAAAGTGATAGTTTTTGTTACACAAGAAAATAAAACTCATTTATGTCTATTTTAATGGTTATATATGGTTTTCAACTTGTCAAATGCAACTGCCACATTATGTAATGAAAGTTCTCATGAATGAATTAATATCATCAACAACATCTCAAGAACATTTAGCAAGACTTGAGCAAGTTCTAAAAATTCTAATTATAAGCAGATAAAGAATTAATCACAACAAATGTAATTTAGCAAACATTCAACAGTATTTCTTGGAAGAAAAATTGAATATAAAAAATCACTCTAAAGGATCATATTACCACATGCATTGAATCAATTAAATGTCCTAAAAACAGAAAAGATGTTCAACAAATACTTGGTTTCTTAAATTACTACTAAAATCTTTTACCCTGATATAGCTAAAAAGACAATTAACATCTCAAATTTGTTAAAATCTAAAAATGAGTTTCAATGGCTGTGGAAATATTAAGAACCATTTAATTTACTAAAAAAAGGAATTACCTTCATTGAATTGTCCTGAATATTTTAATAGTTTATTGTTGATTGTGATGTAAGCACTGTAGCTATTAGTGCTTGGTTTAGTCAAAATGTTAATGATAAGGAAATTTTCATTCAATTTTTCAGTACAAAATTAATAAATCTCAAACTAAGCAATAGAAGCACTAAATTAGAAATGCTCACATTAGTTGAAGCATTAAACAAATTTTGATATTTTCTAATTGGTGAAAAATATTTTACAGTACATACAGATGATAGTGGGTTATCCTAGTTCAAAAAATTTCCTGGTGATAGATCTGACATTGTTGCACATTGGATAGAACAACTGAACACTTTTAATTTCACTATACAACATCAAAAGAGAATTTTGTATGCTAATATTGACTTACTTACAGCTTTACCACAACTTCAAAGAGATTTACAAAAACTTCCAGGTGATAAACATATATTCTCTTTTATTCTGAAATACAAATACAGACATTAATGCTGATAAACAGGGACATCACCATGATTTCAGCTGCTTTATTTCAAGCTTGGTTTTTGATGCTAAGTTAATTTCCCCTCAATGTGGTGCTATGTGTTCGATTTTGCTCAATTAAATTTGTGAGGGAAGCATGATCAGAACTATGTATAAATAGGAGCAACATTATAGCAAATGTCAATAGAGTTTATCTTACCTAAACTGTGTTCAACTCTCTTCTACCATTACATTTTTATTTGCATAGTTAATTTTATTAAAATTATTGTGTAAGTTTACAGTGACAATTTGGAAGTCACTCTACTGTGGACTGATTTGATGAGTAGCTTTTAGGCAGTTAACAGCCCAAATTGTGAACCTAATTAGGTTATGGTTACACATAGATATAATAAAATCTTTGTTCAATTTCAACATTCACCAATAACATGATTAAACTGTGATGATACTATACAGTTGCTTAACATGAATGCACTGCAATTATGTGCTATTAAATTATGAGATGAGAGATAAGAACCAAATCAAGACTTTTGTATTTGTATTGAGCTAGATAAGAAATTACAGAACAAATAGGATAGCACTACACCCTTAAGTCACAAACTACTTTCTCTTCTGGTAGCACTTTGGCTGGACACCATATAAATTGGTCATCCTGGATGTTTTCTCTCTAAACAGTTATAAGTTACATGGATGAATTACCAATGTTTGTTAAATCCTTTACTTTATTTTTGGAATCAGGGCTGCTCTATTGAGGTCACTTTTGCAACCTTCTGCCATGACCAAAAGTTCTTTAGTGCTGCTGGTATAGTAACCAGCCACTGATTCTACATGGTGACACTGATGTGATCCTGAACAGATCTAATGCACTTTGCAGTCTAAGTGATGTTTGGAGATGTACTCCAGTCATGAAACCTGTATGCATAATGAAAGTGTCACCTAACATTCTTGACTTGTTTGTTTTGGTTGTGATTAGGTGAGCTGGGATGGATTTCCCCTGACCTATCAGTTTCTGTTGTCTCTGTTCTGTTACATGTTGGATTTATTACCATACCTACACCACCTTAAGGTTGTTGCTGTTCTGTTATCTGCTGCTGTTGATTAGTCAAGAGTGCTCCCAACTGTTGATAGAATTTTTCTGAGAAGAGTTATATTCTTGTTACTTGTTCTTGTTACAATATGGATTATAGTATTACTGCTATTTATTCTCCTATTGGGTCCCCCATGTGGGGAGTCCCCTGTGCAAGCACTGGTAACCTGAATGCTACCATTTGTACCATTGGGTCATTAGTTAACTTGTCCATACCTACTTCTCCTACTCAAGTTTCTTCTGTGAACCACTGAACACTTGAATTGATCCACCAATATCTGCTTGTCCATCAGTTAACCTCACACCACTGTTTGATCATCAAGCAATTGAAGTTGAGCACCTCTAAGATTTGTTGTCACAACAAGTTGCACTGTGATTGGAAGGTGAGAGGTGTATTGAGGTTTTGTAAGCTCAGCTCAATACCCAGAAATTTGAGTACCAACAAATGGAAAAGAAATTGTTAGAATCAATTATGTTACTTGAACTTTAGATTAATCAGCTTATGCCCACCAACATAACTTCTCATGAGGCACCCTCTTCTCCTGCTTGTGACAAGTATGTCACACATGCTGTACTGGATGAAGTTTTAAATGACTTCAGCAAAAGACTCACCAGCCAATTTGCTCACATGCTGGTACTCAAAGAGAGTGTCCCCTTCCTCCTAACACAACTTGTGAAACTATCCTCTCTCAATCCACTTTACTGCCAATGTCAAGTGTAAACTACAAGCTTATATTCACTCAATCCTCTGTTTCTCATGTGTCAACTTTGTCTATCCTAGCAATGCCTGTCCACCCTATGGCACTATGCCATGTTCCCACAGTTCTGGTGAGCACCAACATTGTGCCTTCTGCTTCCAAGCACATTGCTGATGGAAGTCATTATTTTGGTGTACATATCAGGTCCACAATGAGTGGTCAGCCATGGTTCACCAAATCAGTTCTTCCTCTAGAGTACAGTGGAGGTCCTGAATATTTTAACAAACACTCTGCTTTACCAAAGTTTACTGGTCAGTTCAATGCAGTCTCACAATCCTTTCACAAATTTGTCATTGTTTTCCACAATACATCCACTCCCGTCTAGAGCTAAAGTGTGATCCAGAAGACAATCTCCATACCATTATTTGGAAAGCTATTAGTGTGGTTTACTTAATACATAACATGAGTCAAATTGACAAGGATGCTACTGAATTGAAGACAAATGCTGGCCTTGGTAAGTCTAATGCTAATGTAGAGTCACTTGGGGCCCCTATTTTAATTGATTTTATTTCTTTTGATTATTTGGCATTCTAAATTAGTGTTACATCATTGTTGCTATCAATTTATTTGTATTAATTTGTTCTATTTTTGAGTGCAGTTATTCAATCATTTTATTATTTGTCCCCTTGATTTAATCTTACATGTTATTTCTCATTTAAATTTGCAAGGGAACTCATGTGAAGTTTGTAAATATATACCAGGTAATAATTCACAAGATTGGTATAAATATGTGAGAAGCCTGTAGCAAATGCACAATAAAATATATTCTTACTTCAACATCATTTGCTTTTGAATTTTATTACTTTTAGATTCTTCATAGATTTTAGTTTAATAAATTTTGATTAAGATCAGGCTAGAATTTGGGAGACACTGCACTGTTGTCTGGGGTGACAACTAGCCCCTTAACAGATGGCAGCCCAAATTGTGGTTGCTTTAAGTTATGGCTACATATATGTGTAGGGAATAACAGCTTTTAATTTGATCCTTTCATTTCATACATGCACTTAAACCATCACACTGCAAATATATTATGCTTTTGGCAAATGTGAATGCATGGTAACTACATGCCTTTTGTTTTATTATTTATATGAGCTAAGATAATAGAACTCTGAGCTAAATTGTTTACTTGAGCTAGAAATTAATACTTGAGACACACAATTATCACCTTGGTGAGTAAGGATGGCTTCATGGATATGGCTTTGGTGTGATGCCATGTGAATTGGTATTTGAAGAAAATCTATTCTTTGTTGATAGTTAGGTGAACCATCAATATTCTCTTTTTTGCTAGAATGCAGGTCACTCTCTACAATGGTAGCCTCTGCAACCTTTGCTAACCTTTGAGTTTCTCAGTACTGCTGGAGTAGCCAGAGCACACCTGTGATTCTATGACAATGAAACTGTAAAATCCAGTGATAATGTGGGAGGAACTCTGCTGTGCCTGGGGTGATAACTTGCTCCTTGACAGATGTGAGCCCATATTGTGGTTGCTTTAGGCTACATATAGGTAGGTATAGGCAATAAAAGAACTACTAATTTGATCAATTGTACATGCACATAACATCACTCTATGCAAATATATTATGCTGTTGACATATGAGAATATGTGGTAAATACATGTTATTAATATCTTATTACATGAGCTGAGATAACAAACATTCAGCTAAATTTGTTTTATTGAGCTAGAAATTAAACTTGAGACACACAATTAGCACCTTGGCATTAGCACCTTGGCTTCTAAAGAATTGGCTTCAGTGAGATGCCATGTAAATTGGTTGCTAGCTGGAATGCCTTCTTGGAAATGGTTTCAGTTCCTTTTTTTTCTACAGTGAAATTGGCAAACTACCTATCTTCATTTGATTTCTTAGAGTACGGGTCACTCTCAGCAATGGTAGTCTCCTGCAACCTTTGTAGTGCTTGAGCTGCTAGATGCACCCTGTGATTCTACAAGGTGACCCTGACGTAATACAGAACTAGTGTTTTCTTACTGTATTTGGTTTTGTTTTTCCACTGGGTGTGAGTCAGCTGGGATGGATTTCCACTGACCACAATCTACTTCACCACCCATTAATGCACAACTTTACCTCATATGTAATTCTGCATTTTCAATTCTGTGATCTGATGCTGTTACCAAGCCTTGATTCTATTCTTATCTGTTCTTAGTGCCATATTGGCATTGTCTCCTTATTCTAGAATTTGGAATGATTGTTGTACCTATACCTCACTACCATCTGTCAGTTGCTTTTATTTCTCCTACACAGTTGGATGTTTCTCTTACATTATTGGAATTGCTATTAGAACCTTTTCTCTTACTTTACTTTTACCTTTACTTGTTTACTTATTCTTGTTATTATGAATATGGATTTTTCTATTTCTCATAATGGGACTCCCACCCAGGGTTTCCCCTTTGTGAGTGCTGGCAGTCTGGAAGTTTTTCTGCAAGAGATTCCCACTCCTGCTACCTTGTTGAACCCATTTATTTCATATAAGCCATTGTCACCTCCTCCAGAGTTGCTGACAACCAAGGTTGAACAGCATAGAGAAGCCCTTTCCAAGCAGATTTCTCAGCACTGTTCCTGTGTAGCCCGCCTTGATGCCTTGCAGGTAGAGCTACAACAACAAGCCTGCACAGCTTGGAAATGTGAGAGATGTTTGCTCAACTCAATCTTTGCATTAGAGATGCAAATTCAAGAAGCTACCCTGCATTCTCCACTGATCTCATCAGGAGAACCTGAGTTTGTAACACATGCCTTCCTGGATAATGCTCTTGATGCTCTCTCTGAAAGATTTTCATGTATCATATCACAGACATTTTCTGCTCACTTTTCTCATGCTCAGACAGCACCTACAATGTCCCCAGTGACACCACCATTTGCCACCTCATTACCTCTTTTACAGTTGGGAGCCCTACATTTACTTAGTCTGCTCTCTCACAAGTTTCAAAACTAACTACCATAGCTACACCTGGCTCTTGCACCCTCAATGCAATAGTAGTGCCCACAGCACCTGTTAGTGTAACAGTCACCTCAACTGCTATGACCACTGCCCCTCCTCTTCTGAGCAACCCTATCAGGTCTGTGACAACCCATGGGCCACACTTTACCCAGTTGATTCTACCCACAGAAGCATTGGGAAATGAATCAGCAAACCTTTTCAATCAGCACTCTGTGTTGCCTAAATTTACTGGAAAGATAGATGAAATTTCACAGTTATTTGAAGAATGGCTCTTCCTTTTCAAGCTCATGATGAAACAGTATAAAACTACACAAGACACTGCCACCATGCAATTCCCCATGTACCTTCAAGGCCTTGCATACAATCAGTACATGATGTTGGACAGAGAGGTCAAAATGATTTATCAATTACTTGTTGGTACTTTTGAGGACCACTACAAAGTGCCTCACATAAAACAGCAATACAAGATGCTTTTATGTGATCTCTCTTTAAAAAGGGAGACAATGTCAGGACCTATATTACTCAGGTTGATAGACTCTGTCACCTTAGCAAGTTAATGCCAGAATGCTTGCAACATGATCTCTTTTTGTATATTTGTCAGGGATTCCCCTCCACCATTAGGAGCTGCCTCAAGTGTAAATGCAATCTGGAGGACGACTTGAATTCTATCATTAAAAAGGCAATTAGCATTGTTTACATGTTACAAAACACAACTTGCATCAAAAAAGATGCTGGTGATCTAAAGACAGGTCAAACTGCCTCAAGGACACTGACCTCTTTAAGTTCTGCTGTAGTGCAGAAGAAATCAGATAATGAATGACAATCAGCTCACATTTAGACACAGAGTGGGGCAGTTATCCACCTAATAGCAGATGGAGATGGTTTCATCATCAATGAGCTGTCAAGTGATGTGTGCACTCCCAACACCATGGTCGAGTCTGTCAGTCATTTAAATTAGATGGAATGCCACCTCCTGAAAACAGTGCACATGATGTCTTGGTAATAACCTCATTATTGCATACTAATGTTACCCCTGCTGATGTGAATGGATTGTTAATCAATGTTACTATTGATACAGGAGCCTCTGCTTCCATAATAAGTGACACCTGTTGCAAAAAGCTTTACCTGAAAGAGAGAATCTGTTACTGTCTACAGCACACTTGTTGGATGCTTCAGGGAACACTATTTCACTGAAGGGTAAAATAAATGACCTTGAGTTACAAATCCACCAAGAATGTTTCTGAGTGGACCTTATTGTTGTGGATACCTGCAATCAGCCCTTGCTGTATGATGTCCTTCTGGGAAATGATTTCCTTGAGAAGAATGCCTGTGTAATAGATTACAGAACTAACACAATCTCAATCTGTAAAAGCAAGCCTCAGGAAGAGCTTACAGCTGTTTGCAACCAAGAAATTCTACTAATGCTATCTGACAACATTTTTGTGGAACCTTGGCACTGGTGATGAGTTGCTGTCACAATGAACTCTCCTTACAAGGGTGATGTCATGCTTTTGGGACAAAGGGGAAGACGCCTTTGTGGTCTACATCTCTCTCCAGACCTCTGTCATGTCTCTGGTGGTAAGACTTATGTTACTGTGCTTAATAGTTCTGCATGCTTGATCTGAATGGATCCAACCAAGTTATCTATTGTTGTGACTTTGGTCTGACTTGAACTTAAAGTTGCTGCCTGTTTACCTGTTCTTACTATGATTCATGATCTGAGTGAACCCAGTGATCCAGTTCAGATCCAAGTGGTTGATTGTGACACAAGCTCCATTGCCATCAGTGGTGTCTTAAACCAGATTATCAACAGTCAGGAAAGCCCAGTGCAGTGCTTTAGCAAAAAACTCTGAAATGCTGAGCTAAATTATGGAGCAACAAAATCTGAGATGCTAGCACTTGTTGAGAGTCTGAAGAAGTTTAGATTCTTCATCTTAGATTGTCAGTTTATTGTTCACACTGATAACTCCACACTAGCATGGCTCAAGAAATTTTCTGGTGACAAGTCAAACATTGTCAACTGGTGGCTAGAATATTTAAATGATTACACCTTCTCAATCACCCACTGTCCAGGGAGATTACATCTCAATGCAGATTATTTTACCACTCTTCCTAGTTATGAGAGAGACCTTCAGAAGCTGACCAGTGAGAAGACTCCTTTCAAGTTTATCCCAATGTGTAACTATGAACTCCTTCCTGACATTAATGCTGATCAGAATGGGAAAGCAATCCTCCCCATCATGGTGAAGGAAGAGATATTGGAGAAGGAAATTGCTGTCCACCAGCTACATGATAAAATCTTATTGGAAATTATCTACAAAGTGAATAACCCCAATCACCATTGGAAGGTCACTGAGGCTGGACTTCTTTATGAGCATAGCCAAAATTACTGTCTGGTGATTCCAGAGTACTTTAAAAGGGATCTTGCCTGGAAGATCCACAAATGAGGTCACCTAGGGATCATACAGACTGAGCAAACCTTCAATGCTCAATACTTCATGAGAGGTATAAGAGCTACCATTCAGGATGTAATAGACAAGTGTGAAGCATGCCTGCTTCAGGGAGCTGGACACTTTCCAGAATAAAGAGCTGAGCTCCACAGTTGGGTCACTGAAAGAACTAACAAAGTAGTCCATATGGACATAGAGAAATTGTCAAGACACAAGAGGGTTTCCAATACCTCCTGTCCTGATAGATCATTTCACAAAATACATGAGACTCATTCCTCTCCACACTACCACAGCTTAAGTCATCAGAGAAAAGATTGTAAAGGAGTGGATCTTCAAACTCAGACCAATGGAAAGACTGGTTTCTGACTGCAGTCCTCAATTTGAGAATAACCTGATGGCCACCCTTATGAAAGAACTAAAAATTGTGCACAACTTTACCACTGCATATCATCCTCAATCAAACAGTGTTGTCAAGCAACTAAATCATACTATTATCAAATTGATCAGAGTAGCCTTAGCCTGAGCTGCTGGCCAAAATTGGATAAGAGTCATACCACCAAAGTGAGCCCTTTCAAGGCTATGTTTGGCCATGAGGCGAGCATGCCAATATCTATAATGTTCCTGGATTACAACAAGCCTACATTGGAGAATTTTGTGAACTGTATGCTTCAGTAATTCCAGGAAGTGCATCTCTCTATCTGCTGGAACACTAACCAATCAGTTATTTGCCAGAAAAGGAACTTCAATAAGAAATTGTACAGTGAACCACACAAGCACAGAGATTCTGTCTTTGCTTATTTTCCTCATCAGGTTGCTAATGCCAATCAGGTGTGAAAACTTGCCACTAATTGGCAATGACCTTTTATCATAACAAAGTATTAGATCACCACCAGTACTTATTAAATAATGGTAAAGTCTCCCATTTTCAGTGACTTAGATGAACCATTAAAGATATACATAATGCAGACATTGACAATAGTAATGAGTTTTCCATCATTGATGATGGTTTAAATGAGATTGAATATTTTGATAACCTCACCAAATGTGGGGAAGATGACCTTACACAGGTTGAGTATGATAGTAACCTTGGTAGTAGTAGCAACACTATAGCTACTAGTATTTTGCCTAAATGAAAAGCTAGAAATCAGGGATATTTAGATCATTTAAATACCCAGGATTGGGACCTTAATCTTATATCTATATTTAGCAACCATGAAGAGATCAGAAAACCATCCACCAACCAAATGTTGTGTTCAAAGACTGATGAACCTGCAAGAAGAGACAAACTGAGCAACAACACCAAGATAAGTAGATGAAAGCACCTCATGAAAGTGAGAGCACCCAGCAGAGGACTCCAGTAGTAGTAGCTGCCACTATGAGGGGAGACAACTCCATCCTCAAGAGCAGACTTCCTGTGACTACACTCAGAGACAACTCTCTGAGTGGGACTTTGAGGAGGTTAGAGTGACTTTTGCCCAACTCACTAACATAAACCCATCCTGAGTTGACTTGAAACCTCCTCATAGTCCCAGTCCTTCCTCCTGTGATTTGACTAGTGTTAGATCCCAAAGAGCTGAAGAAAGGAAAGCAAAGACATCTAAGGTTGGAGATGAGATTCTACATCCATACTTCATTGCTACACAAAAGGCAGTTCTTTTAGTTCACAATAATCTATCTGAGGAAACTAGAAATAAGCTGAAATGGACTTTTAACACCAAAGATCTAACTTGTTCCATCAATGTTATTTATTCCTTTTATTATTGATGCAGAGCATAGGCCCAAAATCAACAGTATCATTTGCTATGACTCCAAAATGTGAGCTGGCATGGCACAACCCTATAGCAAAGCACAGTCCAAACTGTGTTTGATGAAGACTTCAACCTGTCCCACCTGTGCCAACTTTTAAACAGCAAGAAGAAAATCAAGAAGTTTGAGTGCATCAATATTGATTTTGACAATTTGTTAATAGTCTACTTCCTTCATGTAAATGAGGTAACTCACTCAAAGATCATGTAAAAGATAGAAATCATCCATCAACTCACTAAAGTGGAGAAAATCCGCCTTGTCATGTTTCTAAAAGAAGAGTACCAAGACAACATCCTGGAAGAATTCAAAAACTTACTCTTTCACATGGAGAACTTTACAGTCTTATACAGCAGTTCATACAGGCCCATGAGTATGTATAATACTCACATCATTTTGGCCACAAAGATTATTTATACAGATCTGCTCCTGTGCAAAAAGATCCCCATGCACCATCTTGTGGTCAACATTCACTTGATCATTGATGCATGTATTCATGCCCAATCTCTGGAGTTGATTAACATCAGCTCTCATGGCCTCTCTTCCATATCTGATCTCCACATCAGCTTTGCCTTTTCACAGAGTGCAGCCACATTGCAAGAAATTGATGAAGTATGGACAAACCTTAAGGCAGATTGCAGTCTGGAAACTGAGTGGCCTACAATTAACATCCAGAGCCCTACTTCTCAGTATAATTGATCCATCAAAAGAATCTTAGTCAAGTTACGTCTATCCCATGATATGCAAGACCACCAAAACTTTTCTGAAAAATTATTCTCTGAAAAATTTGCACCAGCAATCCAATTGCATGGAGCTATGTGGATATTAGCTGCTTTCCTCACAGTCAATCCACAGATACAACTGCCCTTGGATAAACCAATCCTAGAAAAACTTGCAAAGCAGTGTCCTCACAGGATCACCATTGGTCCCACTGCCTGGAAAGTGAAGAATTGGCTGCTGCACTCCCCAGAGAAATAAAAAAAAGCTATGGAATGTTTTGAGAAGTTTTACACTTGCCTCATTGGATCCAGCAGCCCCCTTGGTAATCTTCTGCCACAAATGATCATGAACCATTTAGGAGTCACCTTTTCAGACTTAAACATCTTTTTGGATACACTCAAGTAATATATGTGGGGAGCCACCACTGATCCTAAATTTCCTTCTCTTAACTTGGAATACACACCCCTGTGCACTAACCAAATTATGTGCTGCAAGTATGGTTCTATGAAGCAGTTCCTCAAGCTTGTGGGTCCCTATTATGTTCAGACATGCACAGAAATCCTGTTCAACCTGGAGTGTCTTAACTATCCAGAGTGTGGATACAGCCACCTAACACAGACACAGCAGCAAGCAACCAAAGATGGTGAGATCATCCCCATCACTGTCTTAGGACAGACTATGAAGACACCCAAGAAATTCTGCCACAAGGAAGAATTTTTATCCTCATCAGCTATAGAAGTATTGCCAGCAACTAAAGCCTTGATCAAAGCTGTTAACTTAGAGAAGTTTTCTGGAGTTGCCATCTCACCAAAGCTCATGCCAGCTTGGTCCCTCACTGATAATGAAAGAATTCTAACCATTGAGCATTGCTCTGATGAATTCACTGACAAGCCAACAATTGTTGATAGAGTTGTTGAGCCTAATAATGATAATGAGATACTAGGTCTTATGAAATGGTGTCTTACCAAGATGCTTACCAAAGAAGAGCTAGTCCTCCTACTATCACCAGGGTGACAACTTGCCCTGGACATAGAGTGCACCACAGCCCGCCTAAGGATTACAAAGCCTCAGATTGAAAATTTACAGAGCCATGGACTCTGCAGTGCTTTTTGGGAATCAATTCAAGAAGCCAAGATCAACTATCCTGTTACAATCAGAACAGCCTCTCTCTAGAACAAGTCAAGCTTTGCCCAGCTAGAATACAACATTGAGAAGAACAATCTTCTCTGAATTCTGCCTCCTTGTCTGATGAAACTGCTGATCATCCCATCCTGGAGAGTCTGCCAGAAAATTTCCACTCATCTTGCTGATCATATCAACTATGTATCTACCACTGCTAAAATCAACAAGGCAATGCAAACAAAGAGTATGAGGAGACCTGCAATGTGTTGTTGGAAGGTGCAAATCCTGAATGAGTATACATTGATGGGAAACTTACCATAAAAGACATATTTCAAAAGTGGCAGCCCATCTTTACCCAACTGGAAAAGATCCACAGGACCATCAAATCCCTTGATCCTTGCATTGTAATTTTGTTCCAAGCAGGAGGTGATCTCATGTGGACAAATAAAGCAGAAATAATCACCTGATACTATGATGTTACAAAGCACATCAAAATAATTACTATGTTATGTGTCAGCATCATCAATCCCAAGGAAATGATGCTACAGCAGGTGAATGGGTATTGTTCCCTCTTTGTTGATCATGCCACACATATGGGATCCTTGTGAGAGGTTTTTCTTCACTTCTACCCTTATACTAGAATCAGTGCTGAAGATGCACAGTGTGTGAATTTATTTTGATTGTAAGTTAATGATTTGGTTTACACTCATGTTAATGTAAAACACCATTTGTTAATGGTGTTGTTAGTTGTTAACGTATTGAATTTGGATCACTTCCCTAAAATATGATTGTAATTACACTGCAATTTACAAAAACGTTCACTTATATACATTGTACAATGTGTGTGAAAAAGTTATCCTAGATCACATATGCAACTCACTAATGTGGGTCAAGTTGGTACTGGGCCAACTGAAACTGGTTGACTGGCCAGTCTGACCAGCAGAACATTTTTCAAAGTCTAGTTACATATTTACATGAAAAATGGTATATATATATAAATATATGCACACACATCTGACACCAATGCCCTAATGATGCTCCTCATCACTCTCAAGGGCCTCTGGTTATATGAACATATTTATAACACATTCACCAGGAGATTGAATGTATTACAACACAATTGTAACATTAGTTCTAGGCTACCAGAGCTCAAATACTTCAGGCTACACAGTGCAACCATCACTCAAAGGGAAGCACTTATGCAAGTAACTTGGTGACCATGGTACACAGAGGTTTCATCCTGGGAAGATGTGCTGGCAAAGGAAATGATTGAAGAAACCCAAAGCTGGTGTTTGCTCCTACTGTCCAACTGTTACCACAAACTTAACTGTGCAATGGGAGCATGTAGAGTCACTCAGAGCTCTTTATTTATTTTATTTTTACCTATTGGTACTCTCTTTAATTAACTCAATGCTATTTCCAATACTATCTTAGTGATTTTTATTAATTTTCAGTGTTTTTGAATTTATTGTAATTGTCTCCTTGATTAAAGAGTATGTGTAATTACTTGTTTAATTTGTGAGGGAAAAGTGATTTTTGTAAAATGGTAAATATTTATCTTTTCTCTGTATAAATTAGGGAACTTATTGTAGCAATTGTCAAATAAATCTCATTCTCACTGGATAATGTTTGCTCTTTTATCTTTTATTATACTGCTAACATTTTTAAATTTGGTATTAAATCTATGATAATGAAAGTGTAAGATCTGACAATAATGTGGGAGGAACTCTGCTGTGCCTGGGGTGATAACTTGCTCCTTGACAGATGTGAGCCCATATTGTGGTCACATTAGGCTATGTATAGATATAGGAAATAAAAGAACTACTAATTCAATCAATTGTACATGCACATAACATCACACTATGCAAATATATTATGCTGCTGGTGTATGTGTACATGTGGTAATTACATGTTATTAATATCTTATTACATGAGCTGAGATAACAAACATTCAGCTAAATTTGTTTTATTGAGCTAGAAATTAAACTTGAGACACACAATTAGCACCTTGGCTGGAAAGGATAGTTTTCTAAAGATTTTGCTTCAGAGAGATGCCATGTAAATCGGTTTCTAGCTGGAATGCCTTATTGGAAATGGTTTCAGTTCCTTTTTTTCTAGAGTGAAATTGGCAAACTACCAATCTTCATTTGTTTTGTTAGAGTATGGGTCACCTCCTGTGATGGTAGTCTTCTACAACCTTCATACTGCTTGAGCTGCTAGACATGCTCCACAATTCTACAAGTGCATAATAGTCCCTACTGTAGCATAATCCAACAATTTAAAGCTGCAAAACAAAAAGAGATTAGTCAGAGAAAATTAATATCAAATTCAATGATGATTAAAAAATAGTATTAATTGTAAACTAAAATCAATATGTTTAGCATCATCAATTTTGTATATTACAACTAAGAAACAACATTTACCAAATAGTACTTGTTAAACCATTTTGCCAAACAAAAGGGGGCAATATTGCTTACATTATTTTTCAGCCATTTTGGCAGACAATTTGAAATTCAAATTAAACATGTATTTTGGATTAGAAACTATAAATAGTGTGAAATCAATTAGAGAAACTGTTGAAGTAAATTCTTTGAAAATTTTATCTTAATTTCTTAATTCATTTTGTTTACTATTAAATGATGTCAAACTAAAAGGTCAATGCATTAGTAGTGGTGAGGGCACACATCAGGAGTGATACAAGGGTCCTTGATCCAAGCCACAAAACTGCATATATATTAGGGATATGATTAGAAGTTTTTCTCTCTTTAGCTGACTACTGATTCTTTCATTAACATGTATGCAATAATAAAACCATCAAAGAAATGGTTGGATAACTGATTGTTGGTTATTATATTTTATATTAACTAGACAACCTAGGTGACCTATAAATAGACTGATAATGAGACTGAGCATGTAGGTTAGGAAGCTGCAATTAATTATCTATTTAATTATTAATAAATATGTATTAAACAGCTAGTGACACTGCCTGGTTGCAAGCATAAATTACACATTACAAATCAAGTTTAAGTCAATTACATCCAGCCTTGAGGGTTGCACTAAAGTTAACCAGAAGTATTAACAAATCAAAGCAGTTAGTAAAAGTACATTCCTACCTGCACTTAACATAGAATTATATTCAAAACAAATTGATCAATGTGAGTTAGAGCTTGGTAGCAGATGCAACACAAACCTGTAAGTTATCTTAGAATACCTGTAAAATGTCATTGAAAGATTAACAATATGAAAACAATATTGAATCAATAAATTTTTATCAGAGAGCAGTCTTACTTTATTACATAATTTAGGAAATGAAGTATTGTTATATTGATACCAAGCAATTTTTCTTTATGGCAATGATAGTGGTCTTTCACCAATCAATATTTAGGGTGCCTAATAAACTAAATCAGAATTTGATGAAATATGAAATATAAGGATCAAGGTTTTCAAGTTGAGTTTGAGTTACTTGGGCCAAGTTCGAGTTTTTACATTTCAAGTTTGAGTTTGAGTAATTTTTAAATGAAATCCTGATTTCAATCGAGTTTTTTTCAAATTGTGAGTTTTTTAGGGTAAAAAACATTTATTTTACAATAATTCTAAACTAAAAACAAGCTTTTGTGATCTGTAAGAATTGATATTTAAAGAAATTTAATTTTTATGCTATTTTCAAGTGGATTTTTGAAAGAGTTCAAGTTTGAGTTTTGATTATTTCTCTTCCGAGTTTTTCTGATCAAGTTTTGTGAGCTTATTCAAGTTTGAGTTCTTAACATTCTGAGTACTCAAAAACCCTGATAAGGATAATTGATTATTTCTAAGTTGTAAAATCCATAAACAAACTATCATTGCCTTGAATAGTTAAATGCAGTTTAAAGCTTTGTTCAAAGAGTTGTTTGTGAAAATATTACTATGGATATTAATAATTTTTAATAATATTCTAATTTTTCATATGATCCATGTGCTCCAAGCCAGATTTGCTGATGTTCAAAGAGAAGAGATGTACCCATAATATGTGTTCATTAGTCAGTTACAAGTATTTCTAAATCTAGTACATTTTTTACAATCAAGATAGAAAATAATCAATTGAGAAAGCACTGTAAAAGGGGAATTATTCTACTTGTCATCTACCCATTGCCAATTCTAAACTATCTTAATGTAAATATATCAATACAGGCTTACAAAGCTTCCAATACTCTTTCATTGCATAAAGATTTTATTTTACAATCATTAGTACATGTTGCAATCACTCATTCAATTGGTTGGCACTTGAAAGGAATACTGCATTTCTAAAAAAAAATACCAAAAATCTCAAAACCAGGGAATTCAAGATGAGACCAAGACTTTGCGACTGAGACTGAGACTTTTATTTTTGAGATGAGAAATGAGACTTTTTCATTCAGACAATCAGACATGCGACTTTTTTGAAACTTCCCAGATAACAATTTTGGTTGTTTTTACATTGTTTATAGTTGTTTCATACTTTTGGTTGTTGCAGCAACCACTAACACCATAATAACAACTTTAGTAAAAAATAATCAGCAAGCAGATGCTTGCAAATTTAAATCACTTTGTTATTTTAGTACTAGATTCTTTTATATAAAAAAGGATTTGCAAAACCTTTTTTGAAATTTTTAATTTGTGAAAAATTATAATATACTAGATAAGTGAATTTTCAAAATAATTTATTCATGAATATTTGGACACCTTTATATTGACTGTTAAATATCATAAGTTACAATTGAGCTGAGGAGATTTTTCATGACTTAAGAAATTTCTATTTCAAAATTGTGCTTAATTTTAGATTTCTAAATTTTTGTTAAATTTGGCAGATTATTATGCTCATTGTTATCATTTATATACAAGACATTAATTGAAATCTTTAACAAATGTTTGTATTGAATNTGTTATCATTTATAAACAAGACATTAATTGAAATCTTTAACAAATGTTTGTATTGAATCTGCTTGACAGTATCTCAAAGATAGTGGTCTGCCCTTTGTTGGGTTTGTGTTTGCTTAAACAGCAATGTTTGAACTGCTTAGCAATATAAAATTTTATTTTGCATACAAAAGTAATGCTAAAACAAGCATGTGACAACATAAAACAAAGTTGTTACGACCTCAAAATATTGCTGTTTCATGCATAAAAAACAACCAAAAAGCAACCAAGTGTGACGTTGTTGAAGCAATGTTGTTTTGACCAATGAAATGGTACCATTTCAACGTTAAAACAACGTTGTTTTTGATACATAAAACAACCACATAACAAACCAAAACAACATTGTTTAGACCTTAAATTGTTATCTGGGTTGAAGATTACACAACTTTGGCCAAACTAAAAATAATTTTAAACAAGCTAGAAATTAATTAGCTAATTTTAGCTAAATTAATTTGGTAAAATTTCATTTTTCTAATGGCAAATTGACACAGATTTTTGTCAATGTTTTTTCAAAAGACATGCAGAATATTGATGCCCAAAATTCTACACTAATAGATTTATTCAATGAACAGAAATAGCACAAATACATTTCTATGTTCATTGATTTGAAAATGGTTGAGTAAAAATCTTTTAAATATTTGAGGTCCTATCAAGATGCTGTCCCTTATACACCCTTTTTAATCTATATACATTTCAAGATAGTTAGAAAAGTGGTATCCATTTAAAGTACCAACCTATTCAATTTAGCATATTTGTTTGAAACACTTTTTTAAAACAGACAATGCAAATTGCTTTAGATCAGGGTTTTCCAGTTAAGTTTAAGTTACTCTGACCAAGTTTGAGCTTTTACACTTTGAGTTTGAGTTCATGAAATTTTTTAAATGAAATTCTGAGTTCAAATGAGTTTTTTTTAATCTGAGTTTTTTAGGGTAAAAAACATTTAATTTACAAAAAAAACTAGTTTTTATGATTGGTAAGAAAATTGATATTTAAAAACATTTAATTTTTTTGGTATTTTCAAGAGGTTTTTAGAATGAGTCTAAGTTCAAGTTTTGATGATTTCTCTTTTGAGTTTTTCCAATCAAGTTTTGTGAGCTTATTTGAGTTTTAGTTCTTAACATTCTGAGTACTCAAAAACCTGCTTGAGAGATGTAACTAAGGAAACCCAATGTGCGGAAATATGTTTATTAGCCAATCAGAATCTGCAGGTGATGGAATTTGGGAAGTAATTAGTAAGTCAATCTGATAATAATTAAAAACTATGTATCTTAATAGAATTTAATCGACTTAAGGAATGTCTTCAGAGGCCTTATTGAGGTAATAAAAACATTTTGAATATCTAATTATTTTCTGAAATGATTAAAATATGTGTGTAAGTTTATAGTATTATGGCAAGCATTTGTGAATTTTACTTATGCCATTGTAATTGAATTGGTGATTGATTATTTTTACAATAATGGGTCTTTCAAGTAATAACTTATTTTTAGAAGATCTTCAACTGATGGTGTATGCTATTATTTAAAAATCTGTACAATAACACATTCTGCTTTTGTTACATAACTGCTCCTAAAATAAACACATCCTTCTGCTTAAATGTAAGTGATTTTCCATTTCTCTTTGCATTTATAGATTGTAGTGTTTAGCCCATACCATAGTTTAAATTTTAACAAAGAACCAATCTTCAAAGAGTTGTATAATAAACAGCTATTCCACATTGCCACAGAGATGGCTGCTTAGATGCATTGGAATTTTTTGGTGCGGATTCTTCCTTAATGGGCCTATACATATGTTCATACTTTTGAAATACAATTTTATTTATTCCTCAAATTAATTATATTAATTTTTTCAATGAAGAATTAAGCATTCAGCCCTCATATAAATTTTATTTACTAATATACTTTGGATTATAAAAGCTAATTTTTATGTCGCTTGTACTTTTATTAAAAATTATATCTCTTTCTCGTCTATTTTTAACAAATTTTATTAAATGAATTCGCTTTGTCGGTTTAAGAAAATGTTTGTCGTTTCTAAGTATATTATTGTTGGCAAAAAGTACATACCCTATATTTAGGATTTGCAAGATAGTATTGATATTGTTCCTGCTGAATTTTTTCTAGGAAACTGTATATTAATTTGTACTATAGAACTTATTGCTGTTTGTTTACCTTGAAGCAAATAATTTTTCGAAAATAATCTACGCCTTTTTTATTATAATCAATTTCAATTATTGAAGCTAGTGAAATTCGCAATTATGGTTTGTAGTAATATAGTAATAATTTTGCAGGATATATTCGTTCTCTGATTTTACTGATTTGTTTTGTTCAAATTCGTTTGATATGCGTTGGGATACAATTAATAAAAATTTCGTAGAGTACTACAATTTGAAATTACTTTTTCCATTTGAGAGAACCGACTAAATTCATTACTCTTGAAAAATGCTGTTCTCCCAGAATGTAAAGCAGGAACGGATTGTAGGAAGCTTTTCTATACATTACCGATTTATTTTTGTCTGGAAAAAAATAGTTCTGAATACAGATCAGCTTTTCTAAATAGAAGAGCATTTTTAAAGCTTAAGTACATTGCAGGCTCTGTATAAAATTACACATCAGCTAGTAATTGCTGTGGAACAATAGTCCTTTATTGATAGAGTAGAAGTGAAAAGTTTCTGAACAGAAAACAGCTCCAGGTTCGATTTTAGTGGGTATTCCATTTCAAAACTGTATTAATTTAAGCAGTGAAATATCCGCAGGGAAGTGTATGCTAGCACTTCTTGACCTAGAGCCTCATATTTTAATTTTATCAAGCATTTTTCTGAGGGCAGCACAATACTACGCGTAATACTATAAGATTTGAGGCGTATTGGTAATGACTTTCCCTGGAGACTTCAAACCACTGAGTTAATGTAATGTGCCGAGTGTCAATCTTGTTTAGCTTGTACATCTATGAATTAACTATAAGGCAATCTAATCATAGCTGGGAAGAAGTAAAGTTATGGCAACTTTTGAAAAATGATATTTTGAATTTCAGAAAACCCTTTATTTCTCTAGTGCATAATTTTTGTCCAATCGAAAAATTTCTGAAGCAAATTTGATTATGCTATTATATTTTTTCCAGAGGATTCCCTAAATATATTTGATTTACTACTTATATCTGTTGACTCCACAAAAATGAATAAATTTGATGCATTTATATTTTTACCTGATTTTATTCTATGTATATTTAGTTTGTCATGTTCAAAAAAAGAGTATATCGCCAAAATTGTAGGGGGCTGTTTGCGGCCTCCCATTTTCTCATAAATTTTGTGAGAGAACATTCAGGAAAAGAAACTTCCTTGTTGATTCCGCAAATTTAAATATTATGTATTTATTAGCAGCTGAGATCACAAGAACCAAACTATAAATTAAATGACACTGCCACACGTAGTTGGAACGTCAAAAGATTGACAAGCAGCTAGCATCTAAACTCATTTTTTAAGAAGCATATCTAATGGATTCTTGATGCAATTCAATAAAAGAAGAGCATGATTAGAGCATAGCACATAACATTAGTTATTTGAAGAGATGTAGTAAGGCTGGAAATTTCAATATGATCAGAATTGAGAGTAGTAACAAAATTTAATTTGTCACTGTTTACAATTTTTATTAAGTGGGTCATTTAATTTTGCAGGACTCTATATAAGTCTAAATTGGTGTCATAACGAAATTAAATTTGGACAATTGCGGATGATTGTGTAAAACAATGTGTGCAAAAATATAGCCTCAATAAACATTGGCAAGAAAATATGTTGCTTAAATTTTTATATTTCATTATAAAGTCTTTCAAACACGTATATTTGTGGTTGTACATTTACTTAGCAATAAACTGATGTCATATTTTATTTTATATTTATATTATATAGAAGTAGTGACAATTACTTTTTGAAATTCAAAGAAACTTTTTATTGATTGTGTTGAATAATTTGTATCACACATAAGATTCGGAAATTGCCTCAATTCTTCATACTAATCTCAGGTACAATATATAAAAATCTAGAGTTTAATATTCATAGAACTGTTAATTTAAAAAATTTTCTGAATTTTTTTGTGGGGCTTTTAAGATTTCTTCATAACCAATTACTTTACATCAAAATAATTATTTCATGTTTATATTTTAATACATTAAATTGAATGATTCTTTAGATGTAATGGCTTTAGCTTTGGGCAGTTTGTTGTGGCCTCTGAAAATTAATGTGGAGTTGAATTCTTTGGATGAATCAGTGGAAAATTGTCGAAATATTCGTCAGAAGTTACTCAGTGGTAATGACAATGAGTTTTCATTGACTGTACATTGCAGTGATTTTGAACAATACAATAGCATCTCTAAAATCAAAGTCACTCCCTTCACAAATGTGGCCGATCTTAAGAAACGCTATTCAAGGGAAAATGAAGGTGCAGATGTAATACATCAATGCTGGATTTTTGGCAATCGTATTCCTCAAGATTATGAGTATTTAAAAGTAATATTTTTTAAATGTTTTAAGCAATTTCATTATTTTCATTTGCGTAATATAATTATTAATAATAATAATTATTATTATTATTATTTTTATTATTATTATTATTATTATTATTATTATTATTATTATTATTATTATTATTATTATTATTATTAATTTTGACATATTATGGGACAAATTAATATATTATAACTTTGATAACAAATCGACAGCAAAGAGTAATACTTAATTGTAAAAAATCAAAATATATTTTAACAGACGGTGGGGTTCCACAAGGCACAGTTCTCGGACCTATTCTATTTGAGATCTATGTTAAATGACATAACTCAACAGATAAAAAACAAAAAAATTATCAATATGCAGATGATACCTGTCTTATAAGTACTGATATAAATGCCTTTAATGCAACGAAAAATCTCCAATATGACATCGAAAATTTAACAANAGAACTGTTAATTTAAAAAATTTTCTGAATTTTTTTGTGGGGCTTTTAAGATTTCTTCATAACCAATTACTTTACATCAAAATAATTATTTCATGTTTATATTTTAATACATTAAATTGAATGATTCTTTAGATGTAATGGCTTTAGCTTTGGGCAGTTTGTTGTGGCCTCTGAAAATTAATGTGGAGTTGAATTCTTTGGATGAATCAGTGGAAAATTGTCGAAATATTCGTCAGAAGTTACTCAGTGGTAATGACAATGAGTTTTCATTGACTGTACATTGCAGTGATTTTGAACAATACAATAGCATCTCTAAAATCAAAGTCACTCCCTTCACAAATGTGGCCGATCTTAAGAAACGCTATTCAAGGGAAAATGAAGGTGCAGATGTAATACATCAATGCTGGATTTTTGGCAATCGTATTCCTCAAGATTATGAGTATTTAAAAGTAATATTTTTTAAATGTTTTAAGCAATTTCATTATTTTCATTTGCGTAATATAATTATTAATAATAATAATTATTATTATTATTATTTTTATTATTATTATTATTATTATTATTATTATTATTATTATTATTATTATTATTATTATTATTATTAATTTTGACATATTATGGGACAAATTAATATATTATAACTTTGATAACAAATCGACAGCAAAGAGTAATACTTAATTGTAAAAAATCAAAATATATTTTAACAGACGGTGGGGTTCCACAAGGCACAGTTCTCGGACCTATTCTATTTGAGATCTATGTTAAATGACATAACTCAACAGATAAAAAACAAAAAAATTATCAATATGCAGATGATACCTGTCTTATAAGTACTGATATAAATGCCTTTAATGCAACGAAAAATCTCCAATATGACATCGAAAATTTAACAAAATATTTCTCAAATAATCTATTGAAAGTAAATATTGAAAAAACACAATTTATAATATTCTCTCCTAAGACAAACAGAAATCTTACAAAAAACATTGAACTTAAATTAAATAATGTACCAATAAAGCAAAGCGAATCTATTAACTATTTAGGTGTTGAAATTGACAATGATTTAAATTTTGAACAATTCTTCATGGCTTCTGAAGTTAGGTATCTTTATCATCTCAGAAATATTTCAAATACTTAGCACAACAATTAATAAATGCACTCTGTCTTTCACACTTTCAATACTGCTCATTCCTCTTTACAAATATTAATTCAAAACATCGCATCCTTCTGTCTAAAATCTTTAATTGGTCCCTTAAAATACTCAATTTTTCACAAAAACATGACAATGCATCCGATTACCGATTAAAATACAAAATATTATCTCCTTATTATCCAATTCAAATGAATATTTTATCAATATTATTTAAATTCAAATTTGGGCAGGCCTCAATTTCGTTTTTAAAACAGTATATTAAATTAAATGAACGTTCTCAAACAGCAACTAAATTATGGAATAACTTAAATAGAGAAATTAAATTTGAAAAAAATTACAAAAAATTCAGAAAAAAATTGCGAACATTCCTCTTTAATAGACAATGCCTACTTAGCGACAATAATACACTACATTCATTTGAAAATTTTGTATAAAATGCACACACACACACATTTTAATATTATATATATATATATATATATTTATTATATTTGTAAATAACTTTTGTAGTTTTGTAGTTTATAGTTTTTGTGCTAGTTTATTGTAGCATTAATTTGTTTTTAATCTTTTGGCGCTCACTTATTATAATGGCACTGAATACACTTTTCTAAACTATTATAATGGCGCTGAATACAAAAAATATTATAATGGTGCTTAATATTTTTGCCTGATTATTATAATGGCGTTTAATACTATTATTATTATTAAGCATAATTTTTTTGAAAACGACTGATTTTTTTGGTATGTGTGCAGTAGATTAAGCAGTAAGTTACATCCATACTAAATTTTCTGAATAAACTCACATCCTGGGTATTTTTTAGTAAAAAAACTTTTTAGGGGGCACACCCTTGCGAAAACTTAAATTGTCTAGGGAATAATGTTCAGATTCAATAACCGATCTAAGTATGGGAAAAATTGTTCAAATGTGTAGATTGTTGTATGTAATCATTTACTTTATCATTTAACAGTTAGATGTGCTAATATTCAATAAGAAATTACAATAAAATATTAAGAGCCTTTATAATAGACCCTTAGTTATATTTAGCGCCACTATAATAGTTCAATTTAGGTTGTATTCAGTGCCCTTATAATAGTTCATTTTGCCAAAAATTTGGAAGCCCCTATCTCCTGAACTTAAGGCACAATTGAAGCATTGCATAGCGAAGCGACACAAAAAGTTTGATTGAAATCAAATAAAAACTGAGGCCAAGAAATGCAAATTGCCCTGAATGCACGAAAATCCCCGAAAATCAGTTATTCAGCGCCATTCTGAAAATAATAATAATAATAATAATAATAATAATAATTATTATTATAATTAAAGGCAATTAATACATGGGCGATACTAGTGTTGAGATATTCGGCAGAAATAGTTAGGTGAAACAAGAATGAACTGAGGGAGTTAGACATGGAGACAAGGAAGATTCTAGCAGCAGAGAGCGCATTCAACTTAAATGGAGATGTTGATAGGTCGTACTTGGCAAGGCATAAGAGAGGGAAAGGACTGCTAAGTGTAGAGGAAATTGTAGAAGCAGAAGCACTAGGGCTGAAGGAATATGTAGAAGCACAACCTAGAGGGTCCATACTGGAGGTCACTAAGGAGTTAAGGAAGATAAGAACTGAGAGTGAAGGAAAGAAAGTATACCAGAGTAGGATGAAATCAGAGAGACAAACAAGGTATAGGCAGAAGGCAATGCATGGAGAATACTGGAGGAATACAGAAAAGTGTGACAGAGAAGAAAGCAACAAATGGTTAAAGAAAGCAGGACTAAAAAGGGAAACAAGCATTGATAATGGCAGCACAGGAGCAAGCAATAAGAACAAACTGGGTGAAGAAACATATAGACAGAAGAAAAGAAGGAAGTGATCGGTGTAGGCTATGTAAGAAAGAGTGTGAGACAGTAGATCATCTGATAGCAGAATGTGAGAAGCTGGCGCAGAATGGGTATAGGTTCATTCATGACAAGGTAGGACGAATGGTACACTGGAGCTTGAGCAGGCAGCATGGGTTAGCTGCAGGAGACAAGTGGTATGAGCACAAGCCACAGGGAGCTATAGAGAATGACAAGGTTAAGATACTGTGGGACTTCAACATCCAGACAAGCAAGTTGATAGAAGCAAAGAGGCCAGACATAGTAGTTGTAGACAAAGAGAAAAGATTAGGAACAGTGATAGGAATAGCAGTACCAAAGAACAGGAATGTAGAAAGCAAGGAGAAAGAGAAGATAGATAAGTATAGACAGTTGGCAGAGGAAATAGAAAGGCTGTGGAAGTTGAAGAAAGTTGAAGTAGTCCCGGTAGTTGTAGGAGCAATATGAGCAGTGAGTAAGAAGCATAAAAGATACTTGGAGGAATTGGGAGTACCAAAGTGGGGAGGAGCTATAGCACAGAAGGCAGCATTTTTAGGAACAGCTAGAGTCCTGAGGAAAGCTCTCAGACTCCCTGAGCTGAGAGGGATACCAGCATAAAGCTGTGAGAAGTAAGGATAATAATAGTAATTGTAATAAAAGACTTTATATAAAGCCGGTAAAGTCAAAACTATACAAGTGAATAAAAATCGTTCCAATATGTTTTGCTCGAATTCTAATTGGAAACTAAACTTAAAACCTGACATTACGTAGTCATTTTCATAACTTATATTCATAATGCTGAGGTTAAAATTCTGTTATCATTGTTCTATATGAATGTATAGAGCAGAGATGGAACCGGCTACCGGCCGGCCGGGGCCGGCAAATACCGGCCTGCAGCCATTTTGTAATGTCCACGAAAGGCCGGTAAAATTACCGGCCATTTGCCGGCCAAAAATCAAATAAATATTCTTGTTTTTAAGTGATAAGTTGCGGATAAATGTTTTTGTTTATGAGAAAATATTTGTTATTTAAATGAAAGTGAGACGAAAACAAATTATTCAATTCAGCACTTTATATACAATCTACAATGGTTGGTGCTTCAAACGTGTTAAATGCTAGTTTGTATAATTGTTTATTTAAACACT
>CABFPE010000303.1:487986-524649 GCA_900660155.1 Hofstenia miamia
ATATATATATATATATATATATATATATATACTTGTATAGATTAAATATATAATGCAAAAAATGTACCTGCCAAGATCGGCCGGCCGGTATTAACTCTTGCCGGCCAAATACCGGCCTCGGCCTTAAAATTTCCGGCCGGTTCCAACCCTGGTATAGAGTATATAGGGTTGAAATGCAGTTACAAATTTCAAAATTTGTTATGGAACTTTTGTAACTAGTGGGATTTTTGTCAAACCGGATGTTTTCAGTTATATATTGTCTTATTTATTTATGTCAACATTGGAATATCTGAATAACAAGCACATAACATGCTGAAAAAGAGAAATACTGATAGTGCAATAGGGGAAGTGTCCAAATCAATGAATTTTGTATTTCACAAGCCAATAGTTTTGAAGGAAATGAAGATTTCATGAAAATCTTGCACATGAGCACCATGACTAAATCAATAAAATGTTAAATCACGACTAAAGAAAGGCCCAACTGCTAGATCTACACATGTGTCAACATTAATTCAGAGCAAGTTTTATATTTGCCCAAAAGTCAGAGATGAAATGTTTCATAATGCATCAATGAAAACCACTTTTTAAGCAAATATTTTAGCTATAGCAGAAGAGCAAATAATTGCATAAACAACATAAATTTAAAAAATAAATTTTGGCAGAGTGCGTTTACGACGATTAAATGTAAGCAATCTAAAAAATTAGATGTCAACATCCGTAATGCATCTAATATAACATCGTTCAAGAAACTACTAAAACACAACTTACAAACAAACCAGCATATACTTGGCTACAATATAAATTTAAATTTCTGGCGTAATTGCCAAAATCTGCGTTATTAACTGTTTTTTTTATTAACTTGTCCCTGTGTTTTTTTATTGTTTTTTTAATTGTAATTGTATTAGCTTTGCTTATTTTAGTATGCGCTGTTCAACTTTGTAAATATGTGTGTATATATGTTCTAAAAATTGTACATATGTATTTTTCAGATTGTCAGTATGTACAGCAATTGTATTGGCATTACATATAATCAGAAATAAAGCTATTGAATTATAGGTGGTTGCAATGAACTGTTACTTCTCCCTTAGCCTAACACATTAACTTTTATCAAGTTTATAGTATAAGTTGCAATTGTTTGAGATCAAATCAAATTTTGAATATCTGGCAATTGCAGGTTTTTTTGTCCGATTTGAGGATGTTTCGGTACAAATCCAATACGCTTTGTGAAAAGAATTATGTTGGTATTTAGAGCAGAGTTTCTGACTATGGCATGGTGCTATTCTATTATTTACCATATTTTGGTTATGTAAATATCACTTATAGTCATTATGGATGCTATAATAGAAGTCCATAAATTTATTGTTATGTACACAGATTTTGCATTTGCTTTCAGGAAAATTATTTGCTTAACTTTAATGTCCTATATCTGGAAATTCGGAATGGGATTGCGGAAATATTTATTTTACCAAATAACAACCTTTAAGGGGGTTGCAAAACTTTAGTAAGCAGTTTCAGTAGATTGTAAACAATGATGCTAGTAATGAAATTTTTTCTCATTTTTAATGTTTGCATCTAACAAAGCGTGTTGTGTTTTAAAAACATAATTGGTTCATTTTAAAATTTGCTTGTGAATGTTTCAAAATCTTTCTGGAGTCTAGTGAATTGCTTATGATAGCAGTACAAATTACGATATTGCATAAAATGGTCGCCTTTTAATTGCAGTTTGCAATTCACAATCATTTACCATATTATAGTGAATGGCCGTTATGGCTATAATGTATAGACTAAATTTTAAATTTCGCCATTATGGATGGCTAACGCATTTCGTCTTGTCATATATGGCCATTTTGTAAACGGCACCCTTCATTTAAAAGTGTACATTTGCCGACGTTTTGTAACGCATGCCATGCATTTTCTCATTAATTTAATCCAAAAAATTTTATTTTTGAACTCTCATAATGATCCCTCTTCAAGACATCTAATTTATTGCTTTTTGAAGAAATTTAGCCATAAATTTTTGGCTCATCCGGACCATTCAATCATTTAATCTATCGTAAAGTTTTCTCCAGTACTGCCCAGTGCTTTACATATCAGTTGGTTTAGCCACTGTGTCATCAGGCCACTCTCAATATCCACACTCTGGCCCTTGATTAACGCTTCAATAGATGCGGCACTCCAGTTGAATGTCATTACATTATTATATAAAACCGCGTACATGACTTCACAAAGAATCAGTAGTTTGTGATAGATAAATCAATTTTCTGTTATGGGGTTGTTCTAAAGTCGGTTAAGGTGTTACAAATATTGCCCCAGGAACACGCTCTCTCCGTTATTTTGAAGAAGGGCTAATACATGTGCAAGTCAAATAATTGGCATTAAAATCATTAATGTAATGGATTTTTTGTAATTATTTCAAAAAATGCGATAGGTTTTAATATAGACATTTGTTAACTTAGTGATCTCAGAATGATTTATCATTATTGCTGTGCTAGTAAATTGAGATTTTTAGGATTTGGGTGTTAATAAACGGAATCCAGATGTACATCTGCTGCTAAAAAAAGATGGATATAGACAAGGAAGCAGATTTGATTGGTTGGATTTTGATGTGGAACCGGGGTACATTAATGTCATATTAGATCAAATTGATTTGGCTGAGCAAGCTATTAAGATCAACGAATGGGATGAAGCTCTTGACCATTTGGATGCCCTTCAGGTAGAATGTCATTTTTAAGTAAAACCTTTAAAATTTAGGTTAATGATTTAGTTTACATAAATTACTAATTCGCAAGTGCTCAACATTGGAAGAAGTTTTGACAATTATACATCCCTGGCGGATCTCTTTTTTATACGTCGCCATTCTCCCACTCGCGCTTTGATTAGTGTTGCATATTGAGTGCCACAGCTTTTCGTTGCTTACAACAAATATCAAGTTATGAAACTCCCCTTTGCGAGAGCATCAAGTGGTATCGCAAACTAGCGATTCATTTATGCATCAAAATACAGTTTTTTTCACTTATGCATGATGCACTCAATGAGTTAAGCAATTATTCCAGTTTCCGTTGCAATTGATCAATCGAAATCGCTTCAGTTATATTTCAGTTTTAGTCAATCAGTGAATATACAAAAAATTATGAAGAATGTGTAATAAATACACTATGATAGTAGTGGGTGTAGCTTGTCGCTTCTATGCTTCTCTGTCAGTATAGTTGACTTTGAGCGGCTGCGTGGGCTTCTTCAATTCAGGTAGAAAGGAAGCTTCGAAGAATTTCACTTCATAGGAGAACCACGAGTGCAATCAACAAAGACTTCATTTGAATACATAATACATACAGTCTATCAGCATTTTTAATTGATTTCCAGTTAAAAAATTTTGTGAATGTTTTTTTTGCTAATTTCATTTAAATTTCAGTTCCCAACTCTTGCTGCGGTGTAAGCACTCCACAAATATCTTCTACTGTTTGTTCTTCACGTATCTTGTTGTCTCTATATCTACTAAGATTTGCGTTGTTTCAAAAATGATTCAGCTTATGTTTGAATTAAGCATTTGTAAACTGAATAATATACTACCTATTAGCAAACTCAGATTGATTCCGTTATTTATGAAATTGTCGATATCTTCTATTTCCATTTCTTTTTGTATCAAGGATTCTTCTATTGTATATTTATATTTATTGAAGGATTTTTCGTTCTGGGTCCTGGAAGCTGTATATTCAATGTTTTATGCAATTAAATGTAAGAGAATCATTCGATTGTTTGTTCATATTTGGTTCGATGATTTATTTGTACAAATTTCGTTAAGTCATTTTACTTATTTATGAGTTATGCATGTGTGTAAATCAATGCATTTTCGATGTGGTGTACTTCAACTACTTTTGTTACGGAAATTCTAGAAATTTGGTTCCATTTTACATAAATTATTTCAACTTTTGTAATCGTTCATTTACCGCTGTCTTATTACCGTCCTTTCTGATTCCAAATTTGTCTATTGATTATGGCACTTGAGCGTCTACCATATATTTTCACTTAACTCCTAAAAAATTTTAGGTCGTTTTTTGCTTGTTTAGCTTATAACTAAAATGTGCATATTTTATACTTTTTGTCCTGTTTCTCTTTAACCCTTTCAGTCTTCGTGGTACCTAAACACATCCGTTTTTCTAGACTGAAATAATTCACAGCTTATATGCATTTTCCATGGCTAATCTTATGATAATGGCAAGTTCATACATTTACAAAGTTTCACCCAAACTGCAAATTGCTCCTCAAATTTTTGTCTTTTCTACTTGAGCATGATATTCCTGTTTGATCAATCTGATCACTGATATGGAAGTAAATATAATACTGTGGATAAAAAGGCCGTTTATCAACGAATTTGTTGGAAAAATATTATATTGATAATAGTTTCTTGCCATTCAGTTTTGGCAGTCATTAATGGAATCCCTTAATTACTGCAGGTACATATGTGTACCACCATTGTGTAGCGTCATAGATGCATTTCAAATTTATTTTTGGTTAATGGGAGTTGCTTAATGCTGCAATATTATACGTTTTTACTACTAACGCAGCTTCAGTTTCCTTTTAGGCCGTGAAGGGTTAAGAGATGCTTCACGGTCTTATCGTTTTGCCCCAATCCAGATTCTGCGCTAACAGCTAATTTTACTAATTTCCATCTCGTCTCTGCATTTGTTGGCCACTCAGATTGGCAGGCCCTCATATCATTTTATTTTTGTAATGCTGTAATTTTCGATTTTTGGTTTTTTATTCGGATTAACCCGGGTAATTAGTCTTTTTTGCTGTTTTTAATTTCGAGTGGTTTTTAGGATCTTATTCCCAGCAACACTTTTAATTTGCAAATTACAATCGAGGATATTCATGATGTGTACACGAAAGTTAATCTACCAGTATCATCAGATATGACCTTTAAGGAGTTGTCTTCTTTAGCAAGTACATCGTTCTCAATACCAAAGCCTCTCATAAAATGGATTTTTGCCCGAAGAGTATGTTTTTTAAAAAATTTTATATAAATATTTGAATTGATTCTTTATCTACTGCGAACAGTGGTATTTGTTTGTATATAGCGTATTTAATGGCTGAAATCTCTTTTTGGGTTTTATTCCTCTAAAATTCAAACTAAAAAAACAAATTTACTGTAAGAAAATGATAATATGGAGATGATATGTATCTCAAAAATTTAAAAAAGCGGATTTTTTAAAATTATCTGTATAGAAATTTAAAGCATTTTTAATTATTTCTAATTTAATAAATAGTTAGTGAAATTTGTTAGATTTTAATTATAGATACATTTTGTATCTCAATAGAGTAATTTATATGTATATGTATAAATGTATGCCGCTAAATGCCTTTTAAAAACTTCATGACCGTGTTTCCAAACATAAATCTTTTTATATTACCTACAACCATAGTAAATATATTTAAGTTCGAGTGAATGCTGTGGAGAATGGCCAAAAAAGATGTATTTTGGGAAAAGGTGTGATTCCCGCTAAATGCCAAGGCTTTATATTCACTTATGTGATTAATTATCAATTTAGTATATTTACATTAAACGCAATTCTTATAAGTGAAGCGGAATATTTTTTTCAGATTCCAGTTCTTTAGGCGTTATTTCCATATATTTAGGTGATTTTAGTTAATAAATATTAACTATGCAATCTTAACTGATTACTAAAAATCTGCCATATTGTTTATAACTAAGTGAATGACATCAAAACTACTCTTAATATTTTAGAAAGTGCCCGTGAATTTTATTTTGTAGTGATATCACCATGAACATGCATTCGGTTTAGGTGATTGATTATGATAGTGAAAACTATCTTTCTCAGATGAGTGTTACTTCTCAAAAATCCGAAATCTATTTGTTTGTTCTGTCGCCGGAATCAGCAGGCGTGTCAATTACTGATATTCAAGACATGCATGAAAAACTTGTCAACAACTTTATTGAATCACGTTCTTCCTCCATTTCAGTTCATGAAAAACCCATTGATATCGTTCAACTCAATGATGCCTTGGAACAAATCAGTATTTCACATGAAGAACAACCAGAGGCTGCTCTTTTAGGTAATCTTCTTTTAAAGAATTTAACTTCAACAGTACAATGAATCATGATTTGTCTGGAATGTTTTATGCATTCTAAATTATCCAGCTTTTATAGAGTAGTGCACATGCAGGAGTGTCCTGAACCCAAAAAAACCTTCTATTACAGCGCAAAAAGATTTCCTGTAAATGAAAACTATTAATTACCCTAACTTTTTTAGTTTGATCTGTTTCTCTTACTCCCTATCCTTTTGTTTTTATTCGTGATGCTAGTTTTGATTGTATTTTTGTTTTATCATTTTTAATCTGATTTGAGTTTATTCATCGCATGGAGTTTTAATGTTGATTTTCAAATATACTTGCAAAAGGCAGACGAAATATGCTTGGTGAAGAACTCGGACCCCCTTGTGGAAGATCCTGCGTCCGCCCCTGATATGCAATCGATTTTGTATTAATTCATTCCTTCGGAGTATATTTGTATAATGTATTTTTTTTTACTAAAGTATATCTAACAAACATGGTGCATTCTGGTACATTAATAATGAATTAATGTTTTTTAACCTGCCAGAAAATTGTTGGACACACTGTCTACTTTGCACATTTTTATTTAGACTATACTGTGTGCACCGATTTTGCCAAATCTAACCAAAACTAACAGAATAGAGTTTGATAGATATTACCACAAATCTGTATTTAAAACTTCGTGTTCGGTGCAAATTTTTTAATTATACATGAAGTAATTTTGAGATAAAGATAATCAATATTAAATTTCAGTCCCTGATTTTAGGAAAATGATTTCACTCTAATTGCCTTTTAATTAACTCTATTATCTCAATAAATTATCGTTACAGAAAATTTCTCCTTATGTATTTTTCGAAAAAATAGTTTTTGCTACTTTTTCTGAGCATGATTTGTTATATATTGTTACTCAGAAATCATTAAAATTTCCTAAGTAAATGAAAATCTAGGGATTTAATGTGGTTTTGTGCCCCCTGCAATATTTATTGCGCATTAGCTCAAATTCATTTAGCCGAAGTGCCAATCGCTGCACCACCTCAGGTAGTCGAGCCGCAAATCCCAATGTGGACTTGTGAAGTTNTGTTGAGGAGATTGAATGTCCCATTTGTTTACTCGATATTGAACCCGGTATTTATCAGTCATTTATCTTTCAAATATTTTTCAGTTGTGATTAATGCATTTCAAGTGTTAAAATTCATTTTTTACATATCAGTATAAATGGGTAGTGTCATAAATAGGGGGCGGCAATCCATGATTAAGCACTCATGCAAAGTCGATTGCGTCAAACTGGTAATATTTTCTGTTTCAGGTTGCGCGGATTACCGATCAGAATTTTATTTGCTTACTGCAAAGATTCTGGTTGATAAAAAACCTTTCTACTCGTCTATTGTTTTCGGTCCTCAATTGACTTTTGTCCCCGCAGAGGGAAGGGTTTACTATCGTTTGGAATAGCGGGAAAAACGACTACATACGGACTACGAACCATTTTAATAGATTTTTTCAGTCATATTTTTGTTCATTTTTTCCTGATTTTTAAGTCATTTAGAATGTGATCAACTATAATATAAGATTGTTATTCGTTTTTAGAATTGTTAAGTGCTCTCATATTTAATAAATATTTAAAATATATTGCTATTTTAAATTTAGAAATGTTTTTTAAGTTACCAGATTTTTCATTATTGATTTCTATATCNATTAGCTCAAATTCATTTAGCCGAAGTGCCAATCGCTGCACCACCTCAGGTAGTCGAGCCGCAAATCCCAATGTGGACTTGTGAAGTTTGCACGTTAAGTAATTTGCCTCTATTCAGGACTTGTTCTATTTGTGGAGTGGGAATTCGAACACCTGGTTTCCAGATTCCTGCAAACTACGTGGCTACTCCTGAAGAATTTGAGCATGAGAGGATGATGAAAATCGCGGAGGACAATGAATTGCTTACACTCCAATTTCTAGAACAGGAAAAACAGGATCAAAATTTGCAGGCTGCTCAGGCTTATCAACAATATCTTCGAACTGATGACGCTGCAGTTATATTTAATGTTGAGGAGATTGAATGTCCCATTTGTTTACTCGATATTGAACCCGGTATTTATCAGTCATTTATCTTTCAAATATTTTTCAGTTGTGATTAATGCATTTCAAGTGTTAAAATTCATTTTTTACATATCAGTATAAATGGGTAGTGTCATAAATAGGGGGCGGCAATCCATGATTAAGCACTCATGCAAAGTCGATTGCGTCAAACTGGTAATATTTTCTGTTTCAGGTTGCGCGGATTACCGATCAGAATTTTATTTGCTTACTGCAAAGATTCTGGTTGATAAAAAACCTTTCTACTCGTCTATTGTTTTCGGTCCTCAATTGACTTTTGTCCCCGCAGAGGGAAGGGTTTACTATCGTTTGGAATAGCGGGAAAAACGACTACATACGGACTACGAACCATTTTAATAGATTTTTTCAGTCATATTTTTGTTCATTTTTTCCTGATTTTTAAGTCATTTAGAATGTGATCAACTATAATATAAGATTGTTATTCGTTTTTAGAATTGTTAAGTGCTCTCATATTTAATAAATATTTAAAATATATTGCTATTTTAAATTTAGAAATGTTTTTTAAGTTACCAGATTTTTCATTATTGATTTCTATATCTTTATGGAGCGGAATCATGGAAAACGGTTGTACAGATTATTTAACGAAGAAGGCTTGTTTGGATACACTTCTGCCCTAAATACTGTTTTTAATCAAAATATCATCAAAAATCTAAGTATTACTTGTAGTGTTCCTTTTTACACAACTAGGCTACTTATTTACAAAATCATAGACAACCAAAACTACCATAATAGAGTTTGATAGATATTTGCACAAACCTGTATTTTAATCTTAGTGTTGTGTGTAAATCATTTAACAAACTGTGGATACATTTGCGGATTTTGGGATCACACTGTTCCAGCACAGTTGACAACAGTTTGCATTTATTTTCTAAAACTTTCTGTAGTTTAATTCTTTACTTCCAGACTGACCACTTGGTCCCTATTTAGGAACCATCGTCTAAAAGTCACTAAATGTAACTATTTTTTTGAAAGTCCCTAAAACTGCCTAAACCCTAAGCATATTTCAGATGAAATGGGCAAATGTAAGGCCACTTCTGCGCTCTTGGGCAAAGTTGATTGACCTCCGGGATGATGCCGTTCAGTGCAGGGTGGATGGTCATTAACGTGAGCAATGGGCGTTGTAGACTGACCCAGCATGAAGTTCAAGAATGTCACACGTGAGTAGTTTTGGTCAATTTGTAGATTTTAAATATCTGCTATTAGAGCTGTAGTTAGTCAACCAACCGTACAAGCTCCTACTATCGATATACAAGCAGGCATTCGGCGCACTACGGTGGTACACGTGTGGAGTATTGTGCTGAACAAGCTATCCTTTCGTTCCAATGATTTCACTACCCGCAAGTGTGCTAAATATAGCAAAATGTTCCCCGATTCGGTTTTTACATCAATTAACTGTGGAAGGACAAAAGCTAGCTATATTGCATTGGATGCTTTGGCGCCATATGCCAGGCAGCGAATTAAGGATGGGTATCAAGGGAAGCTTTTGGATAACGTTCTTCGACGGCGATGTTTGCTAGTGCCGGTACTTGACATCTGCCAATATTTCTGTGTCTGTTAACAATGTTGATTTTCTGAAAGATAACTCTAGTATAAACAGCCAGCTTGACGGCGTTAGACTCCAAGATGCTGATGCCATTGTGAGAGAGTTTCTCAGTGATTGAAAGGTTCGATTTGTCCTTCAATGATTTGGTTTACTTTATGATTGATAATTGTTCCACGATGTCAGGCAAAGTTGGTGGTTTCAAGGTGAAGGTGAAAGATATGTGTCACCGTTTGTTAGACTTTCCAGGCTGCAGTTCGCACCAGGCGCATTTGCTTCAAAAATCAGAGGCCAGAAATTTGGAGCAATTTAATGTCATTGTGAAACTCATTGAGATTTTTTCCGTCTACTAGGGGATGACGCCAAAACGCCTTTGTATTATGAAACAGAGTAGTGATTTACTGGATCTGAATATGTTCAAAGGCTTCATTTCGACAAGATTTTTGTCTCTTTCATTCAATGGTTCTATTGTTAGACTAGTTGCCGGTAGTTCTTGCCCTGGTTAATATCGCGGATGACGAGAGCCTCAAGTCGGCCTTCCGACTAAAAAACCTCGAGATCATCCTTGACCAAGCCATTATTCAAGTCGAACCTATTTATGTTCTGACCAAAGTAACTCAGGATCAGAAGTTGAAGATTTGCGACCAGTTGAAGTTCCTTTTGCAAGTAATATCTCAGCTATTTTCACGAATCGGTCACCAAGTAACTCTGTCGAGTAGCGATTATTTCAGCAAGCTGTACACCAGAAGTGCAGTTAACGCCCAGGAAGTTATTCCTTGTCGGTTTGACGCAAAGGTATCCATGCCTTCTCATACTTGTACAGTCTGTTTTGCTAGTATGTGGCCAGAATATATTAGTTGAGTCGGGATTGTCGCGCATGAAATTAACAGAAACTGATCATATGAGCGAGATGCCTGTGGAATTATACGATGCACTAAGAGCGATGCAGGAATTTTTCTGCCGTGAGGACTTTGAGAACTTTCAAATGTCACACGAATTGGATGAAATGGTCAAGATGGCGTCCAAGAAATTCAAAGAAGAAAGCAAGGCAAAGAAAGCGGACAATTGCAAAAAGAAATCGTATGCTGAGGATCTTCGTCAGGAGCTGAATGTGTTCAAGCGGAGAACGGCAACCACTGTGCAGAAGGATATCACATCAACTACTTCTGAAATCGAGAAGGCTGAAGAACTTGTCGAACAGCTCAAACGAAAAAGAGCGAGACTTGAGGCTGATCGAGACGCAGTTGCCTTGTCCTTCGTTAAGAACATTTAATACTTTAATGTACATCTTAAATGGCGTGGTTTACTGTTGTTATGCGCAATACCAGTCCTTAAATTTTCTTTTCATTCTATCGTATGATTGACAACTTTATCATGCCTCTGCAATCGCTGAATAAGTTGCCATTCTGTTTAAATTTATTGTTTATCACCTGTGTATGTGAGCAGCTCATATTGAGCTCTTATCAGTTTAAATTTTGTCGTTCGTCTGTTTTGATCGTGTTTTCTGCAAGTATTGGTACAAACATACATTTTGGTAGAAAATCACACTGTCTGCCATGAATTTCTTCTGGGTGATTTTTAAAAATATACAAAGGGTATGTCAAAAGCCGGTTTTTATTACCTTTTGTGAGCAATATTACTGAAGCTCATATGTAATTAGGTCATTCTATGACTTGAGGTCCCTAAAAAGTCACTATTTTCAGTTCAATGCCAAGGTCCCTAAAAAAATTCAACCTGTTTACGTCTGGCATTGTTTTATCCACAATCCTTTATCGCCTTTTTAGCTGATTGTCATGAATTTATAAATTGAAATCGACATAATATGAAGGCCAAGCAGAGATCATGTGCCAAATTTTCTTTCAATGTTTAATGAGATTCATCATTCCCTTACGCTACTGCGTTTTTTATAATTTTATAAGATGGATAAATTCCAGCAATCAAAATTGCGAAGACGATATTCATTGGCCTCCATGAAAGGAAGAAAAACCTCGTCCGGCAATATGTTTCTTGTTCCATCATGGATGATTGATAAAACATTCACCGGTTCCAAAACAAATGGAATGATTTTGTGTGAAAAGTGATTGAATCTTTAGTTTCGAACAGTATCGAAAAAATCGGGAAAACCAGTAAAGAATTTATCACCAGTAATATTTCTTCAACAATTCATTGCCGCCTAAGGTTGACCTTATCTTCAAACCCATGATGACACTACCAGATACAAAAAGGAGAATGAAAACCGGACATCGGTATTTTGGGAGGTGATTATGGCATACCTGACCAAGACTATCTTTTCGGAATATGAAAAATTTTGGGAAAGCCTCAACAAACTGTCTTATTTTGTAGTGTTTTCTTCTTGAGTTATTATGATACAGCAGTGTATTTTAAGTCTGGATATTAGGCAGCAGATTCAATTTTAAGTGATTCCGTTTAATTGTCTATTTCTACCAGAGTGTCACCAAAATCTTCATTTTGTAGGGTTTTAAAGAAACATTTGAATTTCATGGGGTGGAGTATATTTCAAGATACAATATTTAGTTTGGTGTCATATGGCTTGTATTGTTTCTGTTAATCATTTCCCATATATACATACATGCATACATACGTTTTTAATCAAAATACAGAGGTTTACCTGTACCCTTTAACAGGCTTTATCCAGAATGTAATTATGGCTAAGCGTATTTCATCAAAATATGTTTATACTTAATGCATCTCACAAAATAATTTACTGCTAGATTTTGTCTGGTATACTTCATCAGGAGGAATATTTGGCAGTTGTTATTTAGGAAAGGAATTAGGGAATTGTAAATTGTTTTTTTCAAATATTTTATTAAATTCTATAGTAATTTGCATAAAACAAATTGTTTTTAAACTAATGAATAATACTTCTATCTTTAACCTTGTAGTTTCAACTCGTCGATTGCATTTATGAATTTCAAATTAAATTTAATACTTTAAATTTGCTCGTAATCTATTTGAGACCTTGAAATACGACAATGAAGACTTAAAACTTTGAATAATGTATGATTTTTTTGTTTCTGTTATGACGATGTAGAATTTAATCTTGATCTTAAATGTTTCTGGTACGTTTTTACTTTGCGAAGGCTATTTTCTTTGTTTAATGGTTGCCGCCTTTTATGTTCCTATTTATATCAAACGTAGTTTTTGTCCTGAATGTAGTTGATATAAGCAGATCTTGGGAAGTTATTGTATCATAAACTAGTTTTATTTGCCAAAAATCAATGGCAAAATCAAATATGTCTAACAAAACATAATAATGAGTATATTGTTCACAAGGTATACCTGTAATAGCATTATTATTAGGTTTTCATGTAGAAATGCTTTTCGCTGATCCGTCAAAAAGTTTTTAATGATTGAAAACCTGCTTGCCAAATAAGATGAGGCTGAAGGAGTTGACTTTGTTAAGTCTATTTGGTGCCTAGTAAAATTGCCAATGTTGTGATTTTCAATATCTCTGAGAACTTTTGTCCAGCGTTTTTCTTTAAAACGGAGTCCAGTTTGGATTTCATCAGTGGAGAGAGGATATCAGAGAGGTCACTTATCTTCTCTATAGCTTTTGGAAGTCCGTAGCATTAGGCATATCGTCGATGACAATAGTCATGTTGAAGACACGATTGCGAACGCTTTGCAAGAACAATGCTTACAATTTGATGATGATATAATAAGGAGTGCCGCTTATTGGTTGAATTTATGTGTTGTCTCGTAAATATATTAGACAATCTAAGACACAGTTGGTAAATGACAGCTTTTTACAGAGAAGGGCGTGTGGGTATGTTGTTCTTAACATAGAAGCTCTTAATTAAATTAATGGTGAACAAATTTTTCTAAAAATAATTTACTATCAAATATATGTCGTGATGATGTACAGGTTAAATAATTCTAGTGGCCAGAATAAATAAAATGTATGTGTTATATGGCGACGTTTTACATGTTAGCACAAGGGTTTTTATCATTAATGCATCTCTTTTTACGTCAAATTTATGAATGACATATTTTCTATTTATCCATTGCATCGCATCGTCCCACAAGTTATATATTGACTAATTTACAACAAAGAGTTTTCATCTTTTTCTGATTGTTTTGTCTTGATATTGCTAATTTCTATTACGATTCGTCTGTTTCAACTGACACAACAGTAACAGAGTGCGCTGCGAAGAGTGAGATCATAGACTAATTTTATATTTTATTTTTTTAGGGAGTCAACAGTTCTATATGACAGTTTTATTTTTTTAAATTTTTCCATTTCATCATCCTACAAGAAGTGTCGCTATTTGCCATTTGAATTATTAAAGTAGACCACTTTGGAAACCACTTGCTCCATGAGTTTTCAAACTATTGACAGACTTTACATATCATTTTGTATGGTCAGGATAGCTCTACAATAATCAATATTTTTAGTTATGATATTTTATCAATTTTTCTATTAGTTTATGAAAATTTATAAGATTGTTTTGTATTGAATTTCTCTATTTTACTAAATTTAAAGGAAATTAAGAATTAAAAAAGGGAGTGGTTTTTAAATTTAAAAACATCATATTCATTTTCACACATAATTGTTCCAATGAATCAAATGCTCCTATTAGAAATTGCATTTTGGCACACCTTATACTCCACTCTCTTTTAATGATTTTAATCCTCTTTTCAGGTTTTTCTGATTTTCATTTTAAATTTTGTTAAAAATACAATATGCCTATTTAACCCTAAAATTTATTCATAGTTTTGTTCATATATTTTTCTGTTGTATGAAAAAGAGAAAGCTTTAATCAACCCGCGTGAACTTCGTCAAATACGATACAATTCATTTTAATGGAACGGCATGTGAACTCCCATGAGAAGTCATCGTCTTCTATAAATTCAAAAATACTCGCTTTTGCTTGATGTTTTCTAAGAATAAGTTGTTTTTATGGATTATGGCAATTCTGTGGGATGGTATGAATATGGGGTTTAAATTTCATACCCCTGGTTGATCTGACGTATAAATGCTTACAAGATTTTATAACTCTTGATTTATTGTGATAGGATTTATCTATATATTTGTCATTTTACCAATTCTTATTAAAATGTGGAGCAAACTGTTACATTTCACAATCTTAAATACCTATTGTAGGCGAAGCTATCATTCTTCGTGAATGTCTTCACCAAGTTTGCGTTAATTGCCTGAAGCAGCACGTGACTAACTCAGAGTCAATTGCAATTCAATGTCCAACTGCTACGGATGCATTTTCCTGTACTGCTGTTATCAATGATAGAGAGGTATGTGTTTCACTACAAATAGCATAGAAGTTCGGTAAGGTACCGATATTTTTAAAAGGATCAGTTCGGTAAAGATATTTGTAAAAAAACCTGTGGTATCGATTTCGTTAGGGTGTACCGTCGACCTCTAAAATATTGTCAATAGAAACTTACTGTACTCTTGTAAATTTTTAATTTTTGTTAATAATGCTGTCTAACCCAATAATCTAAAGTTTAGATTGCTGCAATCGTTTCAGAGGAGGAGTTTCACAAATACAAGATGCGTGGTTTGCTTTCTGTTGAGGCAGCTCTTCCCTCATTCCATTGTCGGACTCCAAACTGTGATTCATGGTGGGAGCTTGTTGGTGAAGTAAATTCATATAATTGTGAATCCTGTGGCAAAGAGAACTGCCTCATTTGCAAAGTATGACATTCTCGTTTCAATTTCAGGCATTTTTATGTAAATTTTTATAAAGCCAACGGTGCCTTTGGCTTGAGTCTATAAACGTATCGGTGAGATTCACACCTTAACTTTAATATCCAAATTAATAACCAATTGTTTGTCTAATATTTTAAGTAAGTAGCAATTGGATATTGGATATACTTTCTCATTCGTAAAATTATGATAACGGATGTTGATGCCATTCTCTACCAGCAATCATAATAACAGGGCGACTAGGTGTGCTCGGAAATTGTATTAGATTTTGAAAAAAAGAACCAATGTTCCAGTTGGGGAAGCGCTGTTTGATACTAAAAATTTAATGTTGGTGGGCTTATATGATCCAGTCCATGTTGGATTTAATAGCCATATAATTTTTCAGAACTATAATGATCTGATGTAATATTGAACAGTCATCCATCTCTAAATATAAAAGCACGATTGCAAATCAATTTTCAGCTAATTCGAATAATGAAGTACTTCAAAATCCTGCAATGTTAGTACTTTCAATTAGCAGTCTGAAGCTTAATAATCAATATTGGTATTGATGGGATAGAGGGCTGAATATTTATAAAGTGAACTATTATTTAATTTTCACTTAAGTACTAAATGTTTTTTTATTTATTTATATTTTTTCAGAATTTTTTAATCAATTTAAAAGAAATAGAAAACAAACCTTATTAGTCAACAACTGAATGTTGCAAGTGATGGAATTCGAAAAAGTAAGGCGAAGACATTCACAAACGTCTCAATGATTGCTACTCTTTCTTTGAATGGCCAATATTCATTTCCAAGGCTCTTCTCTATGGGGTTTGTCTGGAAATTCATTTGTATACTTCCAAGAAATTCATTTTCCTTTAGAAATCCCTTTATCATCGTTGGTGTATGACTAGATGCATTGTCTTGCATAATGTTCACTTAAAAATTCACAAAATGAAGTATAATTCATTGTAACTTCGTCGGGAGCACGAAATCGACCAATGACTGTGATGCAATGCCACCCAAAACAACACTTCCTCCATGCTGTTGTCATCAAATTCTCATTTGCGGGGACTGGCCATCAAGAATTCATCGTCTTGAGAAGTGATCATGATTATCTAAAATGCCTTTGAACTCTTCAGTGAAAAAATGTTTTCTTTGGTCCATTCATCTCACTTAGCCTTGTTTACACTTGAGTGGTTGTTTGCTGAAAGAATTTTTTTAACTTGCAGAGAATATGACCACTTGTTGCTTTAAACAACACGGTGACTTCAGCGTCTTGGAGAACAATTCTAAATGCTTAACTTGCCATTTTGGACAAACTTTTCAAGAAAATATCTGTGATTATTAATCACTCTATTTTTTTACGCTATCATTTTAGTATGTTCAGAAATACATTTTTGAGTAAATCTTGTGACTGTTCTATTATACTATGATAGATACTTTGTAATACCTAACGTTGTTTTACATGAAGATTTCTTGTAGCGAAAAGATTTTATATATTCAGTCTTTTTGCATTTCCAAAGGTTTTCTTGGAATTTTGACGCAAGACACTATCCTTTGTTTCGTTATCTTTGCGATATAAAGTTTTTAATTGAGATGCTTTAAATATTAAGTTTTACATAGATCTAATCTATTAAATTTCAGAAATGAATTTCATCAGTTATATTCAATCATGTTTAATTGAACTTTTTCATTTTTTAGGCTACTGCACCAAAATATATTACATGTATTAGAATAAGATATTATATGTTTTTGTCATATTTTGGTGAATTTAGGCTATTCATACAGATATGACATGCAAAGAATATCAAGATGATTTGCGCATCAGAGCTGAGAATGATGAGGCAGCCAAAGCCACTCAAACGGCTATAGATAATATGATCAAAAATGGCGAAGCAATGCATTGTCCAAAATGTAAATTAATTATACAGAAACGTAGTGGCTGGGATTGGATGCAATGCTCCATGTGCCGGACGGAACTATGTTGGGCTACAAAGGGTGCACGTTGGGGTCCAAATGGTCCAGGGGATACTTCAGGTGGCTGTCAATGTGGGGTCAATGGTCGTCGTTGTATTCAAACCTGTGGAGGATGTCACTGACATTATATAAATAATTTAAATTTTATATTGAAATTTTATTTTTATAAATAGAATCAAATTTCTCTTTAACATTAAATATGTCAATGTATGTATATATCTGTATGTCGAATTAGCGTTCATTGAAATCGAAAATTTTACTCAATTGCGTGATAAAATATAGAAACATACGTATACATTCATACTTTAGAATATAATACTATTTACAGTAAATTTAACAAACTAGGAATAAATTGTTATAATGATTTCAAGAACGATATATTGTATAATCATTATTGGTAATTGTTTATCTTACTTATGCTTCACATCAGATATACATGTATATCTTTGCTTTCGCGCACGACCTGTGTGAACGGGGCTTACACTGAATGTCTCCAAATACCAAAATATTTCAGGGTAGTAGTGATGTGCATCAAAAAAAACGTTCCAACTTTATTTACCCTAAACTGGATAAATATTTTATAGTTTTCAATTCCCAAAAAAGCATTGTCGATAACTTTAATAAAAAAATTCTAACAGATATTTCGACTTACAAATTCATCAGTTTCCTTACAAAATTATTCCCCGCCCCTAAATTTCATTGAGTGAATAATATTTTATTTCACTAAATCTTTATTATTGGTAACAAGGGTTTATGTACATAATCCTCTTTGGTATTTAAACTTGGTTGAAATGATCCAATAAATATACTTTCAATGATTTGGAGATGTCACGTGGTGATTTAATCCTCAATCTTTTACATGTCTTGAAATGGTTGAATTAGTTTCGTGTTCTTTTGTCCTACTTAACACTAGAAAGTCCGAGCGATCAAATTTGACTACTTTGCACATATTAAATGCGTTTGTAATGCCTCATGTGATGAGAATTTAAATAGAAAAACCGCATATTTTGTTCTTCTGATACTTTTTTTCATTTGCTTTCATTTCATTAGTTTTACGTGAATGCGGCAATGCTGACAACTGAATGAATTTAAGATATAGAATCATTGGACTTTCTAGTATTAATTGCCCATGCAGGAAAACAAATTATTAGATACCAACTGACATTTTCTATGCAACTATGCATGAAGTACTTTCCTGAATTGTCTGATGTACATGTTCAAGCCACAGAAATCATTCAAAATTTCAGACACATAGGGCATTAGACCCACCAATTATTGACATTAGGTATGGAAAGAATTTGAACGTTTTACATTTAAAAAATATTTTTATATACTTCATGGACAGAAATAACTCTTTGCACAAAACCTCATAGATGTGCCCATGTAAAAGGCTTTCAATGTTTCTTGAATAAAATTGTTCAGAAATGCGGACAAATCGATGTTACGTAAAAGTAACACTAGTCGAAATAAGATCAACCATAAAACCAATAAACCAAGCATTTCCCTTAAGCCCCGTTTACACGGGTTCAACTTGAGGAATTCAATAGCGCATGAACGCGTTTATATCTATTCATCCTGTTCATTTCATTTGATGATTTCAATATTGAAAGCTCCTGTTTACATTGGTTCCTTTTTGCTGATATTTATCAAACGATTTAAAATAATAATAAGGCATTTACTAATCTAACACACACTAACCGTGCAGAGCAATAGCTACAGTGGGCAATTGAACACCTAAATATATTTTAGGCGTGCCTTTATCAACCTGAAAAAGGAGGGAAATATGAAACTACACCGGAGAACACCAGGAAATCTCTACTTATCTGTTGTTGATAGATTAGGATACAAGTCAATTGAGGAAAATTTTACTTTTTACAAAGACATTACAGCTATAGGAATGAATGGCTAGAATCTTAATTGCACAATTTCAGCTCTTGAATTAAGCTATTTAAATTTTTGCTGGACTGTGTCGCCACTAGGATAAAAAATGTGTGGTGTTGCAGTCGTCTAACACATATAGAATATGCATTTGCATAAATTTAAATTTTTTCTATTGCTTCTTGTTTCTGCATGCTTTCTATTTTAATATTCAAAATCAACTTTTAATTTAAATAATTGTTTGTTTAAAAAAATGTACCCTAAATATTGCAATAAGTGATGTATTTTTGACGAAACTAATAGTGCCCTTAATAATTGTTCGAAAGCAATTTTTCACCTTTTCATTATAAAACAATAGATAAATTTTAGTAATTTTTTGGCCTCCTAATTTCAAAATCTTTCTTTTGAAACAATTTATCTACATGTAATATTTGGTATTTTAAATTGAAAACACGTATTTTTAATTATAAAATTATTGAAGAACAAAGACATAACAATATATGATTTAGATTATGATACAACCAATATCCTCTTATTATTAGCAACGGAAAATACACTAATGGAATGAATTCAAAGGAGATTTTTACCTACAGAACGATGGATTAGCAATGGGAAATTCATTGAGCTCAACTTTAGCTAACATTTATCTTTCTTCAATTGAAGAACAATATGTTGAAAACCATATAGAGTTCAATTTCTATCAAAGATATATGGATGACAAATTTGCTTTAGTTGACAATGAAGAAAATGCAGATAAAATGTTAACTAAGCTCAATTCAATCGATAATAACATCAAATTCACAATGGAAAAGAGGAAAATAACAATTTTAATATCTTAAGTGTTAAAATAATTAGGGACTCAACATCATTTATAACTCGAATATACAAGAAACCATCAGATACCGGCCTATTCCTTAATTTTAATGTAAATTGTCCAAGGTCTTTCAAAATATCGTTAATTAAAAGATCAATACATAGGATATTCGATATTGCAAGCTCTTATGACAGCATAAATCAAGAAATTATCAAATTGAAGGCAGACTTGAGAAAAAATGAATATCGAAACAATGTTATTGATAAATATATCAAAGAAGCAATTTCAGAAATAGTCACGAATGACAAAGAAATAAAGTATTCACAAAACTTTGACCATGTATTTAAAATCCACTATCGAGGAATACATACAACAAATCTAATACATCAAATGAGAAAGATCGAAATAATTAAAGGAAATTAAAGTAAGATTTGTTTACAAGATCCACAAACTTAATGCAAAGCTTGGTCTTAAATCAACAACTAGCATGTCCGATAAATCTAATGTAATTGATAAGATTCAATGCACCTGTGATATTGTGATCGACAACTAAGCAGAAGAACAAAAGAACATGAAACTAATTCATTTCAAAACAACTAAAAAATTGTGGACTAAGTTATGATGTAAAAATTTTAAAGAATACCGATGCAAAATATCTTAAAATCACTGAAAGCATTCTAATAAGATCATTTCAACTAAGTCTAAATACAAAAGAAGATTATATACATAAACTATTGTTACCAATAATTTAGATTTAGTGAAATAAAATATTGCTATAAAATCAGGTAAATTTAAAGGGAATTATTTGTAAAACTGACGATGACTTTGTAAGTCGAAATATATTTGAAAGTTTTTGTTAAAATTACTTCCATAGTTATACAAAGGAAAGACTTGAATACAAATGGCGAGGTTTTAAATTTTATAATACTGACTATTCAATTGACCGCATATAATTTCGCCATAGTCCAGGCCATTAGTTATAATTACCTTTGTAAATATTCATTTGTGTGCTATTTAGAGTTGTAAACAGTATTTTATATTGTACAAATCAACTCTAAATATAAACATTTCTTCTTCTTCTTCTTCTTCTTCTTCTTCATCTCCATCGCCTAATAGGAATGGAATTGGTTTTCAATTCCAATGGACATTTCTGTGTTTAATCCAATCTGGCTTTCATCAGCCAACTACCTTCATTCTGTAATGCGCTAGTTCAGAGTAACAACGAATTTGCTAAAGTGAACAAAACTTTTTTTGACTTCTACAAAAATGGAACTTCTTAGAATTTAAGGTATTCACAATTTTTTGCTTAGGCTTAAGGTAATCAATAATCTCATATCAACAGAAGTAATTCATTTTCTCATACGGGAATGTCAGTAACTGACATTTTTTGGCTTAATTACTCGGGATGACAGGCCACATTTAGGGGTTGCGAGCCCACTCATTGCGGGTGCGGTGCAATGCGATTATAAAAAATAACACCCGCGTCCATCTCGAGACTTTGCAAAATAACTGATGCACTATTAAATGCTACTGAAAAACGGAGAGCATCACTTCATTTTAATAAAATTGTAGCCATAGCCCGCTAGATCTCTCACAAAAAACGTTTGATTCTAATAATCATAACATACTAATTGAAAAATTATCTTACGATTTTCTTGTAGTAATAAGCAATTGATAACTATATATATATATGTCACAATCAAAGATTTCTGGTCCTCTTCTATTTAGTATTTATGTAAATGACATGCATTCTATAACTAATTTCAATTTAATTCAATATGCCGAAGATACATCCATTTTTGCCGATGATATGTCCCTTCACCAAGTAGTGGAATCTATGGAATTAAATTGAAAAAAATTTCCAAAATATTTTTGTTTGCATAGGTTGATAATTAATGAAGCTAAAACAGAATTTTGTAATTTACAGCCCAATAAAAGTAATTACTATGTTTCTGCAATGAGTTTCAATATAAATCATATTAATGTTCCTATTGGTATAAAATTTTCACACTATTAGTAAATTAATTCTTCCATGCTTTTATTATGAGTCCCCTTAATTACGTAAATATTATATTTACTGACCTAATCAATGTGCTTTATAAAAAAGCTTGATATTCAATTAAAATAGACATTAACTATCTCATCGAAAACTATAAGCTAGGGTAGGACTCTTGCCCGTGCCCGGCCCGTACCTATAAAAATAAGCCCGTTCTTTTGTCCATGCCCGTATGCTAAGCCCATTATTCCCGTAGCTAAACTTTATTTGACTAAAATTGCTTGATGCAACCAGAAAACCTTCAACTGTGCTATTAAAAAGGACCATAACTACACTGTAATAACCATCAGTGAAGTTTACATCAATAACAAAATTAAGTTTTTGTTGGTATCTTCGAGAAATTCAATTTTACAACTAAATTTCATAATCAAGAATTTTCAATCATTGCAAAAGCGTGCTCAAACATCACACCCATAATCAGGCTTATTTCATATTTTTACGGCAATTTGGACGCAGTTTTCCTCAGGGTATATTTCTGTGGTAACACCCATATTTCATCGTATTTCACACGCGAATGCCAAATATTTCACTGAATTTATTTTGTTCCTGCCACAACTCGAAACTGAAAACTCAAAAATATTTGAGATTTTGAAACTTATTTACTTGCTGGATTACAAATTTCTTTAGGAAATATATTTCATTACGGCATCTCTCAGGTTTTTTATGAAACATTAATGCAACTGCACGGGCCGATATTTCATTGCAGTTAGTTTGAGCACTCAATAATGTCATAGAACTAATAATAATACAGGGGGAGAATTACAAAGAAAAGCTGGATACCGTTTTACACGAAGTCTCAAATTACTGAGAGTATTTATCAAGTTATAAAGAATGCGAAACCCATGCAATTAATGTGAATCCTTCAAATGCTCTAGCGTAGGTGGGTCAAATTCAAACACCGTAACGAATGCTTATGATAATTGATCAATTGAAGCAAAATGGATGTGTCTATTGGTATAAATTGTATGTCTTGGTAATAGAATATCTACTTTCATTAATTTAGTTCTTATATAAATTTTAAAGCATATTTTTGAAATTTTAAAACATTGCTTGATGACGCATATTTCGACATATTTTTAGGCATATAAATTCGAGGCCTAACCATAATTGAAAACACATCCATCAGAATGAAAATAATTAAATTGAAACTACGTTGCATTGCTTGTATGACATTGTATAAGTAAATTACATTAATTCGGCTTGTGAAGTTATAACGCACGTTTCTTACGTTACAATATAATGTTAATAAGTATTATATTATCATTAATACAATATCGGATAACAGTGGAATGGAATTCCTTAAAATTGATGAAAGTAATGAAATCTATGTGCAATATTTTATGTATTGTATTGCAATTTCTACTATCAATCTACATGAAGATTAGTGTTACACGAAATAAATATACATCGATATATTGAATAGACCTATTGTACACCAAACAAATGATTTTAAGAATTAAGATCCTCCAGCAACAACAAGAAAAATTTTGAGGCAGATCCCGTATGCCAGCCCATGCCCGTAGTATAGAAGCTCGTGCTCGTTAGGGGGCCTACCCCAGACTATAAGCATTACATTTCTAGGTCAATTCTTTTTCCAAAACAATTATGTTATATTGAATACCTTGCCGACATTCTTGAATCTAATAAGAAACTTATCTCCTTATTGTACTATTAAAATGCTGGGCTTTACACATAAACAGAATTCAAGAGATCAAAATATTTAAGAGTAAGAAAAAGTTTTAAAGAAATCCTTCATTAATGCCGCCATTCGAACCTGGAATTCTCTACCTAAAGACATTTATTCCATGTAAAAATCTTCCTTGGGCAAAAAAACATTTTTGGTAAATCATGGTTGGGATACACATTTTATAAAAATGATGACCGTACGATAAGTCTTTACTGAATTAGTACTATTGTAATTTATCAATTGCCTGGAAGATATGTTTTTGTAATTTACGTGATTGTGTTGTGTGAATTTAATAGTAGTCAATATTTATTAGAATAAGGAATCTCTTATCTTATCTTATCTTGAATATATAAGTAAATATTTTATTAAAAAAATAACATATAATGTGAATTATATTCGAAATATAGATGAAATTTTTTTTAATGTGACTGTCGTAAATTAAAAGCATGTTCGAAAATAATATATTGTAGAGTTTTATCAACGCGTATTTGTGTTGAGAAAATCCGGTAAACTCTTTCTTGCATACATTTTACAATGAACCAACTTCTCATGAAATATATCCATAGAATGTTTTACAAAACATTAACATATATGCTTCGCATTTTTCGCTTTTTCTTTCTAAATACCGACTCACTAACAGATGATTTGAGCTCCAAACATTTATCAATAGAATGCAAACTAAGAGAGATCTTAACTACCGACAATGAAGTTGTAGACGTATTACTGCTGGGACCTGAAGCGTCTTCGAAATCAATGGTGTACAATCAAATAAAGCTCTTAAAAGGAGAAGGATTTTCAAAGCTTCATCGCCTTGAAGCTAGAAGCCTAATTTGTATTGAAGTAATGCACGTTTTGCAACTCATCTTTAAAATGTTCAAGTCGGAAAATATTGTCCTCCCAAAGACGCTGAAAGCTGCACAAGACTACATTGAGAGTTTAACTGTACATGACAATGTAGAATATGAAGCCAAATTTTTTGAATCAGTTTCAGCTATTGGTAACAGTCCAACATTTGTAAACTTTGTAAAACGAAAGACATCTACTGATCTGCCAGCAGCGATATACTACGTAGACTTAATGTGTCAATCTTCGTTTGAATTTACCAAGTATTTGCCTTCCGATCAAGACCTAGTCAGACTAAAACTCAATAATGGAATACATCAACTCAACTTCTGTTCCAAAAATAGAAGATTCAAATTAATAAATATTGTCAATACAATTGACCATTCAAAAAAATGGGCGATGTTTTTTTCAAATACCCACACTATAATGTTATGCGTGGACTCTGCCTCTTTCGATATTCCATGCGAGCCGAGGAATCGAGACTTACTTACTGAATCTTTAATGATTTTTACGTTTATCTGGCGAAGTAAGCATATTCTAAATGTACCCATCATTATCTTGTTCAATCAGCAGGAAATTCTTCTTGAGAAAATATGTGTGGAAAATGTGAATTTGGCATTGTATTTTCCAGAGTTTACGAATTTTAATATGGATAAATGTATTCCAGATACACGAAATGAGCCTGTATACAAGCAATTTTCTAGAAATTATCCACACTTGAATCTTGTGAAGTATCTCGAAGCTCGTTTGTTTATTAGGGATAAATTTATTAGGATCACCCAGGATGATCGATATAAAGAAGTTAATGATAAAATCAGTAATCCAAATCTTAGGATCTTTTGTCACTATCTAATTTCTTACAACACTCCGATAATGCGAGCGACTCTTCGCAACTGCATTGATGATATAATTTTGTACAACTTGGAGAAAATTCATTATCAATAAATGATTGAAAATATTTATTGGTTCTAATCTGAGAAAATAAGCGGTTTTGATAGATTCAAAATTTATATTACTTTAAATATTATTTGATAAATTTAAAATTATACTATTACATTCATTGGAGTATTGCATGCTTGTATATATTAGTGATGTGTGGGTATGGGTATTGCCCGCGGGTACCAGACTTTACCAGTCCATACCCTGTGCACACAAATAATGATTTCAGCCGTGATTAAACCAGGTATGTTTCTACAATTTGTGATGGTCTCTGTGGACTGCTTTTTAGTGCCCATAATTCTCTAAATATTAAATCACACCCGATCACGAGTTAGCCCAGGCGCGCATGGAGGGAGTTGGGGAATTAATTTACAGAAAACAAAATAGTTAAACTAGTTGTTTTTGCCATGAGTCTTAGACGGCTGTATTTTCTGAACACTAGATATGGGAAGACTTTGAAAGACTTCTCAAAAATGGGATTTTTATGTACTTCAAACACAGGAATAATATATATTACATATCACAAAATTTCATCATAACAGGAAGGCACACTTATACTGATCTATCAATATCCAAATTTAGTATTTTTTGAAGTCATAGAAAACGTAATTTTCATGATTATAGACAAGTGTTTACTAAAGCTTAATTTGTTGTCAACCGTTAAACTAAGGTATTTAAACTGTGTGACAGGCTCAAGGAAAATAAGGAGGAAGATTTATTTTTGATAAATTCTCTTAGATACCGAAATTTATGAATTTGAGCAATAGATATTTTAGCAAGTTTAATTGTCCTTTTTGAGAAAGATGATATAATTAAAAACTATATTGTAGAGTGATCGACAACTAATCGATGCAATTTAAGACAACTGTTGCATATGAAGTAGATTTATTTCTTAAATATAAATCGATGCATTTAATGATTTATCATTTGTAAGCAGCAAGTTTTACTTATTGAATAACCACAATATTCATGTACTTGCTAAGATATTCATTATTCAGATAAATATTGACAATTAGAAACTGGAGCAGTATCTGAATAGCGTCAAAAATATACATACATACATACAAAAAATACAAAACAAAAAGTATATATACAATAAATCTACCAGCCTAGAGATAATTTGGTTATTGGATGAAATCCGCTGATTGTTGTAAATATTTGAATGCATTTTTTGAAATAGTATTTGATGCAGTTCAATGAAAGTTATAAATTTATATATTTTGTATCTTTTTGAATTTTTCCTACTTCTTAGTGAACGAATCCATACCATCGTACATTTAATTATATTTTTTCATTGATAAAGAAATTCTACAATGTAAATTACGAATATGGAGTGGGAAAACATAAGAGCGCCATATTTTAAATATATAAATGTATAAGCAAAACGCTTTTTAAAAGGAAAAAAAGAAAACCCCAAGCAAGATATATTTTCAAATGCATTTTAGCAAATATATATTGTACATAGATCCCAAAATTGATAGCAAATAAACTGAACCACAAAATTGGAATTATAATATAAATATTACAAAGAAGCAGGTATGTACTTTTAGTATTTGCCTTACAGGTAGAAATACAGAGAAATACAATATGCAAATGTGACGATATTACGTAGGGGATTTGTGCATCTTAAGTATAATATATATTACATAGTTTGGTCTTATCTAAAGTCACAACTGTACGTAATTCTCCTCAAAAATTAAAATTGTGAATTTCTATTGACATGAAAACTCAAAGTTGAAGATGCTATTGTAAAGCCTGCATAACACAGAGTGGAAAATTCACACTCTTAGTTGAATCATTACTCGAACATAAAATGTTTGCAAATATTAATGGCAATAATTGCATGTGGGAGTACATCTAGTACCGTTTACTCCACATCTGCAACCACCTGAAGTGTCACCATGACCTCTTGGACCCCAACGAGGACCCTTTGTAGCCCAACACAACTCCGTTTGACACATAGAGCATTGCATCCAATCGCAGCCAACACTCTTTTGTATAACTAGTTTGCATTTTGGACAATACATTGCTTCACCAGTTTTAATCATATTATCTACAGCCATTTGGGTGGCTTTGGCGGTTTCGTCATTTTCAGCTCTGATGCGAAGGTCATCCTGATATTCTTTGCATGTCATATTCATATGTATAGCCTAAAAATTACAATTTAACTGATTGTACCGAAGCTAATCCATGGTTAATAATACCCTAAAAAATTATAAACTTAGAATGTTGATCGTAAGCAGATTATAGTATGGCACTATAATAGCCAAGATCATGCATTAGGGTAGAGACTACTAGATATATTCTAGTAGTCTCTGATTAGGGCAATGCGGGCACCAGTTTTTCCCTTCCGTAACCACAAATAAGGCGGAAACAGTTACAACTCGGATACGGACAAAGAATAAAAACAACGTGTAAAATGCCTGTTATGAAATTGACCACTTCTTATGGTGTTACCGCACAATTGGGGGGGGGGCGAGATGTCAATGCGGGGCCCCTACCTCACACCCCTCCTCCCAAATTTGATGTATTAAATTTTCAGTAATCGTTTGGATGTTATAGTAGATTCTTTTTATTTAATATTTTGTACTTGCATAGCTATTGGGCCTCCAAAATTCTCTAAGATTGTTTATTAAAGATATTTTGGGCCCTAATTTTTTGATACATTTATATAATTACTTGGTTATTCTGGTACCTCGGGGCCCCAAAAGGCTATAAGTTCCAAATTTCAGACCCCAAATTAGTTTAAAACTGCTTATAATTCACTTCATTTATATTTTTGGGGATCGAATTTTTGCCATTTGGGGGTCCGGTTTGAAACGCTTATTATTGTTATATTTTGTTCCTGGATATCTAAATGTGTTTTCAAAATATACAACATTTATAATGCACGTAAACGATTTTTTTAACATAGTTGCAACCGGGTAACAAAGTTTACTCGGTGACCCATGCGGCCAGGATAAAATTTGAAAATTGCTTGCAGGATTTTGCTAAGATTATACTTGCACAAACATTGACATGAACCACTACACATCACACTGGTCGTCGCTGATATTCGTATTATGAAGACAAGGTTTAACATCTCCCATGATTTCCGATATGAAATGAAAAGCTATCGAAATAATTTTTATGAACCAAAAATTAAAGTCCAAGTCATAATTTTAAAACACCAATCGCTGAAAGATTCTTCTCTTTGCAAATAGTAATTAAATTAAATAATTGAACACCATTCTATTGAAAACTTAAGATTTACTTAATGTTATCAATTAAAAAATATTCGAAATCAAAGTCGAATCTGAATTTATGTCGGAATTTAATTCGAATCATGGTTCAATACACATGTAACTATGCTTTCTGAGATTAGAAGAAAATTGATTTTAAATTCTACATTTTCTTTAATACAAAATATCAAGGTCTCTAAATAAATTAAACTGCAGCCAACCCCATCACAAGCAAACGAAGTGCTTCCCCAACAGAATTGTAACCAGGTCTCAAGCCCAGGTCCGGCACGGCTCGGCTCGGCTCTTGTCAGTCATTACCCAAGCCCAGCCCGGACTGTTGCAATTGATAAAATTGAGGCCCAGTACAGGCCTGAGCACGTCATATCTAAAACCATTATAAGAATGTCTGTAAACAAATGAAATTGATTGGCGCTTGCTATTACTAACGTAATTTCTGAGATAATTGAAATCCTTGTAATCGTGGATTTATTTCTTATGTAAAATTAGTAGAGCGACATATTATGCTTAAAGCCAAAAAAGCTTAAAAATCATAATACACTAGTGTTAGAGAATTAGCATAAAAATGAATCATGAAAGCATAAATTAGCAGAAAGTGTGGTAGAACACCAAATTGCTTAAAAAGAGGATGTCGAATTGCTTTGCTCCTCAAGCGAATAGTAACTGGATGGGGATGTTGGGTGTCAGGTGCAAAATATTGTATCAAAAATTTTGAAAAATTAAGATGAATCATTTGCAATTAAGAAACTGAAATTGTTGCTTACTGAGAAATTTCTGGTTCTTGAAAATGAATTTCTGTAACTTTTTAATAATTTGAAAAGGCATAATTGCAAGGAGGAAGAAACCACGAAGACTATAAACGATATTTAGGACTTTTTCATTTCATTATTCAAAATATATCTTTCAGAAAATCTCTGGATGACCATAAATATTTAAGAAGTACTTAGCAGTTTCACTGAGAATTACTACTCGAAAAATTTCCAGTGGCTTATATAGGGACTTCTTAGAAGAAATCGAATTAAAGTGACCAAAAAATACATTATTCACCAAAGTGTTCTTGGACTTAATAAATGAAAATGTAATGTGTAGCTTTTCTACAGTATAAATGTTTTATTCAAGCTGCTCAAAGGAAGTCAGAGTACTTGATAAAGCGTAGTAAATCATAATTCTACAATCATTAGAGCATATCTATGAGACTAAAGCATGGAATTAATAGAACATAAAAAGTCGTCTCTAATATTACTCATTTGCATATATTAGTTTATATAGTATTGCAAAGTAAGAGAAAGAATCTATATATTTACTAATACAATTTTGAACAATTCTAGGCACATTATGCAGAAATTTCATACCCAGGCTCGGCCTGGGCCCGCTTTCCTTTTAGTTTTCAGTCTAAGCAGCGAGATGGCCCGGGTCCGGGCTTTCAAAACCCAGCCCGGTTACAACTCTGCTCCCCAATAGTAAGGAGTTTCTTGATATTCTAACTTTATTTAATGTATGTCGCAAGCTGATGATATTTTTCCAAATTAGGTTACATTATAGAAAAAGAAACCTTATTACCAACCAGAATGCGAACAACATTCTAAAGGCGACATATTGTAACGAAAATATATTTTTCTTCACTAACATTATTTCAATATATTTAAACGTTATTTTCTGTCCGCACTGTAGTTGTGCAAAAGTTTCTTTCCACGAAAAAACGTATGTATACAATTTAGAAGAATCAGCTTTATTTGATTAATAATTTGTATTTTCAGTCAGGTGGCGTGCTAATGAATTTAAAAAAAAATATAGTTAGGAACAGGCTTGTCAACTAGTCGAAATTTTTAAGCTCGGCTCAGTTCGTCTCTCCAAGCAGAACTTTTCAATGAGGCTTGTTTTAACTAGCCAAGTTAAAAATCTTGCGCTCTCAAGGTATTTTTGCATAGTTCTTCCTGTCATCTAATAAAAATTTAAAACGAAACTATGAGGAGCACAAAGCTCGAAATTGAATGAAACAATAAGATTAGTAGCGCTTAAAATTATGCGGACTAAGATGATGAAAGTTTGCATAAAAAAAGAAAACTGAACAATAAATTAGATATGCTTAAATTAAGCTCGATTTGAGCTCGACTGGTTACAATTTCACTGATTGACAAGCATGGTTATGAATTAATCGACATAATTCGAAAACTGTGAAATACTGTATTATTAGCAGGGCAACCTGAAAATGGCACCAAAAATCCCAAAAATGGTGCTATAAATGGCAATTACAAATGGAATTGCAACAAACATAGCACTCATACATAAAAACATGTGTTATAATGAAAATTGTAAATACGCAGATGATTAATTCTTGTTAAAGCAAGTTTTAAAGTTATTTTCCGAAAAATGGATTTTTACAAGTGAAAAACTTCTTTAAAAGGACATGAAATTTAAGCAGTTTTCAATAGCTCTAGCACTGCATCTTGAAAAATTCCAAATGTTTTAGATATCATTCTTTTTTATTCCTTTTTGAAAGTAACTCTGAATTTCAGCCAGATCAAAATTTATGTATAAATAAATACCTTAGCACCTTCAATAGCGTTCCGTTTCTCAATATTTTTCTAAAATGTCAATCAATTTAATGTACTTGTATTTAAATTCAACCGATTTACCTAATGTGCCATTGTCACTTTGCTATCTTAGCCTTAGTGACTAAGATTTCAGCGTTGGGAAATCATTTAGAATGTTTTTGGCGTTGAAAAATGATTGTCCCAATTACCAACAACTGGATAAGTTGCTTGGGCCAATCTATCATTTTCATTCATGAAAAAGGTATCCTGGTGAAGAAATCGCTATTGAATTACAGTTAATTACCTTTCTTGCTAACAAGAAAATGGACAGCAAACTGGCCTCACATGTGGTGAAAGTTATAGTGAGACGTCAGATGAAAACATATATGCATTACAAATAGGACAATTTTAGCTGAATGTAAGCATCAATCAAATTGATACAGTAAATTTCAATGTTATAAATTACAGTATTAATTTTTTTTAAATATGGCTGGGAAGTGAAAATCATAATACTTATAAAAATGTTTTTAAAAAGAAGTATATTTAATATTTCTGAAAACATTCAACACCAAATTTAAAAATTTTTATTGTGCGATATTATTACCAAAAAAATTGCATCCTTATTTTTTGGCAATGAAAACCATGAATTGTGATTGGTCAAAAATAGAATAAAACCGATACAAACAGTTTGTAAAAAGTAACGAACTTTCGCTCACACTTGTCAACGATTCGAGCTTCTAAAGAGTCGAGCCGAACCGAGCTTGAGCACTGCATTGGATATACAACGAGCCTTTATTAAGCTGGACAAATTTATAGTTCTGTATTTAAATTTGCCTATGCAGATTTTTCTTATTTTTTCACTCAATATACCTTTTTTATAATCTTATGTTAAAATGTTTATTAAACAATAGAAGGAGCTATGTAAAAATTCGGAAAGCGCAATATTTTTAAAAATAATATCGAGCTAAACAGAGCTTCATTGAATGGTTCTATGTGGGGAACCGAGCAGGAAATACTCAAAAGTAAACCGAGCCGAGCCAAACTTAGAAATTTCGTTCGTTTTCAACAAAATTAAGCGGAGGGTAGAAATTTGACTGAAATACTTCAAAACTTAATTTTCAGACAAAAAACCCATATTTTAAACTAATTAGCGAAGTGCTTTACTAATATATTAAATCAGACCAATATTTTTTAAGGCAGGGAGTATTACTTAAAATGAACATAAAGTGAAATTAACCTGAAGCAAATTGATTTGCTGATGAATATAATTTGTAAATTCTGCCATAGACTAAAGCCCAGACCCCCGTGCTGTTTAACTTAGTCTATGAATTGCATACACCCTAGCAATGCTTAACACAGTTTGGGCTCTGTAGTAGGAAGTATTCCCATCATAGTCTTAATTGCAAGTTTATAATATCAATTTCTACCTTGCAAACTATGCAATTCACTTGTCCACATAATTCGCATTTGTACGAATTCACTTCACCAGCAATTTCCCACCACGAATCACAGTTCGCAGTTCGACAATGGAATGAAGGAAGAGTTGCTTCTGCAGTCATCAAGCCACGTCTTTTGTACTTATGGAACTCCTCTTCCGGCACTATCGCAGCAATCTAAGAGAAATAAAATTAATGATAACGAAAACTTAAAAGCACTCATCCTTCCTCTGGCATAATTATTAGTTTGCATAATTTTTCTAACACGCAAGTTTATTACTCAAAAATTTGACAAGTGATTGTAATTATCCATAAGCAGGTTAGCTTAAAATGATAAGTGAAATAAACAGATAATTTCCATTTCAGTTGTAAACGACCATTTGTTTGCATGGTTTGTCAAAAAAGGGATTGAATTCCATTTTAAAAATATCCATTTGTTTTGTTTACAGATCCAATCATTGATTTTTCTATGCGCAAATTTGTCAACACTTTTGCAAGAGAAATGATAAATCTTTCACTTGCAACATTCCTAAGCATTTTAATTGAACATAACAATTGATTAAAAAATCTTACAACTATTGCTTAAGGTAGATAACCTACACTAGTTATTTAATTAATGGGAAAATGCATTAAGAAAATGATCAAATCATTATTGTAATATATAAATTAACAAAGGCATAAATAAATAGTTACAAATATACTTATCCTCGAAATTTTTTTGATAAAACTAATACGTTTTTGTCAAGTTTGTTTTGAATTATTGTGACCAACAAGTGAAAAAATCAAAAATTTCAAAACTCATGACTACCTTAAAATTATTCAAAACAAAGCTTCTGACTTTATGGCTTTGGGGAAGACATCATTGCTGCAACAAGATTGGACTCCATGCCACACAGTGAAATTAGGTATCTCATACTGAATTTCGGTTGGATGAGAAGTTCCCCCAACGTTAGAAAATTCTGAGACAGTAACTAGAGCTATGGCCCATACGAGGAATTGATAGCAGCTATCAAAGAGGTATGGTTTTATGAGACCACGACTTAATATTACCCTTCTCTCATTCATTCAATGCTTCAACTAATTACAGCTTGTTTAGATATGCAAGGAATGTATACAAAATATTGACTTTTCTGTGTTATGAAAACTTTTCATGTTTTTTATATGATGTGAAAAATACAGCCTCTATTCTGCAATAAGGGTATTTTCATTATCAATCAATTGTACAGCGAGTAAATTAAACTAAACAGAACTTCAGAAAATGTTTCTAAACTTTTTCACAGGACTATATATATATATATATATATATATGTGTGTGTATATGAATATAATGATTGCAATAAGTCATATATCGGGGAAAATAAGAGAAATCTGGTAACAAGGATGAAGGAGCACATAAGAAGACATTTGAATTCTGAAATATATTTACATCATCATGAAATCAAGGAAGAAAATATTAAGATATTATTAACATCAATAATTCTAAGAACACTAAAATCTACAATAAAAGAAGCAAAAGATTTATAGTGTATACAATATATTTATAATTTCGTTAGTGTAGTCTATTGTAAAATATTTATTTACCGCATTTGTCATACTGACGATGATTCTCAGCATTCAAAATCGGTCGCAATTTTTAACTGCGTTAGAATTTATATAATTCGATAAATCCGATGTAAATATGGAAAAATTCTTTACGAGTAAATCTGCAATTTTTTGTTATAGTTAGTAATTAGTAGGTTTTCAGAAATGGTTAATTTAGAAGTTTTCATAATGATCTTAAAATTATGGGTATTCACTCGATGTAAATATTAATAAGCATAAACTCCAAACTCGGATTGATGATGGCATTTCAATTCAGAATTTGACATCAAATCCGAAGACAACTTTACTTAAAAACACTTTTGACTTTTGGAAATTATTTTAAGAAGAAAGGAAACGAGCTGCATTGTAAAATAATTATCAGGTTTCTTATGTTCAAGAAGTAATTCAACTCAAAGGTATTTCCGGTGGTAAGAAAACTGGAATTCTTTCACTCTGCCAACTGAACAAAAATCAAAACCAGAATTACATTTCTAAATATTGGAAAGTTTAAATAGAACGAGATTAATATCAAACATTGGATTTCCATTAAAAGGGTTAGTTTTCATATACGGGTCTTATATCTAAACGCCTCGATCAAATTAGCGCAAGTGGTCGATGAAAAAATCATCATGGACACCAGTATCAGTGTGCAGTAGTACAATCAATAGTGTTCAAATTTAAGAACCTATATTTCGACATTTTCAATTATCTTTCATAAAAATGGAATTTACTGATGCAGGGAATAATGACAATAAGGTACCAGCCAAAGTAAAACTTAGTAGTGTCGCCTATTGAAGCTAACTGGAGTTTCGATATTCAAAGATACTCTCAATTTGAATTGATCAGGATGTTACTCTATTTGATTTGTTTGCAAAACAGTGCAATCTTTATTACTGACCATTGGAACATACTTGGACACGTTATTATATACAGTTTTATTTGTGATCGAAAAATGGCACTTGGGCGATGTTGACAAACAAAATGCTAAAATTCATCATATATCAAACAAAATTGCTATAAGACAAAAAGCAACTAAACACATTTCTAAGAATCTAAAGAGCACCTTCGCTAAGATGAAATAGGACAGAAAAATGATGTATTGTCACAAAAAATCATAGCAAGTGAGCTTGTATATAAAACACCTAAATGAAAGAGTAATGTATTGATTAGACATAAATCAAGAAACTGACATCGGAGGATGCACACGAAACTGAGTGAAACATACACACGGGTTTGTGTATTTGTAAATTATAAAAATTAGGAAGCTTCGAACCTCTAAAAATCATGAAGCTCATTATATAGCTTAGTTTCTTATAAAAAATGTGCCTATTTGCCTATTTGAAGAATAGCATCACTCAGAATTCTGTGGTATCTATTTAAAATAAGAATGTAAAAGCTGTTGCTTCCTATTAAATAAAAACACTGTTGCAATCAAAGCACACATCTTCTGAAAGTGTGCTAACTAAACATCAATGATATTGGCTAAAATCACTTGGAAACGCGCATTTGTGAAATACTGAAAAACAGTCGATGATCGAATTTGAAAGATTCGAGGTTTGAGGGATTTAAAATTTATAAATAAATAGGAAAATTTCGGACACTGCTGTCACAGTAAATCTACTGCTTCTGTATGATATAAAGGTTTTAAACCATATATGGGAGATTCACTTAGTACACATAATTTGAACATTTGATGATTAACTAAACGAACATATTTTGCATTTATGTTAGTTTTCAGCTTCGTCTACATTACAGTCTCATTTGGCAAAATGACATTTTCGAATTTCGAAAATAACAGCGCATAGGTTGGATTATCTTGAAATAGGCGAGTCTGCTTTAAAATATCATTTTAAATAGGGCTGGATGAGCAGAGTTAAGCTTTAAGAATTGAGGCTTTGTAGAGTTGGCATGAGACAACAGCGATAATAACAACTGAAATTAATGAAAACAATTGTATGTAGTCATGCAGATATTCAGTTTAACCTTATTTTAATAAACAAGGAGAGTATTATGGGTTCGCATTATACCTGAAATGGGTTGGGTAAACTAGAGAAAGATTACCATATCATTTCATTTATTTTCTATATAACTCCTTACTTCTCGATCATTGATGACGGCATCACATGCGAATGTGTCGGTTTGTGTGGGACATTTTATTGTAACAGTGTCTGCATTAATAACGAGTTGCTGCAAACAATCCACGCAAACTGGATGGAGGCATTCGCGAAGGATAATAGCGTCACCTAAATTTGGTAAACGATGATAATTAATAAATAAATATATATATAT
>CABFPE010000303.1:531803-562261 GCA_900660155.1 Hofstenia miamia
TGTCTCCGGATTTTCCGGGCGCTTTGCAGTCAACCAAATTTCTTTTAATTGAGCGACGATTTCGTCAAAACTCTTCTTTCGCTTAAGTAGTAAATCGCTTATCGGAATTAGAAGACTTTCCTGTAAAGCTAGAGGTAAAACCGCTAGTTTTTGTTCTTCCGTAACTAATTCCTTCATTACAAAATAACCGTCAAGTTGCAATCTCCACGTATTAAACGATTTATGATCAATTGTTAAAACAGGCAATGACATTTCACGGCGCCAATATTACGTTAGTCTTCTATCTTGTACTCTATTACAAAACCAAGTAGCCAACACGTAAGATCATTTAATTATCAAAAAACGATTCCCGCAAAATCTGGTTAATAACATGCATGCAAAACAAAAGCAAACATTAACAAATATTTAACATATCGCTACACAGGACATAGTATAACAGCGATTTATTAGAAGTTATTCAATTGTGTAAGACAGGGAAGTATTTGGCAAGACTCATCTTAACACCACGTAATTTTCATCTACATTACCAAATATATGAAGATTACTTTAAAACTACAAAATGTAAGAAATTAATAAATTCGGATGCCCTTTCAGTAATGAATTCAAACCATAAATCTGAAATCAGGATCTAAGACATTCCTGACAGAACTAAGCAATCGAGTTCTAATAAAGTCATAGTTTTGCATATTTTACCAAGTGAATGCATATGTAGTACCCGAGTCATGCATTTACAAACAGCGAATTATGGTCCTATAAATGATTGAATGATAAATGATAATTAATTTAGATATGACACGTGAGTGCATGTAATGTAGAATGCATTTATAAAATTCAATCTTGAGAATTTATGTTCTATAAAACATGCAAATTTAGAGAACACAGTTGACCTGGCGAAATTTTAGTGTACATTATATGAATGCGATGAAACCCCGCTTGAGTGGTAGAGTTGATCTCAGGTTAATAAATTAATTATTTGTGCTAGCTGCTTTGAAATATACACTGCTTATTATACCAGAGTGAAACTCGTCGGTTTACAAAAGAATTATTCATGACAACCAGATAATTTTTAGAAATGACAATGGCTTATTTGCATGAATTAATTATAAAAAATAAATCCATATTTGTATCCATTTTTAGTACGCATCGGTCTTTGCCTTGTATTTAATTTAACTTAAGACCCATATCTTTCTAAATGTTTCATTTTCAGATTGTGTTGTTTTAGCGTGTTCTACATACAATGGACAACTGCTCTAATGATGCCATTGATCTGAGAACGGAGAAAAAGAATTTGAGACGGTTATGTATATGCTATATATTTCGAACATTTTGTGTCAATAATGATAAATTTAGAAAATTTGATACATAACCTAATTAATATGTGCTTAATTTGAATATTAATTATCGCGAAATGGCTATGCCAAAATATTCCTGACATGGCAAAATATCTCCATACCAAATTTGGTGTTGATCGGATATACCGTTTCCGAGATCTTAGAGGGAGAGGGCGCAAATCGCCCCCCTCAGGAATAACTGCTACGAAAAGCCAAGTTTAAATAGGGTTAAATTAAATTTAATGTTTAATTAGGTTGACATTGACTTGGTGACGATGCTACAATATCTATTGGTGACCTCGTTCTATACTACCTCAGTTGTGATGCCTACATGCTTACACTCACTACAAATTACCACAAGATGGAGATCATTTTCGAATTCTTTCAGTATAACGTAGATCACTTCCAAGCAACAAAATCATTCATGTCTCCCGAGTCATATATTGATAGCATGAACGATTTAAGCATTCAGTGCAAAGACAAAATTTTCTGATTTTGGAATAACAGTTTATGGAATGGCATTGATAACTGTCATTAAACAATCTGAGTGCAGCTGTGCCATTACACAATTCAAAACAGAATCGACACTGTGAAACCCAAGCTAGACACTAAAGGAAAACATTGATTGAGGAACAATGGACGGGTCGTGAAATGAACTTTCTGAAACTTACCCAACCGTTGAGAAAAGGGAAACAAAGATATTGGGTTAAAGATGCCGTAGTATTTTGATTGAGTTTCTTAAATACATCCTTTCAAAGATTTTCACGTGAAATTTAGTACACCATTTCCGATTGAATTTTTGGGTTCAAAGATAACCAAGTTTTTAATTTATTGTGTTTTGCGGAGGTTTCAGAAGCAGACAAATCTTGATACAGGGCTTTCGCCAGAAAACATTCACCTCTTGAATGACAAGAAAACGAGAATGAAACAATTAGTGGACGACCATTTCATAATTTAAATTTTTTGGAAGGTTCCCGTTCGTAAGAATTGCTAAATAACTGGCGAAATTAGCCTTTTCTTACACAGATTGAGTATATTCATTGCTTTTTAAGATAGAAATTGTTTGTATCATGCCGAATGTTAACGCAATTTTGTTTTAGGTTTATTCAATAGAAAATTAAATATATATATATAGAAAATTTGCTTAAAACCAAGGTGTAGTTATATTAGGAAAATTTGGTGTTTATCCGGTGATGCTTGTTGAAAAATTTCATAACATTTTTTAAGCCCACTCTATGATTAAAGCTAACATCGATTTAGTCTAGAAACATTGAAAAATAAAAAAAACACGAAAAACTGAATTTTTGTTACAATTTGGTATTATAACATTTGGTATCATACGTCAATCGAAAATAATTTGATGTTTACAACAAAATTGTTCTGTGATTACAAATATCATTAAGTAATATAGACTCTTAATGATGGTAACGATAAAATTCTGTGATTGCCGGACGAAATACTGTAAAATACAATAATAGAAGAAAATGTTGATGTCTCAGATGAAAAATTTATAAAAGAAGTAGAATTGATAAACTATAATCATAAAAAACAAACCCTCAAAATGCAAGATAACTTAAACATATGAGAAAGATTCTTAAAAAATACCAAATTGTTTCAAAACAAAATAAGCAAAGTGAGTAGCAAATGTAACATTTAACAATCCGCTATTAAATCCGGTTAGTGAATATATATTAAAATGAAATACTTTTTTACATAATTGTTTTTAATTTGCATCAATGATGTACACTTAATATTAGGTTGCATAATCGCCTTTTACTTTGGAATTGTGTATCACCTGTAAAAAAGTTCATTTTTAGCGTTTGGGTGACGGGTTTCAACATCTCACAGGCATTGCTTCCAATTGCGCTTAGAGCGTTGCTGCATTCACAAACGTAATCAAATTTACAGTATAATCTACGAAATCAAATTCATTTAACAGTAAAATGGATTTAAAATCATATTTCCTGGAAACCAAGCGTTATAGTCGTTTTAAAAAATAAAATGAATAATTATGGTTGTCCCACTGCTAAAACATATTTCAATTGTATATGTTTTCAGCATTCTTTTTGAAACTGCTGCACATCAACATATACAATTATACATATACAAATATGTATATTGATGATCAACATTTCTTTAAATTAACTTAAACAAGAATGTATAAGTGATATTTGTGAATTTCTAATCAAGTATGATACTTTCAGAGTTCTAAGGGAAGACAATATAAATATGTTTGAGCTTCTGTTAATAAACACTGAACAACTGCGAAAAACAGCCTTTAAAAATTTATAATCTATTGTTAAAAAAGATTGATGAAAACCATAATAAATTTGATCAAACAATCAATGATGTAAGATGAAATCGTGACGATCATGAATATGAAGAAGTCAAATCAGAAGATATTACTTTCTTTAGATGAAGAACAGTCAGAGCTTTACAGTGTTTCTTTCCTAAATATTATAATGAAGAGAAAGGTAAGTGGAAAACCAATTTCCCCTTAAGTAAGTAAGTAAGTAATTTATTGACTCGTAACGGCAGATAATATGTAATACAAATACAAATACTGAGTCCATTTGTTAACAAAATCGACTAATTAAATTTAGACAGTACAAATCATCCTATTTGGGTTTTGATTTGCTACTACTTTAGGTAAACAGTTCTAGTTATCTATGTACAGAAAAACATACAGTTCTGATATCCATAACATCTTCGGTGTACATTGAGTTCAGATCCGCTGCATTTGTTCTAACTGCGTCTGCTAAATTTACAGTGAAGGGATACGAAAAAATGATATGATTTTTGTCTTGAACACCAGTTCTGCAGGAACATATCGTCTGATCTCTTTCGATTCGAGATCACCGTCCAGTTTCTACTCAGAGACGGTGGGATGACAGTCTCAGACGAGTATTGCTTATCCGTACGTATTCGGGAATGTCATTGCGAGTGTAGAGAACATGATGGCAAAGGTTCGGATGTTGATCTGATTAGGCCGTGGACATTTCCGTTCATGAGATGGGAAAACGTATTCTCCAAGCACAATAGATCTTTTTGAGAGCTGTTCAGAGCGGATACCAAAGGTAAAGGCAGGAACTTGAAAACAAACATCTAGCAATGCATGGTCGGAAGGTACGTGTTCTGACCTGATTTTAAAGTTAGAAACAAACTTCCAAAAATTCCGAGAAACAATTGCGTAATCGACGGTCGATATCCACCTTCTTTTTTTCCTAAACGTTAAAGCAGAATCAAAGTCATTTAAGACATTCAAGATCACACTGTCAGATTGTTTACAAATGTTAAGGAGATCTCTTCCCCTAGTGTTAATCAACGTATCTCTATAATGACCTCCATTTTCGTTGAGTAAAGTAGATGCGCTTGAGCTTATGCGACCGTTAAAATCGCCAACGACTATTAGCCCTCCATCTTTCTTGCAAGAACACTGATATTGTTTGGGTCAAAGTACAGGGAATCAGATGGAGGAATGTAACATCCAGCAATCCATAGCTTGAGGCAGAAAGTAAAACGCATCCAGATTTGATCATAAGTGTTTATCTCAATTTCCATGATGTATGGAACAAGTGCCTGTCTCACTAACGCAACGCATCCGCCGCGGGGCCCAGTTCCATTCATCGTTAAATTTCTATACGGTTTAAGTCCAGACACTAATAATTGGCGAGGGTTTTTTATTTCAAACAAGAAAACAATGTCATAATCAAACAGTTTCTTCAGAAACGCAATCCATTGATGTTTAGAGACGCTAAACACAATTCGGATTCATTGCTATGAGTCATTTTATCTATAAAAATGAAGTGCTCTATAAGATTCAATCACTATGCCATCACGTGTTACTTTGCGCGTTTTTCTATCATATCTTATATCGCAACCAGCATTTACCGGCTTTGCTCGCTCGTCCTTGACAAAATTACGCAACCGCACATCTTCTTTGCGAAACAAAGGATGGAAATCAGGTTTAAGGTAAATTTTATTGAAAGGGTTTCCGGCTTCTTTGAGCTTTTTAGCATTAGCGAGAATCTCTTTACGTGTTACGTTTGTTCGGAGATGAACAAGGATAAGTCGTTTCTCTCCTGACCCTAGGCGCTTTATATCTGCGAAGCATGATCTCTCAATGTCTATCTTATCGAAGATAGCATCCACTTTTCCAAAGTCGTTAGAAGTGGCACCAATGTTTTCAGTTTCACTTAACCCCATAATCACAACATTGTTTACTCAAGTCTGAAAGTCCATATTTTCAAGGAAAATTTGCTTATTATGTGCTGCAACTGATAGGGATTGACATTCTTTTTTGAACTTCATCAGATCGTTCACCTTATTTTCAACAACTGAAGCGGACGTTCTGAGGTTAAGCAATTCGTCGTTCATGGTCTTTTGAGCATCAGAAAGGTTTTTGAAATTTCCTTTAAGATCATCTAAGTCGGTCTTAATTGACTTTTGGGATCTCTTGATGTCGCTTATATTGGAACATATCTTCTGCAGTATGCATTTAGTTGAGGCACTAGCCGTTAAATCGTCATTTTCTGCACCCCCGCTGTCTGCAAAATCATCCGCGTCAACATCATTATAATCTTCCTTGCATTCATCATAGGCGTTTTCCAAAAGTTTCAACATAGCTTTTTTGACACCTTTCTAGTCTTTGACTTAGAAAGGGCTTTAAATTCAGCAATGTTTTGTGGTTGTGTAGACATAGTCAACAATTATTTCCAACGCAATTAATTGGTAGTTGTAATCATAGACAAATATCTGTGAGAATTAATCGACGTGAACGAATAACATAACCGACCCTTTGCATCGGTTTCACAATATTATTTTACGTATCCAAAATTTAGTGGTCCTTACTCCTGATGCTTTCTGCAATTATTTTCAATTTTGCCTGACTATTTGAAAATCAATGAAAATTGCAAGGTGCAAAAACAAAACTGTCAGCAGCTGTAGTAACAAAAGAATGCGATGGAAAAACGTAGAGAATTGGTGACTGATTTGCTTTGCAAAAAAATGAACGTACAGAAAAACAATTTGATATTCATTTTGAACAAGAAACAAATGTTTTATGAATTATAGCATCTTTAATGTTATTTGTACGAGCCTTCAATGTTGCATTTCGTAATATAATATTTTTGTGTCTGCATTTGCGTGTTAAATAAAAGCATTCTAATTCCTTTGATATTAAATTGAAGGATTTCTGATATATATCTATATTGGGAGTAATAAGGCTCTGTGCGGTTGTTGAAGCACCCAACGCTAAAAATGGGCTTTCCTATAGATGAGGGGAACAGAAATTGATGAAACATATTCAAAATTAGAAACAAGCTTTCCATATTTTTGCATCTAATACCACACTTATCTAAATATATATGTACGTAATAAAACGTGCAAATTAATAATCTAGCAAATGAAATTAAGTGATTAATATATAAGCCAAACGGTGTTAAGAAAATTTAATTTCTATGCCAAAAAGATGTGTAATCACACAACTTTCAGAAGCATTACAAGCAAATATGTTGATTTGGCCCAATTACAATTATCTAATTGCCGGCGCGACCTTATTTAGCTTTCTGTAAAATCAATTCGAAATGATTATATTTATTGCTACACTAGAAGGTCTGCTTACGTATAATTGCATATGATCCAAGTCGTTAAATTTGGCCATACTAATTTCATGAAAAAATTTTACTATTCACAGTTCAAAAGAAATTTTCAAATTTTCATTTAACAGTTTGATATCGAAATCATTACGAAGCAAATTGTTCTTGGATTGCGCAATTTGTCTTAATTATCGAAATGTGTCAACAAAGCTTTCATCATAATCCAGAATTCACGCATTTACATATATATTTGCCACAGAGGTAAAAACCCCTGATAATACTGGTCTTTAATTAGACATAAAATCTGTAATTGAAATTGATTTTATAAATTCAACATTAGAAATTATTATTACAGTAAATCTACTGACGAGTTTTGTTATATTGTATGTCATTGATTAAATTACTTTGATACATCAGCTTTACAAATTAAAATTTTGGTATTGCCAGCTCTTGCGTACTTCTCACAACATATACATCAGCAAAAGCAGCTGCAGCCAAAATATACTGTTTTATACACACACAATGTCATACGAAATTGAATGTTGTTTAACCTTAAACAGTCTAGCTTCCGTTTTAAAGGACAAACTGCTTTTCCAAATTTACAAAGAATTTTCACAAAGCCTATTAGTAATTAAAGCGCATTACTTTGGCTAAGGTTGTTGAAAAGATTAACCAGTTTTCTTTAAAAATTTTTTACCTAATGTTCATGCAGTTATAAGGTTTTGAGCCAATAAAAGCAACAAAGAACTGTGATTGTTTCTTGAAATGCGCAAAAATATAGCAAACCCATTAGGCGGGAAGAAGGCACGCCTCGATGGGACAGAGTCGGGTTGCGAATTTAGAGCGAAAAAGAAAGAGGATACTTTCCTTTCATATTGAGGATAGCCTAAAAAGTTTTTGAGCTATAAGCGTTTAAAAAATGTTTATAGGATAATGAAAATTTGTCAAAAATCCCCAGGCTGTTTAAGGTTAAGTGATATTTTAGGACATATAAATCAATTCTGCATCATTAATAGCGTGAGCTTATGTGTCAGAGTTGATGAGGGATTAATAATTCGCAACAAATATTACATGATTGTTATTCTTGTCTTGACGATGCACAGGAGCTTATTCTATGCTGGCAAAAACTACTTATCAACCTATATAATGGCAGAAGGCAACTACTTCCATGTTGATGTATTATAATATTAATACATAAACCTGATGTATTATTTGTTCAATGTAAAGTATTGACCGTTCAAAGCATTCCACTCGATGGGAACAGTGTAAAAACTTACAATCCGTGCAAAAATAGCGTTCAGCTGATACCTCAATTTGCATTGAATTCTTGTAATAAGCTAGAAAAGAGGAAATAGTCTGGGAGAGTCAGATAATATTATACAATTCCATAACAACTCATTCATTGATGTTCCATTTTCAACTCCCAACACTTAATTAAGATCTCTGAGAGTAGTACACTTGTGAATACATTCTAAGTTTTATTGCTAAGGAAACTTTGCAAGTCGGAGCTCTATCGTCCGAGGAGATTATATATTAAACGATGATGATTTAATTTTTAATAAATGCTTTTCAACCAAATTAACAAAATGTAAAGATAAGATGAATTCTATTAGATTTTATAATGCAGATGTAATGTATAGTTATCATGTACTTGCGTAACGCCAATAAAAGCATTATATAATAGTTTTTAGTTTGGCAGTTAAAAACAATTTACCAAGAATTTCTGCCTATAAATTCAAAATAAGAGAACAACCATTTTTAATATTAAAATTTTGATATACAATTTAGGAATTTGAATTAAAAAGCTGATACACTAGTAATCAACCAGAATTAATCAAACAATGAGAAACAAGATACAGGCCAAAAAAAGAAAGTGATGTGTATCATAATTTATTCAGTGCACAATCAAAGTGATACATTTTAAACATTTTTTGAGCAAAAATTCCTGAGTGTCCCATTGAATGCGGATTGGACGCATGCCCTAAAAGTTTTGTGGGCGAGATCAGATGATCCTAACGTATATGGCAGGGTCATGGTCATGGCGAGGTGGTACAAACGGGTGATTTTATCAGAACTTATTCAAAAAGAAACATTAGAAAGCACATTTTTTCGTTGCTAAAGAACTAAATCTTTATTCACATAGTTTGTGTAGCATATACATAATACATGTACAATGTGCATGTATGTTAATAAATGTTGATGGAATTTATTGAAGTAAGAAAAGTTGGAAATGTCATGATTATTATGGTGGGTTCATGTGGGTAGGGTCTACATGTTACCTGGGTCTAATTACTTCTCACGGCGACTTTGGTATATGCTGTATATATACAATAAGATTATAAATTTGAGCTACAAACCATATTATTGGAAGATGCTGTGGAAATCAGGTCCTCTAATCAAAGTAAACTGCATTTAAAACCCTAACAAACACAATATTGCTACGAAAAAAAATGCAAATACCTGGATCAATGTCCGAAAGACAAATGGGGCATTCGATTTCTTCATTATTAAAGACAACTGCAGTGTCATCAATTTGGAGATATTGCTGATAAGCTTCGCCAGCTTGTAAAGCAATATTTTGTTTTTCGGTCTCTAATAGTCTCATAGTGAGTAGTTCATTTTCCTCAGATTGCTTCATTGCCGTCTCATGCTGTAATTCTTCGGGTGTAGGGTTGTAATCTGCCGGCACCTCAAAGTCAGGTGGTCGCTTCCCACCGCCACAAACTGAACAAATTCTCATCAGAGGCAAATTCTTTACTGTACAAAATTCGCAACCCCACATTGCAATGATTGGTTCTGATTTCTGCGGTGGAGTTTGTAATGGCATTGTGTCTAAAGACCTAATAACAATCATGGTTATGTAAAGGGCTAAGCAATAATGTTAGAAATTTTCTAACATTGATTGATAAATAGTTAGTTGCTACAAATGCAAAATAAACATTTTGATTAAAAATTGTTGCAGGGGCGCCAGAAGAATTCCTATTAGGTGGCAGGGGTAGTGTCTTGATAAAAGGGAAACGTTTTTATATAAGTTTAAAAATAGTTCAAATTTTGATCTACATCAAATAATGTGTAATGAAAAATAAAACGCATCAATATATATATATATATATATATAATATATATGTAAACAAAATAAGGCATAAAGAGCAAACCCCCTCCCCCAATCAAATTGATTCTGACCCTTGAAAAAAGCAACAGGTGCAGTTGCCCCTTTGTTCTGGTCCCTTTGAAAACAGATACATTTAATAGAATGCTGTTGAGATTAAGACTTATATTCGAAAAATAAGGAATGAAATTTTCCAAATCTTTAAAAAACAAAAAGCAACACCAATGAAAACTGTCTTGTCAATCAACATATTAGATTTTCAAAAAGAAATATATGTATGAATGTTAATTGATTGGCATAATACTAAATTTATCACTAATTTAACTCTTTATCGTATGCGCCCAGATAAAAAAGTTAATGAAACACCATGATAAATAATTAAATTTTTAGAACTTTTCTGAAGGAGTTTTCTTCGCCTAAAGTACGCAATTCGGTATGTAGTCTGTTCCACAATGAGGGACCAATAATTCGAAAAACACTCACAACACCAAATGATGACAACACATTGGAATAAGAATGTTGCATGTACAATAGCGTGCCTGGAATTATTAATGACTGACATGAATTATTGAACAAAAAATAATTTAAGTTTAAATATCCCACATCAAGATCAAAGGCCAAAATTCTATCATTTTTATAAATTTGACATAACAGACTGGACGTAAAAAAACCCATTTTGGCGTTCAACATAGTGGACGCCTTATATTTATATCTCACTTAATGGGGGTGATTTTATTCAATCTTGAATAGAAAAAAATTACTTTTGAAAAAACGAGATTCTTATGTCAAATACAATCACTACAAAATTCCAAAATCATTGAAATAATGCCGATTATATGCAACATAAAAAGTATGATTGGAGGTATATTTAGGTAAATTCTATTTTTGAAATGATAATTAGCAAACATTCCATCAAAATGATTGTGTGCAGAATAAGGCAAAAATTAAGACTGGGAATAGGCCTATCGGCCTATCTATGATATGAAAATATGAAAATATATGAAAAATATAATTTAATTCTACATTTTTGAGAATCATTTAATATTCACAGCCCTTTAAAAATTTCAAATTCTGAATGAATTATAGAAAAACATTTCATTGTATTGTTATATTTGTGTGTTGTGTTATATAAGGTACAATATTGCTAGGATGACCTTTTTTCTGAAAACAAATGATTTAGCACTTAATACGTCAAAAGTATGCATATTTGGAGTCTCAGAGCGCAATTAGGCGTGTGTTGCTCCATTTAAAAGGCGGTTTTGGCAGCTTTTCAATTGCAACCTATACATCGAAATATTCACTTTTTGGGGTGAATTACATTGCAAATCTAAGACGGAATATTTTAAATACATTCTTCATTTTCCTAAGGAAACATACAAAATCTCATTAGTTAAAAAATAAGATATATATTTACTAAAATGAATCTACCCTGCAAGCAAGTCTTTCATAAAAACAGTGTTTCTGCACAAGATAAATATTTAGTCTGCTATACTGAGTATAAAAATGAGCCTTCTCCCACTTTTATCACCAAAAAAACTTTCTATGATTAGAATCTTTTGATTTGATCTAAATGTGGCTTACCTAGAGTTAAAAAAAGTAGTTTATACTTCTCTTATGACCATTTGGGAGAAAATTGACTTTTCTCACTAATACCCCATCCTATTTCCTAGAAAATTTTTAAAACCCAGTCTAATAAACAATTCGATCGCAGAGACAACTTCCAATCAAGGGAATACATTATCAACATTGGTGTAAACAGTGTAGAACGAAAGACAAGTTTAACCGCAAACTTCAAGACTGATGGAGTAGCTTGAAGAGTATTTCTATAATTGAGCCTAGAAATTACTGTTGATGCTATCAAAAACTTTGACACCTCTGCTCTGGCATCAAACTCTCAAGCGTACGCGCATTAATTATTAATGCAATTAACCATATGCGATTAAAGCGTGCAATCATGGATAACAGAGAATCAAAATACACACACAGATTGCTTATTTTGTCATTGCAAATATCAGATGAGAGCTAATACTAAGAGTTAATGGATGTAGTAACTTTGACAGGCTTCTTACAACCAACAAACACCAACATATATGCTTACCTCGATTTTAGGACAAAAATGAACTCAATTTTATGGAAGTAATATTATACAGTAGTCAAAGAGGTTTTCTGAAATCATTAGGCTATCAGCTGTCAATTTCTTGGAATCACTCCAGAGAGTGTTAAACACACAAGTGAATGGATAGAATTTTAAGGGCGTGGCAAATGACCAAATATATATGCTATCGTTTGGCAAACACAATTTTGTCTGAATAATTGCCAGTGTATCATACAACCAGTGAAAAAATTTATATCAATAACCTATTTTGTAATTTTCAATTTTAAAAGTAGTGTGAAATTGTTCCTTATTTCTTGTATGTCAAAACCGTTGTTTGCTACGTTAGCACTAAAGTAACTCACGCCGAATACACATTTCTATCTTTTCATAGCTCAATAACAAACACAGTAATCCAAATTGGTTAGCTATGTTAATGTATTATGGGCTGTTGATAGTGTATGAATTATGAAATTTAATCAATTCTTTTATCAGTTGTATTACACATTATGAAAAATTCTCTTCCCCAATAAATTTACATTCATAATGAACAAGTGGAACCATAAACTCTTCCCTTTTTTCTCTTCAATTGATCAGTTAAAGAGCATCGAATAAAAGCAGCTTGGGAGATATCCCGATGGCGGTTTGTGGAAATTGCAGGAAAGAGAGTTGGCCCGTCAAATGTCATTAATACTGTTAGCACAAGAATAAACGGATAAAATTATAACGACAGTTATCGCTAAAAGCAGTTTTCTCAAATCTAAGATAATAATAATGATATATATATATATATATATACTACAAAACGTATTTAGTCAAATACTTTGCTCTTTCTGCAATGCTTGCTGAAGCCAGTCATTTCTGTCACTAAGACTTTTTCAGAGATTTATTGCAAACCATCCAGTGCAATGTATAAGAATATAAAACATCAACTGGAATGAAAATACTGTCTTATGAAATCCAGCTAGTGATGAAAAATGTTGCTTGAATTAAAAGCAATGCTAATACAAAATAAAATTTAATCTCTGCATATTTTCAATGAATTTTTAAGGTTAATTTCCACAAATAAGTTTTTAGAACATGAGCTTACCCAGTAAATTGCTCTCTGCCACTTCTTGCGAAGTATTGACTTCCTGTAATACATGACTCTCCTGAGTCATATCAATAGACTTTTCATCAATCGAAATGGAAGATGAACGTGAATCGATAAAATTGGTGACAAGTTTTTCATGCATTACCTGAATATCTGAAACGGACACACCTGCAGACTCTGGTGACACAACAAATAGATGAATTTTTGGCTTTGAAGCGCTGATATTCATCTGAGAAAGAAACTCATCACAATCATGTTTAATCACCTAAACTGTCAGCATTAAAGTAAATTCGATTGAATGCATCGGAAAATTTCACAATAAATGCAGTTATTCTAATGTCAAACATTTTAATCCCTTTATTAACTACCAATCAAGTATTAGCAAGTGCAGATTTGTGCCTATACAAACAAAATTCAACAAAAACGTAAAATTTAATTGTTGCACCGTTACAATATTTAAACAAATATCGATGAAATATCTTATAAAAATGACTGTTCTAAGATAACTGTAATTATCTTCTTCAAATTATGTTTTTAAATTCAAAATAAAACTAGAATTTAATATATATATATATATATATATATATATATATATATATATATTTTAGAGATGCTATATAAATTCATTTAAACTATAAGCACTTATTGATGCATCAACCACTTATGGGTCATCGCCAGAATATAATATTGCGGCAAATAAAACTTTACAAAAATACTACACTAAATAATTAAAAAATCATATATACATGCATTAACTAAAATAAATAAGTTTTCTTTTGATGTAATTAACGTGCTTGTTCAAAATATAATTATGATCTTCTTTCTTTAATGTAATTGCTTCTGCTATTTTGGTGTTCTTTATTCTTATTATTGTCAAAATTATTTTTTTTAAGTTCGTGAGGATGTTGATAGATTTCTGTATTTAAATGTCCACTTAGATGTTCTTTTATTCTCTTTCCGAATTGTCGAACTGTTTCACCAATGTACAATTTATTGCAATTGTCAGATTTATATCTATAGACAATTGATGGAACAAGTTCTTCTGGAATTATATCTTTATTCTTAAATATATACTCTGTTTTGTACGATTCAAATATTTATCGTATCTTAACATTTTTCAATTTCTTATTCATGATCTTCAATTTTTTCTTTAGTGATGTAACTTGGTATTGAATGTATGGTAACTTCCAATAAATAATTTTATATTGTAGGTTCACTTCTTGAATAGTTTTTGATGGAGGTAATAAACACTTTGAAACAACGTCCTTAATTACTTTATGAGGATAACCATTTTTAGAAAATATTTCAAAAACTTGATCAAATGCAGACGTGATAACTTAAAGAAAATAATTTTGACATCATAATAAGAACAAATAACACCCAAAATAGCAGAAGCAATTATATTACAGAAAGAAGATCATAATTATATTTTAAACAAGCACGTTAATTACATCAAAAGAACTTATTTATTTTAGTTAATGCATGATATATGATTTTTTTTAATTATTTAGTGTAGTATTTTTGTAAAGTTTAATTTGCCGCAATATTATATTCTGACGATGACCAATAAGTGGTTGAAGTGCATCAATAAGTGCTTATAGTTTAAATGAATATATATATATATATATACTTGTATCAATTACGACATTGGAATTTCAGAAAACTGCTTCTAGCAATAACTACAGTATGTCCCATAAGTTACGACGACTTTTTATTAATGATAATTCTATGTCTATGTCAGATGTTAGAGATGAATTTATTCCTGCTCTTCAAGCAAGGCAGATATTATTATCATCAAATTTCCAACACGATGGTGCTCCAGCACATACCGCCATAGCAACTCGTAATTTCTCTACAGATACCTTTCAGGATCGATGGGTAGGCAAATTTGGACCGATTCCTTGGCCAGCACGTAGTCCTTACCTTTCGTTATGTGATAACGCGTTATGGGGTCTGCTAAAGCCTAGAATCGTAGCAAGAAAAGCACAAGACAAAGAAGACCTGAAAGGCGTTATTCAAGACGAATTTTTGCGATTTCCAGTTGAAACTCTCCGAAAAATCAATGACAGAACGTTCAGACGAATGCGATTGTGTATTGAACTAGGAGGCCTTCAAGTTGATCCTTATGATTAATTTTTTACATGTTCCTTAGAATAATTGTTAGAAATTACGTAATCGTTACAATAAAGTTTTGAAATATATATTTTCTTTACCTTGTTTTCTTTTTATAGAAGTCGTTGTAACTTATGGGACAGACTGTACAGTATATAATTAATAAAAAAAGAACGTTAGCAGATGCAAATAAAAATAATGAATGATTCTAAGCACATACTGCAAAAATAATGTATCCTCGTGTGTTCAACACCTAAAACTAATAAAACATGATTAGATTATGTGAAAAACTACGTAAACTCATCACTACAAACACACAGATATAATAAATTTCTAAACTGAAAAGAATCAAAATCATAACAGTTTCTCCTTCAGAATAAAAGAATGCCTAAATCTATAAAACGAATATGGTTCAGTTCATGGGATAAAATTGGTCTATTCTGCATCGAATACTTGAAATAAAAATAGGCAAAATGAAAACAAGCAAACACAAATTTCCATTTCAAAACAAAGCGTTAGTTTTAATAAAATTGCAGCATGCATTTAAATTTTAAACCGTTAAACCGTAAACTGTCTAGGGTTCAATTATTTAAACTTGTTTAATTCAAGAACTGATAAAGATATTCAAAATCTGAAAGCACCATATGATAGAGCAGTGTCTCCTCAATTTTTCCATGCTAAAACCTATCGGGGACTGATTGAAGAGATTTCTGACTTTTAACAACATAAAAAGAAACAGATGACGTTTGGAATTACTCAATGGGATTTAAACATCCTGATTACCTAAAGACTAGGGATAGATTGAAGTGCTTCAGGCACCATAATGCACATTATAACAGATTTTCAAAATTGAATGGGAGCACATTCGGTAAATAAAGGGGTTAATAATATCTCACAAATTCCAAATGCCCTAATACGCTTAGAAAAACTCTATGAAAACGTGGTCATCAGTGGTTTAAGCATAAACAAACAGGACTGACTTAAACAAAATAACTTACTTTTGAATTAAAATCTTAAGCTCACTATAAATATTATAATAAAGTACCATGCATATGTAGAACTGCAAAGGTAAAAACAAACAATTTCTTAAACTGTTTTGACCTAAATGCTTGTCATGTACAACAATATTTAAAACTGCAAGCAATGCCAATATTTTAATCCTTAACATATGATGTCAATAAGGCTTACCCATCTTCCATAAACCCACTTTATTAGTGATTTTGGAATGGAGAAAGATTTACTAGCCAAAGACGACAATTCTTTAAAAGACATGTCTGAGGAAACCGGAAGCAAAACTTTTGTATAAACATCATTAACGTCCTCAATATGCACTTGCAAATTGAAAATAGCGCTTGGAAGAAGATCCTAAAATACTACAATTAAATAATATTAAATCTTGGAACGCAAAATTACATAAAAATGAATACAACCTGAAGATCATCAAGTCGGTCTAAAGCCTCATCCCATTCCTTGATTTTGATGGCCTGCTCAGCTAAATCAAGTTGGTCCAAAATTGTTGCGAAGCTCTTTGCCTCAACATTAATGTCCAGCCATTCATAATTTCTGTGTTTATACCCGTCTTTTCTAAGTAACAAATGCGCTTCTGAATTTTCTTGAGTAATACCCAAATGCTAAAAATACTTAACTTCCATGGATGACTCATAAAAACACAAATTCAAATAATACAGAGAAGAAAAATAGATTGAATTTCATACCTTTAAATATTCGTAATCTTGAGGAATACGGTTTCCAATAATCCAACATTGATATACAGGATCTGCAAAGGAATATTGCTTAAAAAAATGTTTCTTTAAATCGTCTACGTTCATTAGAGGTGTAACATTAATTCTAAAAGTTTTCTTATATTGTTGGAAGTCACAACAATACACAGTCAATGTGAACTCGTTTTCATTACCACTGAGCAACTTATTTCGGATATTTTCACAACTTGCCACTGCCTCATCCAATGAGTTCAATTCGATATTAATTTTTAAAGGCCACAGCAAATTGCCCAACGCTAAAACCATGAAGACTAAAAAAAGATAGTTATTAACTGTCAGAAATTGTCAATATTTTAAACGTTATCAATAAAGCGTAATTAGGACAAAAATCTCCGACACAAACGAATTTTGCTTTCTGCAGTCATGCAATGTTCTACATAAGTAATCTACAATTAATCCGATTACAAAAAGTCAATGAATCAAATGTTATATGATGCACTATTCTAGAAAAACATGATTGCCAATTCTGAAAAGCTGTGAACATTTCAGCAACTTACCAATTGGAAGCATTGCTTGACAAGAAAACTACTACAAATGAGTATACAAAATGTACAAATATATTTGAGAAATGAACAAAATTGAAATAGCGAAGTTAATTCAAGAACTAATAACCTCTTTCGATACAAACACACATTTGCATTAAATCTACTATGCAATAAGTCTTATATTTTAATCTCTTTATATATTTCCAGGACATCCAAGAATATGACTAAAATATTCAAATATAACCATAAATTTCATGAAAAATATAACCAATAAATTTCTAATATTGACTAGAAAATATAATCTTACACTATAAAATTTTCAAAAATGTAACATATCATGTGTTAGTTATTATAAATTGAAATAATCAATAAAGAATTTGCAGATAATTCTTGGGTAAAGATTTAAAATCTATGTGTATTGTCCAAGCTTTATCGAAATTCTATTGTAATATATTTTAAGCTAGTAAATTTAATTATATGTTGAAGACATGCTGTAGTCTAATGGGAGGTACACCTTTTAGATAAATATGGTCAGTTTAACAATCATTTGACAATGAGGTTCTTCATTACACATAAACTTACCATACGTCCCGGTTTGGCCGGGACAGTCCCGGTTAGCAAAATGTCACGGAATTTTCAAAATGAACTCTAACCTGATGCAAAATTTTCCGTTACAAAAGACATAACTTTGCTTTAACTAGAGGCATATTTTAATATCTAATTTTTTTTAACTTATTAGGTTGAGTGAAATATCGCGCATAGCTGCAGAAATCCTTTAGTTAGGAAATAATGAGGGACGTTTATTGCATCATTATTTTACTGACTTCAATGAAACTACAGTAATGTGCATTAGAAGTGATGTTAGGTATACTTGGAGTTGGAGAAAGAATAATTTCTTTCATTTGATAATGTAGCAGGCTAACAGTACGGTGAATAGAGTTTTTTCACTAATTAAAGTTTAGAATGGCTAATTGATTAGCCTATACTGCAAAAAACTAGTTCTCAACAGGTAGTAATTTAGAGAGAGTTCAGCAGTTGCTTTTAAATAGTAATTATTAAAAGCGAAATATCTATGTGTTAACTGTACCAGATTTGTATCAAGTTATTCCAACCTAAAGTGTTTTCAAACGTATTATAATCGAGCAAAACTGTTTGAGATTAGAATACCTTTTAGATCAAAATCAGGGAACCCAAAAAATTTAAATCTACTTTTCTTAATCGTCAGCGAATTAGATATGTTTTTACACTATTGTTTTATTGAAGGTCATTATCACCTATTACAAAAGTTTCAAAATATTTTTAAAATTTAACAATTTTCATGAATTACTTTGTCTAAAGGTGTTAAGCATCAATTCACATTCAACAGTGAGTGCAAGAAGATTATCCGTTCTTAAAAAAGTGCATGGAAGAAACGACATAGTCAAATGTACACCACACTGCTTGTCTGAGTTTTCCATTTCCCATGTTGGTCTCTCAGACATAAACGATCACACGAAAAGTGTCAAACACAAAGCTAATTGGCAAGTAGCCGCTGAAATGTCAGACTTGATAATTTTTAAAAAGACTCTGCTGGACGATAGCGACATGTTAATACCACAGTGCAGTTCATAAAATTAAGTTTTAAAACTGCTGATTGCTCTTCTGAACTGATTGCAAATTTATTGGAGCCTAAGTTTTCTTCTACTAGAACAAAAATTAAGGCTATTGTATTGATTGCAATTGTTCCATTCGCAGTAGAATTAAAGAGAGATTTAAAGGAGATCGACTTTGTTACCATCGCCGCAGATGCATCAAACCGAAAAAATTTCAAACTAATGCCTGTTATGATGCGATACTTTTGGCCAGAAGAAGGAGGAAAGTAGAAAATTTTAGATTTTCATTCTGCTCCTGGAGAAACAGGTTAAATTATAACAAATTTTGAAGAATGATTCAAAACAAAAAATTGTTGCTTGCTGTGGTGATAGCTGCAATACAAACTTTGGAGGTGTAAGGAAAAAGGGGTAAACATTTGAAAAAGGAACTAAGCAGAAATATTGATGGTGTTGGCTGTGGTGCTCATATTGTTCATAACTGTATTTAAACTGCAGTTGATATTCTTCCTATTGAAGTGGAAGGCTTGGTGGTTAAGATTTACAAATATTTTTACATATACACTGTGCGTGTTACCCGGCTAAAAGAATTCTGTGAATTTGTGAAAATTGACGACAAGAAAGCTCTACAATACGGAAATATACTATTTCTGTCTTTATTAGCTGCTATAGAGAGATTTCTTCAAATTTAAAAAGTGTTTAAATCATATTTTTACTTCCAAGACAAATTGCCCTTTGCTGACAAAAAGATTTTTGATAGTAGATTGTTTTTCAATGGACAGTTGGGCTTGTTCAACAAAAATATTCTAACTAGTGTTGGAAATTAATAAATTGAAAACTAACCTGTGAAAGACGAGATAACATCTTCATTCCAGATGGAGCAAAAAATTTTCCAAATTTTATTATTGCTGCTTGTCATATATTGAATTATAATAGAACAGTTTTGGAGATGGATGAACAGTTTCTTTGGTTAGCAAAAAGTATTTTCGATTGGTCTGACATAGAAGCAGCTGCAGAAAAAATCAATAATTAATTTTGATGATCTGTTTGATGAAGTAATTCTAGTCAAGATCCGCTGAAGCTGAATGGAAAAGAGAGAAAAATGGGTCAAGGTTTTCCGTCATTTTAAAGATCAATATATACCTTTGGTTAATCTTAGAAAAGTAATTGAATATATATATTGTCTACCAGGCACCTTGGCTTTCGCTGAAAAAGCTTTTGCTATGAAAGGAGTACAATGAAGAAATCAACAGTAGAGGGTTTATTGATTTGCAAACTTAATATTTGCTTGAATTGTAGCGAGTTTTACACAAAAATAAGAAATAAAAAACAGCTTCTGAAGAAAGTTCATTTAAGTGAAAAATACGAAAGATCACACACAAAAACCAATGGTTTCTAAATGCATCCTCGTATAAATAGTTGATTTGTGAGTTAGTGTTATTTCTTTTTTCTCAGTGTTTGTTCTTTCTTTTTTCTTATAAATGTTTGACTTTTGTCTCAATGTTGCTTAAATTAGCATGTAATTTCCTTTGAATAAAGTATTAAAAATTTTTATTCAATCTAAGTAGAATACTTTATTATGCATTATATAAATATGGTCCAGTTATTTCATTCATAATTTTGAGTTTGTCTCGGATAATGCCCAAGAAATTATACATGAGTTACAATGTATTATTCTTTGTAATAGCTTAGGCTGAAAAACTTGCAGATTTCGGTACCCGTAAATAACCTATGCTCAAGTATTAACTAATAAAAATCAGTGGCAAGGCAATCTCACTTTAAGCAAAGATTGAGAACTAAAAGAAATAGCAATGAACTCAACTACAAAAAAATCAAGTTTTTTTCTTTTTAATAGTACATACAGAAATTTATTTAGAAATGTAAGGAGCACGTAGCTTTATGGGTCATATGCAATCACTATTTCTATTATAGAAATTAATTCAATTGCAACTGAGTACGAAGTGTTAAAAACATGTCGTTTAGTGTAAATATCAAAATAATTTTATCGTTATCAGTTTTATTTCAGTGCCTGCAAGTTTGTATCCGCATCAATTTAGAAAATATCCTTATTGTAGGCGACATAGCGGTATCCGATTATATTGGGGTTGTGCCTGCAGCTCGATATTCAAATACTTGCAAAAATTTAGAAAAGTTAAATTGGAGTTTAAAAATCCATTAAATGAACATGAATACGGTAGTTACTGGCCATTTAAAAATAGCTTAAGATAGTCGAAATTCTAAGTTTTTCAAATTTCGCTTGTATTTGAATATCGAGCAGTTATATTCCTGTTCAGAATGGTAGTATATAGCTAAATAATAAATAGAAAATTTCTAAGAAAAAAAACAATGAAGACTTTGATTGGTCTAATATCAAATTGTCCACCCATTTTCGGGAATGCTGCATAGTTTCGTAGAATATATGTTCGTATAATATATTTTCGTAAACACTTGTTCTTAATATCTGTTAGTAAATTTATATTCGTAAAATATAAGTTCGTAAGGTTATTTGTACAATTTATGTTCGTAATTTTTAAAATGCATGTTGTTTGCAAATTTTCGGTATATTTTAGTTGTTCCTGTTGTTAATACTTTAATAACTAGATTACATAGTGGGCAATACTGGAGGCATGTCTCAAAATGTTTTAAGTATATTAGATATATCATAGGCATGTGCCAAATTGAAAATTGTATGTTCCTCAGGATGTGTGTAAATGTAGAATAGAAATAGCATTTGTATTTGTTTATACTAAATTTTTCCTTTCAATACTTATATAATTAATATTAAATAAAGAAGTAAAAAGGCCTACTTTTAATGTGGCTATGTATTTAGGCCAAGGCATACACCAATGAAGGACCATAATAAGGTTCTTCAAATATACACACTGGGATGAAAAATATAGACACAAAAAACACATAAAGTTATCACTGCAAAATTAATAATCTAGATACAACTTGACATAACTAGTAGATTTAAATATAAAGGTAAGAGGAAGGCATGCTCTGTGGCATTGGATTTATATATTTATATAACTACTTCATAAAAAAATGAAGCATGCCACTAGACAATTACACTTGAAAAATGTAAGATATAATAACTAGAGGGATTTTCTCCTACTAAAACTAAATATAATTTAATATAAAACTCTTTATGAACTTAAATTCTATGAAACATTTTACAAACATAAATTTTATGAAATTATAATATACAAACAATTTTATGAGCTTAAATTTTATGAACATAAAATATACAAACAATTTTACAAACATAAATTTTGATTGATATTAGAAAGTCACTCAGGGCTCCTATTTTGATGACTTTCTATCATTTTGATTATTTGGCACTCTAATTTAGTGTTATGTCATGCAGGGTTTTAGAGTTGAGTTTGAGTTACTCAGGCTGACTTCGAATTTTTACATTTCGAGATTGAGTTCAAGTAATTTTTTAAATGAAATTCCGAGTTCAATCAAGTTTTTTTCTAATTCCGAGTTTTTTAGAATAAAAAACATTTATTTTACAATAATTCTAAGCTAAAAAAAGTTTTTGTGATTGGTAAGAAAATTGATATTGAAAGAAATTTAATTTTCATGCTATTTTCAAGTGGATTTTTGAATGAGTACAAGTTTGAGTTTTGATGATTTCTCTCCCAAGTTTTTCAATCCAGTTTTGCAAGCTTATTCAAGTTTGAGTTCTTAACATTCCAAGTACTCAAAAACCCTGATGTCATGATGATGGGTTGATTTGTTGTTATCAATTTATAAATATTAATTTCTCCTATTTTCAATTGCATTATTTCAATCAATTTACTATTTTGTCCCCTCAATTTAGTCAGACATATTATTGCTCATTTAATTTTGTGAGGGAACTCATGAAAGTTTTGTAAACATGTACCAGGTAATAATTCAAGCAATTGTTATAAATATGTGAGAAATGTGCAGTGAATGCACAATAAAATTTATCCTTGCTTTAACATTGTTTGCTTTTTTAATTATTTACATGAGCTGAGATAATAGAACATTGAGCTAGAACTTAATACTGGAGACACACAATTAGCACCTTGGTGAGTTAGGATGGCTTCCTGGATATGGCTTCAGTGTGATGCTGTATGAATTGGTCACTGTTTTTCTTTAGTGAATTGGCAAACTACCAATGTTTTCTCTTTTGCTAGAATGAGGGTCACTCTCTACAATGATAGCCTCTGCAACCTTTGATTTAACCTTTGAGTTTCTCAGTACTGCTGGAGTAACCAGAGCACCCTGTGATTCTACATGGTGACCCTGATGTGATTCTGAACAAACTTGGAGTGTCAGTCAAACTCTCTACTATATTCTGTTGAAGTGTGCAGGTGAATTGATGCTTGGAGATCTACTCCAGTTGAGAAAATTGCAGGCTTACCAGGGTGGTAATCTGATTTCACCTGGTGATTGTGACATGGTACAGAACTGTCACTTGCTGTTTTCTTACTGTATTTGGTTTTGTTCTCTCTCTTTGGTGTGAGCCAGCTGGGATATTCATTTCCCCTGTCCATGAATTGATTTCACTACCAATTGATGAATAACTCTACCTCTTATGTAATTTTATACTGCAATTCTGTACTCTGAAGCTGTCACCATTGCTCTAAATTCAAAAACCAAACTTGACCAAACTCATTGCTACTGCTGTGGCCTGAAGGGGCACACTAAACCTAGTTGCCAATGGTTGATGAACATGTGACTGAAGAATGCTCTCTCAAACTGCCAGTCAATTCTGATGGTCCATTAAACTATCTGGAGCACTGCCTCCTACAAAATATGTGCACAATGTTTTGGTTATCACCTCACTACTGTGCACTAATGCTATTGACATGGATATAAATGGAGCTTTAGTTAATGTCCCTATTGACACTTGAGCCTCAGAATCCATTATTAGTGATACTTGTTGTTCTGAGTTGTGTTTGTCAAGGGACAAATTACTCCTGTCCACTGCATGCCTGTTGGATGCTTCTGGAAACACAATATCATTGAAGAGTCATGTACTGAACCTGGAATTGCACATTTGCCAAGAGTTGTTCTCAGAGGACTTAACTATGGGAGCAACATGATCTCCATCCACAAAAGTGAGCCCAGGCAGGAACTCACCACTGTTCTTGAACAAGAAGTTTTGCAAAAATTCTCTGAATTAGTAATCATTGAGCCATGGCACCATTGAAACTAAGCACAATTGCCCCATCTGTCTTCCTGGTAGAAGAGTATCAGAGAACCTCTGAGAGGAATACAAAAGAATTTTAAGCAATCTGATAGAGAGTGGCATAGTACAAGGCAGCAACAGCCTGTACCCAGTGCCCACTGTCTTTATCAGGTAGGGCAACAAGTACTGCCTATGTATTGATTTTAGAAAATTAAACAACATAACAGTGAAAGACACATATCCTCTTCCATGCATTGGAGATCTCCTGTATGATGCCAGTTGAAACCAACTGTTCTCTTGCCTTAATCTTTGCAATGTGTATTGGCATGTGCCCATGAAGCCTGCTGACAGCTCAAAGACCACCTTCATAACCCTGTATGGCCTTTTCAAATGGAGCTTTATGGCTTTTGGGCTCTGCAATGCCCCCACCATGCTCCAATGCTATGTTACTCATGTGCTTCAGAATGGCACAAATGTATTAGAGCCAGGAATTACTGCATACATTGATGACATTCTCATGGCTGGCAACACCTTCACTGAACACTTGGAGATGCTTGGTAGAACTCTTAGCTTCTTGTATGAGTCTGGCCTCCACATCAATGGAAATAAGTGTGCTCTCCTTCAGCCACCTGTTACAATGTGAAAGACCATCTGGAACAAATTGAGACTCCACAGCCCCATAAGGACGTTCAAAAACTTATAGGCTTTTTGAACTATTATGGCACCTTCATATCAGAGCTGGCAAATAAAACCAAGCACATTTCTAACTTGCTATGGCACAATGTGGAGTTCAAGCAGATATAGGCAGAGCAAGAAGATCTCAACTCCATCAAAGCAGAACTGAGAAAAATCCCTAGCCTCAACACACCAGACAACTCAAAAGAGTCATCATTGATTGTAATGCCAGCTTGGTCACAATCAGCAGAGTTCTGAGTGAGGAAATCAATGGCATTGTGAGTCCAATCCAATACTTTAGCAGGAAGCTCAGTAATGCTGAGGAGAACTATGGTGCCATGAAATCTGAGATGTTAGTGCTGGTGGAAAGCTTAAAGAAATTTTGCTTCTTTATCCTTGGCTGTAATTTTACAGTATGAACCAACAATTCTGTGCTAGCTTGGCTCAAAAAGTTTTCCAGGGACAGATCCAACATATTTGCCTGCTGGATTAAGTACCTAAATGATTTTACTTTTTCTATTCAGCATTGTCCATTGAGACTACACATCAATGCAGATTACTGGACAACTCTCCCCAGTTATGAGCATGGTCCTCAAGATACTACCCTTCAGATTCATTCCTCTTAATGAGTATGAACGCCTTCCTGAAATAAGTGCAGATCTCCATGGAAACTAATCCTCCTGATTCTTGTCAAAGAGGAAATCACTGAGGCAGAAATTTTACTACATCAAAAACATGACAAAGTGTTATCTGAGATCATTGTGAAAGTGAAGAATGCATGCTACACTCTCAGTCTCTTCACTGATCATTATTTCTGGTGATACAACTGGAGGCTTACTGATGCTGGCCTACTATATGCCAAGAGTCAGAACAACTGACTAGCTGTCTCCAAATACTTTCAGAAGGACTTGGCCTGTAAAATTCCTGAGAAAGGCCACTTAAGCATTATCCAAACTGAATGCACATTCAATGCTAAGTACATTACAATTGGTATCCAAGCCACTGTTCAGGATGTCATCAATAAGTGCATGACCTGCCTGCTCTAGGGAGCCAAAGGGCTGAGCTACAAAGCTGAGCAGCCAACCACACAAACATAGTCATCCATATAACCTTGGAAAAACTCACATTTGATGATGAGGGTTATCAGTACCTCCTGGTACTCATTGATCATTTCACTAAATACACTTGACTCATCCCCCTCAACAGTACCACCACCAAGGTCATCAGAGAAAAAATTGTTAAAGAGTGGATACTCAAGCTTGAGCCCATGGAACAACTAGTATCTGATCATTGTCCCCAATTTGATAACCACCTTATGGAGTCCCTTACCAAAGAGCTTGGAATTCTTCATGAATTTACTACTGTGTACCACCCACAGTCAAATGGTGTTATAGAATGGCTCAACCACACTGTCATCAAGTTTATCTGAGTTGCCCTTGCCTGAACAGCAGGTTGGAACTGGAAGTGAGTTATTGAAGCCATGGAGTATTTTTATAACACCACAGTCCATTCCACAACAAAGGTCAGCCCCTGCAAGGCAATGTTTGGTTGTGAAGCATGTATGCCTCTCTATTATGTTTCCAGATTATAATGAACCTACTTTGGAAAATTTTGTAAACCACTTGCTGCATGAACTTCAGGAAGTGCACCTCACTATCTGTCAGAGTACCAATCAATCTGTCATCCACCAGTGGCAAAACTTCAATCATAAATTATATGGCAAGCCTCATAAACAAGGCAACAAGGTCTTTGCCTATTTCCCTTGCCAAGTCACTGATACTAATCAAGTATGAAAACTTGCCACTAATTGGCAAGGTCCATTTGTCATAACTAAAGTGTTAGATAACCACAAGTATTTAATAAATAATGGGAGAGTCACCCACTTTCAACAACTCAAGTGAGCTATTAAGGACATTGATAATGTCATCATCAACCCTAATAGTGAGTTTTCACTTGTCAATGATGGAGTAAATGAATTTGAGACTTATGATAACCTCACTGAATGTGAGGAAGACAAAATCCTCACTGAGGTTGAGTATGATAGTAACCTTGGCAATAGTAGCAACATTATCACTACTCATATTTTGCATAGACATAGAGTTACAGACCAAGAGTATTTAGATCATTTAAATACCCAAGATTGGGAAATAAATTTAATCTCTATGTCTAGTAACCAAGCTGAATAGATGAAATGAATTGAGAATCAACTGCCCACCAGAAGATGTGTGAAACAACCCAACCTGAGAGACAAAGCAAGAAGACAAGAAGCATCCCTGCACTGAGCAGATGAATGCACCTCATGGAAATAAGGGAGATCACAAGCAGAGGACCCTGAGAGCAGACCATGCCACTACTTGGGGAGACAACACTCTCTTTGGGAGTGTGATTCCTGCCCCTACTTGTGGAGACAACACTCTTCTTGGGAGCAGAACTCAGATGACTACACAGGGAGACAACACTCTCTGCAGGAACCCAAGGAGTCAAGTAAGTTAAGAGTGCCTTTTGCTAGTGTTAGTGCTATTAATACCCAACTGTCCCATAGTGACTCAAAAACCCCCCCTAGTCCCAGTAGTTTGTCACACACTTCCACTAGTGTACATTCTAAGAAGACAGAAGAAAGGCAAAGAAAAACATCTAAAGTCAGAGATGAGGTACTTCACTTTTATTTTATAGTGACCCCTAAAGCTGTTAGTTTTGTCTAAGATAACTTGTCTGAAGAGATTAGGAACAATTTGAGATGGGCCTACAACACCAAATCATTAACCTGCTCAATAGATGTCATTCCATTTGTTATTGATGCTGAGTGCAGGCCTGAGATTAACACAATTATTTGCTACAACTTGAAAATGCATGCAGATTAAAGAGACCATATTGGAAGAGCACTATGCATATCTTGTTCAACAAAGACTTCAATCTCTCCCAATTGTGCCAGCTCCTCAACAGTAAGAGGTCAATACAAAAATTTGAGTGTATCAACATTGATTTTGAGAACCTCCTTATCATTTATTTTCTGCAAGTAGCCAAGGTAAACCAACCAAAAAACATGGAGAAAACCAAGATCTCATACTGGCTTGCTAAAGTCAAGAACATTTGCCTCATCATGTTCCTCAAGGAGGAGTACCAGGATGAGATACCTGAGCAAGTTGAGAACCTTCACTTCCAGATGGAAAATTTCACAATCCTGTGCAACAACTACTATTAGCCCACCAGCTTGTATCACACTAACATCATCTTGATTACTAAGTTGATCTACACTGATCTCTTGCTATGCAAGAAATTCCCAAAACATTGCCCTGCTTTAGACACCAGACGTATTATGGATGCTGCCATTCATGCTCAGACTCTTGATGCTATTAACATTAATCTGCCTGGCTAGCCTCCATCACTGACATCTACATCAGCTTCAATTTCTCCCAGAGTGCAACCACTCTTGCCAAAATTGACGAAATCTGGGCATCTCTTAAGGCAGACTGAATCCTGGAAAACAAGTGGCTAATGATTAAGATTCACAGTCCTAACTCACAGTACTCCTGATCAGTGGAGACTCTCCTCATGGAGCTGTGCATATCATACATTTCACAAGAGCAGCAGAACTTCACTGAAAAGTTATTTTCTGAGAAATTTACCCCTTCCATTGAGTCACATAGAGCCATTTGGATCCTGTCCATCCTTCTTACTATTGGTCCACAAATATAACTGCCTCTTGACTGAACCACCCAAGAGTGACTAGCAAAATTCTGTACCTATGAGCTGGCAGCTTGGAAGTTTAGGAACTGGCTGCTTCACTCATGCTCTCTACCTGCATCTCCCAGGAAGACTAAGAAAGCCATGGAGCACTTCAAGAAGTTTTATGCAAGATTACTAGGGATGAGCAGGCCATTAGGCCACTTACTGCCACAAATGATTGTAAACCATCTTGGTGTCACATTCTCTGATCTTAATATTTTCTCAGATATGTTGAAAAAGTATATTTGGAGAGCAAACACTGAAACCAAGTTTCCCTCCCTTGATTCTGAGTACATGCCACTATGAAAAAGCCACAATGTGCACCAGAAAACCAGGATTCTCTTCAACCTTGAGAGGATGAACTATCCTGAAATCAGCAACAATAAAATTACAGAAACTGGGAGGCACACTGTGAAAGATGGCAAAATTATTCTGCTCACCATAATAGAACAAACAATGTGCTCCCTGGAGCAGTTTTACCAAGAAGAAGAGTTGTTATCCTCTTTAGCTATCAAAGTCTCACCTGGCACTAAGGCCCTAATAGAGGCTGTCAACTTACAGAAATTCTCTGGCACAGCAACCTCCCTGATACCTATGCCTGCTTAGTCTACCACTGAGGAAAAGCACATCCTTACTATTGAGCACTGTCCAGAAGAGTTTGCTGAAAAGCTCTCCATTGCTAACCATGTTACCAAGAGTAACCAAGACAATGATATATTGGGATGTACCTCACTGAGATTTTCACAAAGAAGAATTAGTGCTCCTACAATTGCCTGGGCAATAACTAGCCCTGGATGTAGAGTGCACTACATCTCAACTCTGCCTTTCTAATATACAAGTTGCCAAGCTTCCCAATTAAGGAGGCCAAGATTAACTACCCTATTACAATTGGAACAGCTACAATTAAAAAGAAAGTTGAGTTTGAGCAAGTCTAGATGAATGCTTAGAAGAACAACTTACTCTGAATGTTGGTTTAAAGGTTCCTTATGCAAGTAAGAAGTACCAACTTCAATAGAAAAAACATTGAAATTTAACTGAAAACATCACAATTAGTTAGAATTTGAGGGAATAACAGTAGTAGAGGCAATTTTATCCTACTCATGTCTGCTTCTAAAAGTATGTGGATGTGAATTTATCAAATGTTGCTTTTCAAAATGCATGAAATTTATTAGCTTGCACCAGGGATGTGCAAGTAGATATACTATCTATGGGTACACATTTCTAACAAAATGCAGAAATAATATTTTGAAAAATTTATAGTGGAGTTGGAGAAGAAGAAGGCAGAAAACGCTGGCATTGAGATTGAATATGATTGGAAGAATCGCGTCATTAAGAGAGATGGATTAGTTATTGACAGTTACTCCCTGTATTTTTAGATCTCACATGTGCTCCAGAACATGTACATAAATATAGTCATCATTATCTTAGCATCTTATCTTGGAACGTTAATGGTATAAAGAATAAAATCGAGTGTTCTTCAGTATTAAATATATTAATAGAAAATGATATAGTGTTATTGTGTGAAACTAAATCTAGAAATTTTCATATCCCTGGTTTTACTTTGTATAATTCTTCATTTGGACCCAAACATAGAGGTGGTGTAGCTATTGCTGTCAAACATTGGTTGATACCACACATATTAAAAGTAAGCAATCAAGAGTTTGAAGAGTTGTGGATTGAGTTCGACCTTTTTCCTGGTGTTTC
>CABFPE010000303.1:563243-576290 GCA_900660155.1 Hofstenia miamia
GCAATGAGCCATTGGAATCAATTGCTCCAATCAAACAACCACAAGCTAATATGGAAATCTATCAATTGGAAAGGTACTTCGAAATTGCTTAGTCATCAATATGAGAACCGTCCTATGGATATGGAGTTCCATGATCACTGCACCAGATTGTACAATTCCCATGAGAACCTCCTAGAACCTACAACAGATGACTTGCCATACATTCCAATTTTAGATGATGATATAACGATAAGAGAAGTAAATGAAGTTACTGAATCATTAAAAGACAAAGCTGGTGGTGAAGATGGTCTGTACCCAGGTTTATTACATTTCCTTCCTATGTTGTGGATGTATTTTCTGCTAAACCTATTTAACATTATATTCATCTCAGATATCTTTCCAGAATCATGGGAGTCATCTAGGATGCCAATGTTATTTAAGAAAGGTAATCTGCTTGATTGCAATAACTACTGCAGCATAAATGTGTCAGGTGTGTTAAATAAAGTATATGAAACTATTCTTATGAGACAATTGGCAATGTGGTATAATGTGTGTTCAGAGCAAACAGGCGCTCAGAAACAGAAAGGATGTCTCGAGCAAATCTGCACACTTTGCCTACTCATAGACCATGCAAGGAAATCAAAAAAGCCTTTATTTCTTTTGTATATAGATTTCTCCAAGGCCTACAATAAAGTTCATCGGACAAAACTATTCAATCTATTGTGATCCATTGGATGTGGACCAAGAATGTTATTGGCTCTTTTCCGAATTTACTGATTTACAAAGTTCATTTTAGGAACAACAAGTGTCGATGCCACACAAGGTGTGAAACAAGGGTCCCCCACATCATGCATCCTTTTTGTGATTTATGTAGATGCTCTAATTCGTCATCTTTGTTCTCTATGTATTCTTGAAGACTCACTACCATGTCATTCTCTTCTTATGATGGATGATATGGTTCTTCTTGCTCATTCACGCCAGGCTTTATTAAAAAAATTGAAAGTTGTTGTTGAATACTGTGAAGAATATGGGATGTCTATCAATTATGATAAAACAAAACTCATGGTGATAAATGCATCACAGGTCCATGACAAAGCGTCGATTCCAGTAGATCAAGGCAATAACATCACCTACTCATCATCCTATACATACCTTGGTGTCATTTTCAGCGATACAGGACGAACAATTTCTGATGTATCACAGCACATTGATTTTACAAAGAAAAATGTAGTAAAATATGCTGCTTTAATAAATGAGAATCTGGACATGCTGTTCACTTTGAAGAAAATGGTTCCCTGAGTCAGCCTTATTGTCATCTGTATTGTATGGTTGTGAATCTTGGTTATCAGGTGCATGCTATAAGAAAGCAGAAAGAGTATATATGAATATAGTAAAGATAATGTTATCTGTCAGATCATCTGCTCCGAATATCCCCTGTCTTGTGGAAACGGGTTTCCCCTCAAGACAATGCAAGTGGTGGATGGACCAGCTTCAACCCCAAAATGCCCATGCTCCACTCCTATTTTCACTAGAGTTATGTTGAACTGTCAAGTCTACAACATCTACGTTTCTGGATAATGTAATCTTAGGAGAAGTTCCAGTGTCAGACAACTTCAAGGAAAGCATATCAAACTCAGATAAGTCAAAAATTATTACATACGCTCAATTCAACCCGTCTGTGAAACAGCCAAGTTTCTACAAAGACAATTTGGTTTAAGAGCATGCTAGAATTAGCACCACAAGAATGCGTCTTTTGTCGCATCAATTACAAGTTGAAACAGGTTGATGGTCGAGGTTGGAGAGGCATGAAAGAGTGTGCACTTGCGACAACTCGTCTGTCCAGGACGAATTCCACGTAATTTTCCGGTGCCCAAAGACCCAACTAGTTACCCAACAGTTGCGTAATTCAACCTCTAACCTCGGATCCCTTTTTGATAATTTTCCCTCCCATGTCATTACAACAGCTATTCACAATGCACTAAAAGCCTTTGATGCATAATTTCGAATTAGTACAACACATTATGGACCATTAGATCTTACTTTTGTAAATTATATATATATTTACATAATTTTTGTTCTGGAGATGTGTGCGTTAAATTTTTTGTTTTAATGGTCAATAAACCTATCTATCTATCTATCTAAAGAATAACAGGAGATTGACAAAGGGAAGAGTGGACACACTCAGCTGACTTGAAACAGAAAACCTAGTGTATAAGTCTAGAGCCCTACTTAATGTAGAATCACAGGGAGCTCACACTACTACAGCAGTACTAGGGAAGTCAATGGTTGAACAGAAGATTGCAAAGGCTACCATCACAGTGAGTAACCCACATTCAAACAGAAAAACAAAAATATCTGTAATTTGCCATTGTAACAAAGTAACAGTAAAGATCCACCAAGGACTGACTTTTAATGATAACCAACTTGCATGGCATCACACCAAAGTGGTATCCATGAAGAGAATTCCAAACTTGCAAAAGTTGCTACCCTATGGGTCTATAGTTGTTAATTTCTAGCTCAATAAAATGTTTCTCATTCATTCTTATCTCTCAGCTAATGTAATAATAATAAAAGCATGTAATTGCCATGCATTCACATTAGCCAACAGCTTGTTATCATCCCAGTGTAAGGTATTAAGTGCATGTTTAAACTGCAAACAATTGATAAAGAGTTCTTATTCCCTAACCATAGTCATACATGTAATTAATGTGTTCCACTATTTGGGCTGCCTGCTGGAATAAAGTGTGTTGTCACCCTAAACTCAGAGGAGTAACTCCCAAATTGTTGCTGGAAACTTAAGCATCCATTATAACTATCATATTTCCTAAAAAGGGGTTATAATAATAAATAGAAGCAAAAAGCAAAAACAGTTGGGTGAGACAAATTTATTTGTGTCCTCACTACAAGTTTTTTAAGTTTTTATACAAAATGATTGAGAATTATTACCTGTAATTGTTTACACTTTTGCAATCATAGTTTCCCTTGCAAAATTGTAGAGCAATAACATATTATACAATTTCAAGTGGACAAACAATTGCAATTGAATTACTACACTAGAAAATTTAGCAATACAATCATTTACATCAATTTGATATCATTAGCTACAATTAGAGCAGGATCTAGCACAAAATTACAAAGTTAGTTAAAATTGAAAAAGGAGGGCCCCAGGTGACTCTACATTAAGAGAAAGAAAGAGAGAGGCCCTAATATTATTGGGTGCAGTGTAATGAAACCTAAATGCTAAGTAAAAATATAAGATTGTTGCATTTCTCAACTCATGCAATTTAGGTGGTAGCAATAATAACAATTTTAATTAATGAATGAAATGCATTACAGCAAAACCCTATTGGTACACCTAGCACTATGTTAAGAGATATGTTAGCTGAACTGTACCACTTCTAGGTACCTTTTACCTAAATTGAGACAATTTAGAAAATCATAATTTAAACAAAGTAAATTCAAAAGTTAAAATGTAATCCAAGTTTACTTTCAAGAGAAAAATTTAAATATAGTTATGCATATTTACATGAACAAAAACTGTTAAAAATAAACAATAGCATACTTATGCCAATATGAGTAAATAGAAAACAGTTTCTACAATGGTCAGAAGTTTCTGAATATATTTGCAGAAATATTTAAAACTAATATTGCACTGCTTACTAAAACTAAATTTGTCTAATTATAAATTGATCAATGTAATTAATTGAGTTCATAATACTAATGTTGAAATTGAGAATGAAGTTATGCCACATGCCCATCCTAAACTGGGCTATTCTATACACAATTTCCATGTTATCAGGTTCAATTAGAATTTGTGCTTGCTATCCAGGGTGATGGCTTGTGGATCATTTCAAGATAGTAGGCCAGTGTGCTCCATATATAATGTAGCATAGCAGAGAGCTTTTAGTTGAATGCTCACATTCTTTGCAACATTTTAAAATTTTAGTTTTTCCATGTGTTGTGATATAGTGATTGAGTTACATAAGTTGTTAAACTTCCTGGTAAAAATGTTGTAAGACTTAAGATAAAGGCAGAGACCTTTGGTGGCAATTAGTAAAGTAATCTTTGCATCAATGTCAGATGCATGTGTTTCATCTTCAGTGATTGTTGTTTCTGGATAGAAAAACATGAAGAAGCTCAACAAATGTTAGTGATTTTTTACTTTGTTGAAGAAGATAGGTATGTTATTGTTGTCAAATTCTTCTGTCATTTGTTCCTTATAAGAGATGTTAGCTCTCATCATTGTGATAATCTGTAAGTGTTTTGAAATGCATAGTATTGAAGAGTTTTTCAAATCAAATTACACCACATGAGATCTCTTATACCAGAGGAAATGATTAGCATTTTGTTTGGTAACTTTCTGATGCTTCTTTTAATATAATCCAGTTGTTTGGCAATAGGTTTACAATTCCAATATATGTATTCTAGTGGTACATATCAATCAGCATACAGATGTGATGTACCATTCTCATTTATCACCTTAAATTTGCCCTGTTTGTATTGATCTGAGTTCAGTGTTTTAACTAGGTCACCCAAGTTGCTTACAAACTGCTTGGGTATTTTTACCCTGTGTTTTTTTTAAGTTTATATTACCATATTGGTTGCATCACTGCTGTATTAATGTAACATTCTCTACCAGCCAATATCACTGTTTCTCCTGTGTTACTTTATAACATTGGCTGTGTACTTGTGGGATTTACTAACTCAACACTGCTTTAGCATTCACTTGGTTCTATCAACTTACATCAACAAAACATAACTATCTGCTATTTAGGTAATGAAGTCATGCAGTATCTCCTCCAATGATCAATAGTGGGCATCTGCCTGAAGCTGATCTCCACATGAAAGTTTCACTTGTTCACTGATATTCCATTTGGTTGAGTTCCACTTCTCAGATCATCAATATAATTACTACATGCTTGGTCACATTATCAGTCACATTATTGTCACTAATTTGGATCTAGAAACAATATAAATATAAATCTTATTTTTTGGCTTACCAGCCATATTTTGAGCTTGTTATATTTAATACATGTAGATAATGATTGGTAGTCAACTAAATGAGAATAAAATCCCTATTCCTAACCTAAGTGCACTTTCATGGCATGGCACAAAGACCCTTGAATCATTCCTGTGATGGATCCAGACCACTACTAAACACAACTTGTTTAGCTTGACACTGTATTAGATAATCAAACTGTAATAAAGAAACTATATAAGAACTCCAAAGAAATTTCTTTATCCATTGTCAACATGAAAATGAATCTATTTATAGTAACTTGAAGAAGTACCTGTTGATTTCAAATTTTGAATCTTTTGTCTGCCAAGAAGGTAGCTAAAATTACCTTCTAAATGAGTGCTTCTGGGTTGTTCACCTTCTGTTTATTTCCTTTAGTGTGTTATCTTGATGTTGTTTCCATATGATCTTGTCCTCTGATGTCTCTTCTTCAATCATTATTAGCAATATCAGGTGTCCCTTCCTGTCTTCATTGATTTCTTGTAGCTCCTCAATTTCATTGTAAAGTAAAAATTTGAATTTTGAGGCATCTCTTTGGTTTTTTCAGTAGCACAATCCAGAAGTCTGCATTGGCATGTAAAGTTCCCTTTCAATATTTGATAGCAAATTTGTATTTGTTTAGAAATTCAATCAATTGCAATACCATTGATTATTTGTCACCTGCAAATTTCTTCATGAATGACACTCTTGTGTTATTGGTTCCTACTCTGAATTAATTTCCAATAAGAAAGTGTCTCAATTTCTTAATGTACTCTGTTAGCACCAACATTTCCAGTTTTGATGATCCATAGTTTTTCTCTGGTTTCCTCAGTTTCCTATTGAACCATTGACTGGTTGTTCTCTCCCTGTGTTGATTTGTGCCAAGCATGCATCTATCATTACTTTACTGTTATTGCAGTCAAGTATAAATTGCTTGGAGATCAAGTTCTCCATGCTCCTGCCTTGTCAATGTAAATGTTGTATTCTTTCTTAATATTTGCTGATTTTTCCAACAATCTTTGTATGAATGTTTTCTAATAGTTAAAAAATCCCATGATTCACTGTAAATCTTTCCTGGTTTCCAATTTGCATATATCCTTTATCATCTTTTTCACATCTTCTTTCATTATAACAATTTCATTTTCCAGGAATACTATCTTCATCTTTAGTATCTCAAGCTTATTCCTGTTCACTCTTAGTCCAGCAGTGTATAGTTTTGTAAGTGTTTTGACCAACTCCAGATGTTCCTCAATTGTTTTCTGGCTACCAGGATCTCATCAATATATGCCAAAACTCCATTATTGATTTTGGGTCTACAATTTTTTAGTACCTTGGTGACATAGCTTAAAAATGTAGCTGGGGCATTACATAGCCCAATTGCCATGTACAACCTTTCATATAATTCATATGGCACTATTAATGTGGTTTTCTCTATATCACTCAGTTCCATCAGCACCTGCCAATATCCCTTGAAGCTTTTGCCTCAATAACAGCATTTGAAATCTCCAGTTAGTAAATGATAGTTTTTTATGGTGTTATCTAGAATCAGGTATTATTGGTAGGCTGCCCCATCTAAATATAGGAGAAATCTCACTACTGCCATTTCCTGCTTACTGTTTGCTCTTGCATATTCAATTTGAATATGGACAACCATTCATTAGTTTGGTGAAAGGAATTTATTATTCCAGGAAATTTTGTCAGCATTGCTTTGCTAAGTATTGAATCTGTAAATCACAATTTTTCTTCTGATTTCATTTCTGGTCATAGCTTCTTTGCAATTAGTGTACTTAATCTGTCTACCAACTCTGTTTCAGTTTCCTCCATGTCTAGTTGATTGTCATTGTATTTTGGTCATCATGCTTGTGCCCCTCTAACTGGGTTTCTGCTTCTTCTTGGAATGTCCAATTGATTGTCATGATTACTGGTTTGTTTTCAAGTTGTGTATGGTCTGCTTTCATGATTTCTTTTCTTCTCATTTTTGATCTACTTCCAGCCTCATCAATCTAATTTTATCCTCCAGTAATTCATTCTCTTTTGTTACTATGTCCATTTTTTGTTGGAATTGTTCAATTTCTTCCATTAATCTTCTTTCCACCACCTTAAGTCAGGTTTCTGTTGCCATTTTGGTTGTTGTATTGTTTCTGCCATTTGCATGCTTCATTTTCCTTAGCTTTGATTTCTAAGTTATGTATTTCTTATATTTATTCAATCTCTATGCAAACAATCTTGTCATGCTCTGATATGCTTTCCTGCATCTCAAGTCTCATTTAAGATTTTACTAATTTATGTTTCTCTCAAATTGCTTTTTAAGTAAAGCTATCTTAATCTGCAGTCTCTTTATTGTTTCTTGGAGTATTTCAATATCTATCAATGTCATCAATTCTACTGGTGATGGTTGGGGTAGTTGTGACAGGAATACTGCCTCCCTGGTGACAGTGCTACTAGCTTATGGTAAATAATTGGGGGTGTTCCATTGTGGCATCTAGCTGATACACAAATATGGTGCTTTCTGAGTATGTTTTATGATATGGGTGTTTTTTTCAGTTATTTAGCTTTATGCTTTATTTACCATTGTGCATCCTTTTCACAGTGAGGGTGCTTCTCTTGGTTTGGAAATGTCTGGTGTATTTTGACATTCATTGTTTGATTCTCACAGAATGCAGAAATCCCTTAATTGTTGCATTTCATATGAATACAGAATCTTTCCATTTCCAGTTTTAAATAAAGCATTGTGTGTCACTCTTTTCTTTCTTGATTCACTTAGCACTGATAATGCATTAATGTAATAATTACAGCAAAGTCAAGAGCTGAGTAACATGAGATTCAATATTAAATTTAGTTAACATTATTTAAACATGTAATTAAAAATTAGGGCTTAACATGACCACACTTTTCCTCTTCCTTTGTTGGTAATACAAGTAAAAGGAAACATGTCTTTGTTTTAGCTATGCAATTTAGAATCAAGTTCCAGTCACACTATCTTATTTTATATTTATTAAATTATCTAAGATAGATGCAAGCTTAAACATTATCAATGTTTGGGGTGAGTAAAAGATTTGCCAGATTTGCGGAATCATAATTGACGTTGCAGATTAAGGTCATCTTTCAATTCAGGCTAAAATGCTTAGGTGTTTGTTTGGATCATCATCACCTTTTCCACATAACAAACTTAACTAAATTCATGTTAACGCTAATTCAAATATATTAATTAATCATTCTGATTGAATGCCTGCTTCTGAATGAAAATATAAGTTCCATGAATAAATAAATGATTTTATTCTTTATCATTCTTGATTATATTTTGAACACTCTTAGAATTGTTACAAAGAAATCAAAGTTGTTGTTAAATGTTCAGAATCCTTTATTTTAATTCCACTCTTTCATTAAATGAGCAATTCAATCATTTACTCAAACCATTTAAATCAGTAATTGCTCATTTATTAAAAATCTATAATGGAGTTATCTAATTTTCAAATCACTGCTATTGATAAGAACAATAAATAATAGCCATTTACACAACAATTGGAATAATCAAAGTTGAACTAATGCAATAAAATGTAGTCATGCAACAAAGTTGTCAAGTAGTGGCAAACCAGATTGATGATGAGATTGGAGTAAAATACATCAACAACAACAAATCCATGATAGGGTTCTCACTCTGCTTCCCCTCCCCACTGTGGCCATCTTCATTAAACATGTTGCCACAAAAGACAGGGAATGAAACCTAAATGAAATACTTTTTAAGTAAAACAGGTAAGAATGTTGAGAACTGAGCTATGAGACTCCTAATGTTGACAATTAAGCAACTATCTAAATTCTAGTAAGTTAGTAAATGTTCATTTATTGAGTTCAAAATTATGATCCTAAAGTAACACTGAGGAAGGTCAAAAGATCATATAAAAATCTTTCTTTTCTTAATATAATTAGATCAACAGTAATTATTGTAAAATTTAAATACAAAATGTGTTGAATAATTTATTAAATTTGCATTATCATTAAGTACAAATAATTATAAAACTATGTAATTAGAAATAAGTTCAAATTTAAGTAAATTCAATAAAATGTAGTCACACACTGAGTAGCATAGAAGTGAAATGATGATGAGATTACTGCCACAGAATTTCACAATCATAAATCTGTGATGGGGTTCTCACTCTACTTCCTTTTTTTCTCACAGTAGCCATTTTCATAAATCAACTTCTTTGTCAGAGAAGTCAAGGATGAAACCTAAATAGATAGCTTTGAATAAGTTATGCAAACCAAATATAGGGCTGAGCCATGATAAGCCAAATTTTCATAATCTTATTATTTACATATTCATTACACACACTCCTTCATTTATGCTACTTGATTGGACCAGCATACAGGAGGTATCATTAGTTCTAAAGCAAGTGAACCCATTACACTATCTCTATAATTGTAAACAGAGTTAAACTAAATTAAATTTTTCTGACTGTATTTTTATTTAAAATAATATTCGACAAGGGACAATTTTGAACCTTCATCACTCAATGTGTATGCAAGCAGACCATATGTAATATTATACAATATGCTGATCACACTATGCTACTTAGTTAACATAAGTTGCCTGAAATTGCTATATATCCACAATGAATTATTTATATAAAATCATTAACTAAATTATTTAAAATATTTAATAGTATTGTTATACATTTCACAAATCTTTCTTCCCTCTAAAGTATTGCTTAGACATAATCATAGAACCGTAAAAGTTAGGCCTCGTAAATATAACAATAAAATAATGAAAAATTCATTGCATCACCAGTATTTAAAAGTGAAATTAAGAATACTTCTGTAGTCATACAAAGGAAGGACTGAAACAAATGACAAAGTTTTTAATTTTATAATACTGATTATTCAATAGACCCATCTATCTAAGTTAGATATAACCAAGGTAGAAATTGTAAATGATTTCATAAATATTAATTTGTTTTATGGATGTTTATTGTTTTTATTGGTTTTTACTTTTGATCTTTTTTGGAGTTGAAAATATATTATATTGTACAAGGTAACTAAGTATAGATATTTTCCTTCTTTCTTTACATACAAAAATCTATGAACAAATGTCTGATGCACTGCATTTTTGTGATTGATGTTAACTATGAAGAACTTCATAAGTCCATCACGATGATTATGGATATCTTCAAGTGTAATGTATATTAATACTCAAGAGAATTGTAAAAAACAATACTAGAAAACTTGCTAAACATATGATTATTATTTAGCATTGAAAATTAATGCATGCAATCAATTAAATAACAGATGATCTGAAAATAAATACTCAATAATACTTATAAATAGGATTTTTTTTACTTAAAACCAATAATTTAAAACCAAAATTGAAAACATTTCCAAAGTAGTATATGAAATTACTTGTAACTTTGATCCACAATACATTGGTAAGGCCCAAGAAATTGATAAGCAATCATTTGACTATACAAAATCCGTCATCAATTTCCTATCATTTAAAGTTCTGCTATATTAAAATTACCCATGAAGTTTTAACAAACATAATTTTCATCCAAGCATCATTGAATCAACTTATGTGGAATTAATGGAACCAAATTTTTACCAAAAAGTTGCACACAAACAAAAAAAATTGTGACATGATCTAAGCATATTTGAGGCCCATATGAATCACAAAAATTATACAATTTGAGAAAATAAATTCGCTAAAATTTAAAAAAAATCAAAGTCTTAATGAGATTTGTATTGTTTTACTCTCTTGGGATATGTCATCTTTCTTGTTGGTACAGTGCATCCTAGAATAATTCATAGAGGTTGGAGCAGGAAAACATTAGAATGTTTGCGGGATATGACAGTATTTATAATGTTTATGAAAGTTAACTAATCATGAAAAAATTATGCAATTACTCATGAAATTATTGTCAAGTAAGTTCAATTTGGCATTTTTCAATGATTTCCTATTTTCAAAGAGGAAGTTCATTAATTGAACACTCAAAGCAGTCTTTTCGCGATTGTCTCCTCGAAATTCCGGTGTCAACTTTAACAATGCTTAGATTTCTACTTAAATTGCTCAGATAATCAAAGCTATGATATCTTAGGCACTGCATTATTAAGTTAATATGAAGAAATTTCACTTATTGTGAAAAATCTCCAATAAATCTTCACACAATTAGTGACTTCGGATTTCAAAATCTGAGGTTATTTATTGTCTTTAGATGCACTTATATCTCTGATGTAATGCCAGTAAATTTATATCTATTTTTGAAAACGTGTTATCTCTAGTTTATTGAAAAAATAATGATTATACAAATTCATTATTTATTATAACTATTATACATTGTACTTAAAAAGCTTGGGGATTTTTGAAATTTTTAATGATCTGATAAAAAATTTGTAAACGCCTATAGCTACTGCTGCTATGCTCAATCTAAAAGTAGACGCAATAAAGGAGAGTCTCATTTCTTTTTTGCTCTTAGTTCACGACTCGTCTCTGTTTTATTGAGGCATGCTGTTGCGACCTCTGAATTTGTGCATGGCACTCCTCAATGGGTTCAGAATGTCTTTCACACATCAAATAATCAAAGTACTTTGTTGCTTCTAAGTGCTCAAAATCGTATAAATATATTAAATTTAAATTCAACTCTCACATCAATTTAATAGTTAGACAGTTAAAACCTTGTGAAATAGTTCAATTCTTCCATGATTTAATTATTAGTCATCTTAATTATACAAACATTTTATTTATTGAACTAAGCAATGTGCTTTATAAAAAACTTGATATTCAATTAAAATGGACATTAAATATCTCAGTGAAAAACTCTTTGAAAATTTGAGCATTACATTTCTAGATCATTTCTCTTTCCAAAACAAGTTGTCATATTGAATACCCTGTTGACAATCTTCGAGCTAATCAAAATTCTATCACCTTATAATATGATTAGAATACTGGGATTTACTCAAACAGAATTCAAGATCAAAACTTTTTACATGTCTTAAGAATAAGAAAAACGTTTTAAAGAAATCGTTTTTTAATGTTGGCATTAGAACCTGGAATTCGGTACCTAAAGAAATTAAAAACATTGAAAAATAAAAATCTTTAAAATACAATTAGAAGTCTTCTTTAATAAAAATATATTTCTGGTGAATTTTATACCAATGACTGTACCATAACTCTGTATTAAAATTTTTCTATAGCCTGGAAGATTGGTTTTTGTAATTTATGCATTTGTATAAATGTGTATAAATTTAAAGACGCTATTCAGATAAATTATTAATTATTTAATTTTTTGAACTTATTTGAATAAAGAATCTCTATTCTTATCTCATTAAGTATGGAGAGAATTTACATGTACTTCAAAAATTCGAAATTTTCAAATAATAATTTTTTAAAACCACTTTATTCACAACAATACGCTTGGAAAAAATTATTTGTAAATGTGGAAAAACGGTTTGCCCTTTATAATGGACGCAAGTAAAAATTTAATTTTGCAAGAATAAGTCAATTGAATATAATTGATCACTGCTCACATTATATAAGCAATTTAAAATTAATATATTTAAAACAATATTTGGGGATTGCCGAGGCAGAGAATAGGCTTCAGAACAACTAAAATGGCCGCAAAGAAAATCCTTCAGAGTGTCCTTCATGTATTTAAAAATTACGTAAAAAAGAAAGCTTGTTAATGCTAAAATTTGGGAAAACATATTTCAACATTAATAAATTATTATTCATTTTTCATAAAAATTGAGCAAAACTGGAACTTTTCATGTACATACATTTTAATTAACCCATAAAATCGCAAAAACATGATAATTTATTAGTAAAATTTTAAATTGATCTTTCTTAGTTTGATGATGGGTAAAAATTTCTGAATTCTGATGACCTCTTAAGTGCTCATTAGATTTTATTCCGATGTCGCTTAGTTTCAACGATATATGATTTATCGCAATCATCACATGTGTATTTGTAGACTATGGATGAAACTAAGTTTTTTGGGATATTGTCTTTGTAACGAAACATCTTTTGTTTTTAACGATGTAAAAATCGGGGTGATTTTAATAATTTTTAGGGTTTGCATTCAGAT
>CABFPE010000303.1:578675-601920 GCA_900660155.1 Hofstenia miamia
TAATTATTGGCAACTGATGGCTGCGATTATATCTATTCATTGTAAAATCTAATCAAATTCGTTGGATTGACCATTTTGTTTTGAGAGTAGAACATCATATTCTACCTATAATACACAACAAAATTATGAAAAAGCGTATTGAAAATGAATGGGATTATTTCTACTCATGGCAACACTATTCAGCTCCTATATTAAATAGGTTTTTGACTACCAATTACAAAAGCTTTATTCATTATACATAAAAATACTAAATTCCTAACGACAAAATGAAAAGCTCAATCTTTGTTTAAAATTCTAGAAACTTCTATGTACTGCAATGCATTGCTAAATGGACAACTGTTGATTTTGGAAGAATCCGTATTCCAGACAGTTACCGATTTAGCATCATATGATTGAAAATCCTTAATAGAGCCAGTGATATTATTCGAAGAAGGATGAAAAGTCAATTCACCACATGAATATTCGTCTGGTAAATTCACAGTTTTAGCACACAGGTATCTTCCACGGAAGGAACAGCATTTATGGCCTTCACTATTTTCATAAATGTTATCTTCAAAGTACTTATCGATCTGACAATTACTTAATTTAGCTTCAGGTATTGAAATCGAAAATGGAAAATACTGTAATGCTACAATTTTCTTTTCACAAGAGACGTTATTGTCCTCCATTTTTTACTAAAATAATATTAAATGAAAACCAATAATATTGAAGGTTAAAGTATTTAACAATTATAATGTAATAGATTTAATAATGTAATACAAACGTAAGAAATAAATCGTTATTCGTGTAAAAAACAAGAGCTAATTGTTAAATAACTACGCTAAAGTAAGCACGATGTAATTTATGAGAATACTTCGAGAGCTATATATGATTCAACATCAAATGATTACATATTGGGTAGGATCGAAAAATTAGTATTGAGCTAAAACAGTGGCGAGTCTACAGGGGAAGATGTTGGTTACACAAGTCACTAATCTAGCACATCCTAGACAGAAAATTGCATCCAGTTCCCTCTCTTCCAAAAATCCCTCTATTCTTTATGAAAACACTATTAGCGGTAATTGTGAGGAGAATAATAATAATAATAATAAAAATAATAAGTTTTAATTAATATTTCGAAATACATCAAAATATCTTATAAAAATACGCTGTAATGACATGAGATGCCGATTGGGAAATGTAAACGCAAACTTGCTGTGCGAGTATTTAAGCTGTTTAGGAGCATTTCTAAGTTGATTGACGTTCATCTCAAAATCTTTGTAAAGAGATTCGTCAGCTGTCTTGATAATCTCGTCTATGTGCGTGTAGTTGTTAATAATTTTTGCTCTCACAGCCTTGGCTTGAAAACTGTCCACTTTCCTTTTCATGTCTTTTGAGCAGCTCCCCCAAACGGAGCAACAGTACTCATTATAAAGGAGTTATACAACAAAGACAACTCGCCAGGAAAATACCCATAAAACGGAGTCTCCGAATCAGGTTAAGGTCAGCATTAACACGACGTAGCAGTTTTTCGACAAGGCTAAGTAAACGTTAACTTTCCGCCGTAGATCACCCCCAGGATACAATTTGATGATACTCTATTGAAGGAAGAAGGGCAAGAGGGATTAGTTTTTAACGGAATAATCAACTGCTTGATTTTATCAATATTGAGTTTGAAATTATGCTCGTTACACCACTTTTCAACAGAGTCCATGAGCTGTGCAGTAGGTTCTGTGCCAGATTTGATACCAATGATAGGATTATTATCATCAGCAAACTTAACCATAACAGAGTTAGGAACTGACACGCGTAGGTCATTATAAGTAACATTAAAGAACGGGTGGGGGCACTGATTGTGCCTTGCGGAACGCCACAGTTGGTAAAAAGAACTGTAGACTTGTGACCATCCATCTTCATGTATTAGCATCTCTGAGACAGGAACTCTGCGTAAAGATTGATAATGGCACCATTTACAAGTGGAATTTTTCTAATCTGCGAAATGATAAAATCATGAGGGATCCTGCCTTGCTCAAGTTGAGTGAAAGAATAGAAATTTAATCGAAATCCAATTCATCGAAAAACCTGCAGGTATCGATTATCTTCAGCAAAGCAGACTCAGTGGATCCACCAGACTAAACGCGAACTGTATTTTACTAAGAAAGTTTTCATAGGGGCGTTTTAAATATGAGTCATAAAGTAATCATTTGAAGTGTCTTGATAGTATAGGGGTTATAGAGATTGGCTGTAAATCATTTGGACCAGTGACTATTTTCTTCTTCAGTATAGGTCGAATCATGGACAGCTGGAAACATTGGGATAAGTACAATTACTGATAGAGAGATTATACAAATAGTGAATAGGCACAGATAAATTATGAGTATTTAGCATGAATGTCCAACAGCGAATAGTAAACCTTATGTAAACTTATAGTCGGAATGTCTTCGCAAGCAATGACTTCAGGCTGGACGTAATTATTGGTTGTCGAAAAGTTGCCATTGTATTGGTTCACAGTGTTGACATCCAGAGCGATATTTGGAGGAGAGACCTTTTTTCCCACAGTCACTGTTGATTATGCTCCACCAAGACATGGTACCCATCCGCCCTCTGGCTCTCAAGTAATTTTGAATAAGAGTATTAATCTGCGATTGTATCTCAGCAGCCTTGTGAGGTTTCCTGACTTGTGAATACAGTACCTGGTGTGAAGAAGTTTTTTGACAAGTGGAGTTATGTACAGTGGATCATTATGCGAATATTGCACTTTCCTCAAAGGGCAGAAATAGTCATAGAGACATAATATGTGCCCGAGAAATTTATCAATTGCTTTATGTCTTGAATCTGGTACAGATAATCAAACACTGTTGGTCCATCACAAAATTGAACTTGACTACGTTCTGATGCTTGTGGTCTCGAAAAGAACACAGTTTTTGGTCCTTTCAGCGGGTTCCGAGGAGTAGCCAGCACGGCTTTTGATCTGTTGTCTTACTCAACACAAATGAAGAGCCACTGTCCGCACAAACGTCATTACAAAAAATATAATCGAGCTGCCTGCTGGATTGTGTATCTCCAGTAAAAACACAGTGAAGGGACATCTCCTGCACAAGAGTAGCATAATTAAAATTGTTCAAGTGACCGCACAGCAGAAACTTACAGAAATGATCGTCCTTCAAATGTTCATCAACCGTAAAAATAATGTGATTAAAAATGTCCTCCTCTTTATGGATAAGTGGCGGGTAGTAAAGGAGGCAGAGAAGAAATTTGACTGAGCACTCGTATATTGCCCACAAAATTTCAAAGTTTTCAGCGCCACTAATATCCAACTTATTAAGGTGTATATTTCTATGGCAAAAGATAGCCACGCCTCCTCAACGTTTCTTTGTCGAATTGGAAGAGGAACGATCTTGTCTCAACAGATTAAAACCTAGTAGCTGAAAATTCTGAGAATCAAGATTGGGTTGAAGCCAAGTCTCAGTCACACAACATATGATAACATCATTGGCAGCAACATCCAGTGATAAATCACTTATGGCTTTATCAGTTTTGAGGGAAAGTGCATTAAGTAGCATGATCTTGGGCAACTTTTCTAGTCATATCTGTCTCCACTCGCCTCCCATGAGCTGGAATAGTTCAAGGTTTCGAATTCTGAGGTCTGATTTGGCTATTTAACGTAAATTATGTTAAAAAATAGGATATTCTGGCGGTATAGCTCTGACGTAATGCTCAAATCATTCTGCATTTTCTGGTAACAGGGATTTGAGAAACTATTAATTTTCAAAGGATAGAAATTTGAGAAGATCGCCATCTCCACTATTTCTCTTAGCCTAGGGGTCTAAGGACTCCACATCTTTAGTACCATAGTAATAGTCTTCACAAAACTTACTTGAGCTGTGAATTTGATTATCTACAATAGCAAAACTTTAAGAATTTCATTTTGGAGAAGATGACGAGCAGGATGACACTCCCATCATATACCATTGAGTATTCAATAGTAATGCATGAATAATATTGTAGCCCCAGTTTATGATTGAAGTTTTTCAAATTTGAAGCCAAGAGTTAGGTTGCCTGTTGCCCATATCAAATCCTTCCACTGAATGCAGTTTTTCATATTTTTGGCCTTTAAAAACATTTCTAAAAAAACACCATGAAAGAATAATAAATTATTATGCTTCTTGTTTCACGATAAATTTCCGGGGTCTTCGATAATTTACAACAGCGTGTTTAATTTCTCTAAAACAAGCTATCAGACTCATAGCTAAAGCAGCAGGATTAATATGTGCAATTAGCTAGTTAAATTCGTACTTTGGCGCTGTGATGTAAATGCTTACATTACACTACAAAAAGCAGAGCCAATAATAGTGAAGTCACCTTTAACAGTGGTTGAGCATTGGACCTTTTCTTGATTTACAATCGAAACCATATTGAAGAAATAGAACCTAAAATGTATCTTACCAGCTTAGTTTTTATATGTTTTGAATAAAGAAAAGTTTAATTTAATTAATCATAACCAATGTAGTAATTTGAAAACCTGACGATGATATCGCCCTTGCGTACGCAAACGACTTTTGGGTTATTGAAAGAAAATATTGTACGTGCTTCTATTTTACAACAACAGAGTTTCAATGTGAAGCAATGAACGGACTAAATATTTGCGCTGAGTTGAAGAAATTCATATTATTTTATCCTTTGTGCGAGCATAGGTACAGTATTAAGGCATCAGCTTCTTGTGGCGCAATCACTCAAAGATTTTTGAAGCAAGTTATACTGAATTATTGCCTATTTAAGAAATAATATTAAATTAATTCTTGAATGTTGTTTTAAAGAACTTTAATAAGTTCGAATTTAAGCATTTGAAGAGATATAAAATCATACATCTTAAAATGGAATTCTAGATTACTCGAGCTCGTTGACTTCGGAATTGAAGATACACTCTTATTCATCAGAAAATATGAAAACTTTAAAATTTCAACGTAGGAACCGGGGAACACAACGATCATTCATATCACAGCAGCAACAACAGCCGGCATATCCAATAACCAGTACATCAAAGCTTAGTACTTGGGAAACCGTCGAACAAGCATATTTCAACATTTTCTTTGAAAACAAATCAACAAAGAACTAGATGATACGGAAAATTTAATTAGTACATTATCAACTTTACATATACCAAGTTTTTCTCATGAATTTGAATTTAATACTAATTCATTAATCCAAATTGATATTTTACTGCAGTTTTCTAGTCAAGATAATGATCTCGAAAATGAAACGGAAATAGCGGCAAATTTTATTGATTTAGAAATATCAAGAACCACTAATATGGCTGCAAAACTCCCGGGTTAGGTACAAATGAAATTTACGGGTTACTCTACTCAGATAGCAGAAATTATTAAATGAAAATTATGGTTAACAGAATTTTTTTTACAAAAGTTCAATGTTAAATTGCAAAGTGCAATTTGCTGAACCTCGACCAAATTTTCTGCGTAGTACATTGCAGCATTGATCCATGTTCCCCATCGTTTAAGTATGGCCTCCAGTGGCTATCCAATGTTTTGAAACATATTTCGCCAAGTGGCATTCTTACCTGTGCTCGCTTTAACCTAACTAATGCATTCACTGACCACTGCATCAAGTGAGCCAAACAGGGCTCATGAAATAAATTTGGGTACATTGTCTTCAGGAAGACCATGCAGACTTTATATATGCCGCTGCATCAGTTAGCAGTAGCAAAAAATTGTCCTGTTGTATATCAAGTTTCTTAACTAGATCATTGATGGCAAATGACACTACATTGGTGTTTGCAGCAGAATCAAGTATGGAGCATTTTGCAAAGTAAGTTTTATCTGGTATATCCACACCTCCAATGAGAATATTAAGGAATTTCTCACCATTTATTTCCGTTTCATCTGACAAACACTTGCTTCTCCCTTACCAACTCTTTTACTTTCACTTTCTCAACATTTGCTATTGAGTCCACTTTATTTGGGCAGGTTGATTCACTTAGTAATGGATTGAGGATAGCTTTGAATAAATGTTGCATAATTGGAGATCTAAGTTTGTGCAAATAATTGTCAGCCTGTAGGAACGATCGAACTACAAGCTCTGCAAAGTCTTGCTTGTTGGGAGGCTTGATAAATGATTGACGCGAATTAGATGACTCAGACAACTGATCTTGGTGCTTGTGGGATCTCCAATGACTATCAACAAAAAATGATTTTTGGAACCACACTATCCATGCATAAAGTAAAATGCAATTTGTTGTTCAGAGTCTGCTTAAATTCAGTGGAATATTGCCGAGCAACTTTCGAAGCATCTGATTCAGCTACTTTGCCCATATTGATATCTGAAATAAAATATAACTGAAGATATCAATAAACAATGAGAAACACGAGCAACAATATAAATAGTCATGTATATTAGTAAATGTAGGAATATGATGTCATCTAGTAGACTGCAAACCGCAAACAGGGTCACTCACATAACAATACAGGCACTATCATGAATGAATAGCGCCCCAGAGTAAATATTATATACAAATAGTGGATTAATATTAGGCTTTGCCTGAGGTAATTTGACCATATTGACTGTATTATTGAATTTCGACTTTATTGACATTTCATGTTAAATTTATATTGCCAATATTGACTTTTTGGTTGTCCTAGTCATCACATATGTTGTTGCAAATTTAGTGGTTAGTAACTGCTCTGCTACATTGACCAATTTTGTCGTAGACTGTAAGCTTTGGGAAGCCTTTGTATCTTCAATGTGAGATTGATGTCACTTTGTAAATACGCAAGTAATAAATGATTTATCACAATCATGCTGCGTAAATGAACAAAATAATAACAATATACTTTGTTTTTCTGTACACTATGCTTATGTCAAGGAAAACCTTGTATATTGCAGCAGAGAATTGTTTCCCACTCTCCCAAACGTGATTGTGGATATGATCATAAAACTAGCTAAACAGGTTTATTTTCTCTTGCAGACAAATCGGTGATGTCTATGTCTGTATCGCTTGATTAGCACTTCAAGCATGTTGAAGATTGTGTTGCCATTGCCAAAACGTTTGCTGCTTTTGATTTATATGTACATGCCTCTTTGGTAATCTTCTGCTTCTTTAGTAGTGGGATGTTCGAGAGTGTGAGTTTTTATCCTTTTTATATTACTTTCAACAACCTTCATGATGGTGCTTCCAGCACTCATTTAGGGACTGCAACATGATGGCATAATCTGAGGGTATAATTGTAAATCGCACGAATCATAAATAATTTTCAGTAGAATATACTAAAAATAGTGTTCATTGTAATTCATAATAAATTAATAATAAATAAAAATTTCTTGAAATAATTCTTTTGATGAAAATTTCATTTCCAACTGTGATTATTTAATTAGGCGGCAAACAGGATTTAACAAACTACAATCAGTGTATCAGTCATCAAATTTTACTTGGAATCCTTAATGAAAAAAAGCATATTCTCGATACTATGTCTACAAATCATTTATTAAAATTACCTAACAGAACAGATCGCAATGAAGAGAATTTAAAATATTTAAAGAAAAACAGTTCTCACCCGATTGCCACTAAACGCAATCTGAATAAATAAGAGAGTGCATCACATATGAAGGCAGAATTACTGGGTTGAATCTAGAGAGAACTATGCGAGAGGACTTAATATCAAAGCAGAAGGTCGCTTAGGTAAACATTTACTAGAGCAACAGTGATTCTAACTAAGTAACAAGAGAACACAATTGAACTGAACTTTTTTCTCTATTTACAGATGCTTTGGTGTGTCTTATATACAATGGGTATTAACAATATGTAACAATACAAACAACTAGTCACTAGTAAACACGAAAAGCGCGTTAGCTGGCCGATAAATAACAACCAACTACCGACCAATGTTACATTAATTTTAATTAATAAACACTTAATTCTTGTTTCAGTGCATTCTATTGTACTATATCTAATGAAGTAGAACCATATATAAATATATTAGATAACTTTTTCGGAAAGATGGATCAACTAAATAAAAAGAAGGTGGGGCCAATCACGTAGAGCGCGGATTTGGTTGCATACCCTCCTTTCTACAAAATAACGATTTTTCCCTAAATTTGGAGAAAACGCAACAACATGCTACGCTAAAGCATTTTTTCTACGGATTTCTTTCTAAAGCTTGTTGAAAATGCAGTTAAGAATATCTGACGCAAATACAGGGTATGAATACGCCGGTAGACAGTATCAACTTATCATAATTGTGAACGATGGACATGATTTCAAATCATTATTCAAGCAAAATCTAAGCAAGTTTTTGCGAAATATCCGGTAACAAAGAAAATGAAATTTTGTGTAAGCTGTATTGCTTAGAAGTACCCAAATGGACTCACGTGGCATTGAGGACATATTCCCCTCTATGGGGGCGTTTGTCACCGAAACGTAGGTGTGTCAAATGAAAGGGGTCTAAAAACCATTGAATTGCTATGTGGTGTGTGAATTGTGATGAGCAATAAAATATTTTCTTCGTTCAGTGCTGTGTGAATTGTGATGAGCAATAAAATATTTTCTTCGTTCAGTGCTTTTCTAGTTCCATCAGTGAGAAATTTACATTTTCTACACAACGAAATCCGCCCTTTAAGTGCACCTAAGCTATGGGCCTAGCATGCACCTACAGAGAGCCATAGAAAGTTTTCATAAAAAACACCGTAGAGTTTGTTTTTGTAGACGCNATGCTACGCTAAAGCATTTTTTCTACGGATTTCTTTCTAAAGCTTGTTGAAAATGCAGTTAAGAATATCTGACGCAAATACAGGGTATGAATACGCCGGTAGACAGTATCAACTTATAATAATTGTGAACGATGGACATGATTTCAAATCATTATTCAAGCAAAATCTAAGCAAGTTTTTGCGAAATATCCGGTAACAAAGAAAATGAAATTTTGTGTAAGCTGTATTGCTTAGAAGTACCCAAATGGACTCACGTGGCATTGAGGACATATTCCCCTCTATGGGGGCGTTTGTCACCGAAACGTAGGTGTGTCAAATGAAAGGGGTCTAAAAACCATTGAATTGCTATGTGGTGTGTGAATTGTGATGAGCAATAAAATATTTTCTTCGTTCAGTGCTTTTCTAGTTCCATCAGTGAGAAATTTACATTTTCTACACAACGAAATCCGCCCTTTAAGTGCACCTAAGCTATGGGCCTAGCATGCACCTACAGAGAGCCATAGAAAGTTTTCATAAAAAACACCGTAGAGTTTGTTTTTGTAGACGCGCAAGTATGGGAATTATGAAAATTTAGACAAGGCTTACTTAAAAGACGGCCAGATCACCCATAAGCAATGAAAATAGAAGGTTATTAAAAAATCAATCTTCGAAGGTTATTGTGGTATGTAACTATTAACATACTAACTTATTAATAAATTAATCATTTTTATTAAAAAATTTATTCATGAAATACATCTTCAACCTATTAGTGACAGGAAGAGATATACACTTTTAAAAAATTTTTACATCAGTTTTACATGTCATTTTGAATAAATCATGTATCTCAATGCGCTAATACAAAAATTTCATTGAGAATCAGGTTGTTAACATTTTTAATCAACATAATACATTTTTAATAGGATATAATACAATTATACAACATTATTCAATTGAAGTGAGAGTAATAAAACTGCTAAGTTTTTATATTAATTAATGACAATAATATTACACTAACGAAAAACTAATGTAACAAACTAATAAAGGCTATTAAGCTTACAGCAATAATTGGCAATAATAATTTAATTAATAGAATCTTCCAGAAATAAATCCACGTCATTGAAATAATTTGAATTAAAAAATTCATTAATTTATATTGAGTCACTTATTACAAAAAAGGGATTGCAATTGAAAAGAATGCAGGCTTGGATTAAAGACAGTTTGTTTATTCTGACCATGTAATTTATTTCTGAACTTGTCTTCAAATAATGAGGAAATTAATGTTTTCGCAAAATCTAATTCGTTCCAAAGCATTCAACTATTCACCTGCTGTAACTTTATTTGATTGCTTACTGAAGTTGTTAAAAGTCTTCAATTTGTCAATCTTATTCACATGTGTTTCATTTTCTTACGTCATCACTCGATCTCCATGCGATTTATATTGAATGCAAGAGTACTCTTTATCATAGGATCAATTCTATAGTCTTCCGCAAGTTTAAGCTGATTTCAGCAGATTTTCACTGGTATTTATATTAATTTGATGGCTACAAATGGTAATCTACTTGTGCCATTCGTAATATTTAGTGTAATATTGGCAATCTATATCGCTACGTCATTTTAACTCCATGTATGATATACTGGTTGACAGTATAAAGAGCACCTCTAGCATTCGTATGTCAACCATTTTCAAACAACTTAGTGCTAAATTTTGTATTAAGTATTTTTATATAATTTGTTTGAAATAAATTGTATTATTATTATTCTTGCATCTCACAGCTTCATGCTGATATCCCTCTCAGCTCGGGGAACTCACCAGTTCCCAGGGAGTCTGAGAGTTTTCCTCAGGACTCTAGCTGTTCCTAACAATTTCTGAAAAAATATCCTCAAATAAATCTCAAAATAAATCCAGTTGCATAGCACTTATAGACTTAAGCAAAGCTTTTAATTCAATGAACTTTGAAATTTTGGCGATTAAACTTAAAAATTACGGATTTCCACAAAATTCAATTAAGTTACTTATGAGTTTTTTTAGAAAATAGAAAACAGCGTGTTTTAATGAATAATATGAAATCTGATTATATTATAACCGATCGAGGAGTGCCTCAAGGCACAGTACTAGGGCCAATTTTATTTGCAATATATGTAAATGACATAATTAAACATGTAAAACATAGTGAAATATATCAATTTGCTGATGATACTTGCCTCATAAATACAGATAATGATGCATTTAGGGCTACAAAAAATTTACAAAGTGATATTGAAAATCTTTCTAGGTATTTCTCATCCAATCAATTAAAAATTAATATTGAAAAAACGCAATTCATTATATTTTCCCCTAATTCTGTAAAAGAAATAACAAACAAGATCAAATTAATTGCTAACAGTGTTCCAATAAAACAATCTGATCATGTTACATATTTAGGTGTTGATATTGACAAAGATTTAAAATTCGATAAATTTCTCCTAAAAAAGTTACAAAAAATGGCTTCTGGCATTAGATACTTATACCACCTAAGAAATTTTGGGCCAGATTATCACAATTACATTATTGTTCATTTTTATTTATAAATTTTATTCAAAAAGCCACTATTTATTATCAAAAACTTTTAATTGGGCATTAAAAACATTAAATTTTGCACGTAAGCATGACCATGTTAGTGAATACAGACGAAAGTATAATATATTATTCCCGCTATATCAACTACAATTCCATGCAGCTTCAATTTTATTTAAGTATAAATATAGCCGAAAATCAATTTCTTTTCTTGATAATTACTTAAAAGTAAATCTTCGATCACAAAGTTTATTTGTAGCAGTATTTCCTATCCTAGTTTTCATGGAGCAGCCTCTAATATTTGGAATGATTTAGAAAATGAGATAAGAATAGAAAAAAATTACAAAAAATTTAGAAAAAAAAGTGTGAAGTTTTAGGCAGGATATGGAATGCAACACATGTCTATTGGACAGAGAATTCTCTAGGGATGAAATTGCAGAAGAAAGGAAGCTGTTGCGGAGGCGTTTTGAAATGTTCTCCAATAAGGGGATTGAAAGGAGCAGGATAAAGAACAGGAATTTAAAACTGTATGTGGATGGAAAAGAGTGTCAGCAAGAATGACTAGCACGCAGGTTGATATTAGCTGCAGCGAATGTGGTCACTCAAAAAACCAAATGCAGTACTTTGTGTTCAGTGTGACATTGCATCTTATGGAATAGTTTGTTTTTGTGTCACTGAAAGTTGGTTGAAGGAGGAATTGGACAGCAATCTTTACATGATCCGGGTTACAATTGAATTAGACAGGACCGGAATCCCAGCAACTCTGAGAAGGAACAAGAAGGAGTTGTGTTTATCTATCTAAAGCATGGACTGAGATATGAAGGGCTTGATGTAGTCGGCAGCAAACTATATGAGATTCTGTGGCTTTATATTGTGGACTTCAATGTAACAGGTATTCTTAACAATTTTCCGGCTGACTGTACGAAAAAGGATTTGCTGATTAGACATGTTGAAGACGGCATCGAAGTGATAAGTAGAATAAAAAATGGACATACGTTCATATTCTGTGAAGCCTCAATCTGAATTTGTTGGCAGGGAATACAGGGCTCTGCCGAGTGAAAACCATACGTACTAGGTTGAAACGTCACCTGGATGTCGTTTTATGCAAAGTAGAGAGGTTTGTGCTAAGCATGAACACTGACCATTTTGGCCTGCTTTTCTTGAGGGAAGGAACTTCTGCAGCAAGGCGATCAGTTCAATTTCGTGATTCTCCAGAACCAGAAAAACCAACTCATGAGGAAGGGCCGTGTGGTGCAAGCTAGGCAGATCACTAGCAAAATCAGAAAGCTAATTGGAGAAAATGTTTCTCGGAAAGGCAGTAGAGAAATGGTGGCAGGAAATCAAGTTACATTAATAAAACTAAACAGAGTGTTGAAAAACCCAATCAACTATCGACAAATGATTTGAATGAATATTACAACACAATCTCAACAGCCACTGAAAGATGCAAGATGGAGAAACTAGGCACCATTGGCGAATCTTGCCCAGAATTTTCAGTGATGCAAGTCTTCAACTGTCTGAGGAAGGAAAATAAAAAGGCTGTAGGACCGGATGAAATCCCGCATTGGGTATACCAAGAAAATGCGCATTTATTGGCTGATGTGTGCTGTTATATATTCAATCTGTCCTTGAGAACAAGGGATTTGGAAGAAAGCGAAAATAACTCCACTGCCAAAGGTAACTACACCACAGACTGCAAAAGATTACCGGCCAGTGTCTGTTACTGACATCATTAGTCGAATATTTGAGAGTTTGGTTGTTAGGTGTTTTGTAAACGAGAAATATGAACAATGGATGGCCATCTCCTAACCAGTTTGGTTTTCATACGTCAGGAGCAACGTCCAATGCCTGCCTCAAAACGATGTTTATAATTACAACAAATCTGACTGTGAGAATAATCACATTGGACATGTCGAAAGCTTTTGACACAATCAGCCACGGCTCCATTATTGAAAGTTTAAGCACGATAAAACCATCAATCAACAATTTCGTAGTCAACTGGATTCACTATTTTCTGACAGGAAAGAAACACTGCACTCTTTTCAATGCGTTGCTCTCTTATTATCTAGAGGCTACACAGGGAGTACCACAAGAGACTGTTGGGGCTCCAATGTACTATGGGGTGGCCACAAATGAGGTAACCAGTTGTTCGCTGTCAGGCAACTTGACAGTTTATGCAGTCATACCAGGAAAAACGGGTAGTGATGATGGAATAACGTGTGTCATTGAAACTCTCAAGGAAAAAATTTAGAGAAAGAAATCTGCATCTCAATGCATCTAAATCAAAAGAGGTAGTCGTGAAATTCCATAAAGAATCAGAAGCACCAACTCTCGATCTCTTGGAGAGGCACACAAATATTAAACTATTGTGCATACTAATAGACGATAAACTCACATTTTTTCCTCATATTGACATGATGACGAAGAAATGCAAGTCAGTTATTTCTCCTTCAGAAGCTGAAGCATCTCAACTATACAGAAGCAGAACTCCAATTGTTTTATAACTCTCTTACAAGAAGCCGGATAACCTACAGTGTGACGGTCTTGGGAGGAGCGTCCCGAGCTGCTCTGCAAAGAATTGATGGTGTACAAAAGAAAGCAGTAAGAATGCTGGAGGATAATAAACAGTACCAGAAAATCCAAACAAAGCAACAAAGCCATCCGCTGTTCAAATACATTTCTATGAGAACCCAGTATTCGTCGGCGCACTTGAGATCGCACCAACCTGCAGTCTTGCGATGCGAATCTTCTGCAAAGTTATCTATTTTCCCTCACAGATATCTCCGGAATCAAGCCAACATTTCATAACCTTGTTGGACATTTGTATGTGAATTTATCTATATTTTGTAGGAACTATTCTACGAAATCCGAATAAAATGTTTTATTATTATTATTATTTCATTTCTTCTCACAGCTTCATGCTGGTATCCCTCTCAGCTTGGGGAATTAACCAGTTCCTAGAGAGTTTGAGAGCTTTCCTAAGGACACTAGCTGTTCCTTACAATGCTGCCTTCTGTGCTACTGCTCCTCACAACCCCTCCAAGTATCTCTTATGCTTCTTACTCACTGCTCCTACAACTACCGGGACTACTTTAACCTTCTTTAACTTCCACAGCCTTTCTATCTCCTCTGCCAACTCCCTGTACTTGTCTATCTTCTTTTCTCCTTGCTTTCTATATTCATGGTACTGCTATGTCTATCACTGTTCCCAATCTTTTCTTTTTGTCTACCACTACTATGTCTGGCCTCCGTGCTTCTACTATTACCTTGCCTGTCTGGATGTTGAAGTCAAACAGCACCTTAACCTTATCATTCTCTATAACTCCCTGTGGCTTGTCTCCTGCTTCTAACCCATGCTGCCGGGTCAAGCTCCAATGTACCATTCGTCCCACCTTGTCATGCCTGAACTTATACTCATTCTGCGCCAACTCCTCACACCCTGCTATCACTTGATCGACTGTCTCCGCCTCTTTCTTACATAGCCTACACTTATCACTTACTTCTACTCTTCTGTCTATATGNAGAGCTTTCCTAAGGACACTAGCTGTTCCTTACAATGCTGCCTTCTGTGCTACTGCTCCTCACAACCCCTCCAAGTATCTCTTATGCTTCTTACTCACTGCTCCTACAACTACCGGGACTACTTTAACCTTCTTTAACTTCCACAGCCTTTCTATCTCCTCTGCCAACTCCCTGTACTTGTCTATCTTCTTTTCTCCTTGCTTTCTATATTCATGGTACTGCTATGTCTATCACTGTTCCCAATCTTTTCTTTTTGTCTACCACTACTATGTCTGGCCTCCGTGCTTCTACTATTACCTTGCCTGTCTGGATGTTGAAGTCAAACAGCACCTTAACCTTATCATTCTCTATAACTCCCTGTGGCTTGTCTCCTGCTTCTAACCCATGCTGCCGGGTCAAGCTCCAATGTACCATTCGTCCCACCTTGTCATGCCTGAACTTATACTCATTCTGCGCCAACTCCTCACACCCTGCTATCACTTGATCGACTGTCTCCGCCTCTTTCTTACATAGCCTACACTTATCACTTACTTCTACTCTTCTGTCTATATGTTTGTTCACCTAGTTTGTTCTTATTGCTTGCTCCTGTGCTGCCATTATCAGTGCTTCTGTTTCTCTTTTTAGTCCTGCCTTCTTTAACCACTTGTTGCTTTCTTCTCTGTCACATTTTTCTGTGTTCCTCCAATATTCTCAATGCATTGTTTTCTGCCTATACCTTGTTTTTCTCTCTAATTCCATCCTACTCTGGTATGCTGTCTTTCCTTCACTCTCAGTTCTTATCTTCCTTATCTCCTTAATGACCTCCAGTAGTGATCCTCTAGGTTGTGCTTCTACGTATTCATTTAGCCCTAGTGCTCCTGCTTCTAAAGTTTCCTCCACACTTAGCAGTTCTTTCCCTCCCTTATGCCTTGTCATGTATAGCCGATCTACATTTATTATTATTTATTATTATTACTATTATCATTATTATTATTACTATTGCCTCCTATTTCAGCACAATGCTGCAGATGTCCTGACGTATTTTAAATTGACGTAATGCATGACTAATTCTTAAATGGATGTCAGAATTTCACCCATGTAGATGCGCAAATACACAAGCTACAATCGGAACAATATCAGCGAGAATGATTAATAAGCGCAATCAAATAAATTCATTTGGTTTCAGTTTCTTAAAAAATAATAGCTACTTATATTTATTAATATACCGAATTGAAGTGTTTGTCATTTTTATTCGAATCATTTTTTCAAAAGATCAACTAAACTGAGCTCGATCCAGAAATTCAATTAGATTAGATTAGAGTTTTTGTTATAACATCTGCTTTTTCCAATAAATAATCAATATTACGGTTGATCTAAAATACGAAAGAGAACTCATAAAAAATCTTCCTGCAAAATTCTATAGAAATAAATATATTTTTGAAATCAAACTGTTGCATAGCTATTTGACAATTCATGAATATTTCTAATCGTTAAAAATATAGTAGTTTCTAGACAAATTACTATCGTAAAAATAAATATATTATAATACAAAATTCTAATAAAAACTTGTTCTAAGTAAAATTTTTGCTTAAAGTTCTGAAATTAAGACAAAAAATTCACTCTTATGCCTTTCGAAATTCCTAACTGGCCAATACCATGTCGCCGTTTACATGTCGAAAATATGAATTCGAAATTCGCTAATAATAAATATTTAAAATATTTTAATTGAAAATATTTTATTATTATAAAATTTTTTTTGAAGAAATTAACAAATGTTTCAAGATTTATTTAGATGTAACTGAGTTTATAGTAAGATATTTATCTTTATTTACTTACATGGTTTGTTGCCAATTGTTGACCTTCATTGCTGGGTTGTAATTCATAATATTTGGACACTCATCTCATTGCAGGTAATTCAAATTTACAATGCAACTTTAAATCTAAGACTAACATTTAAATTTTTTAATTCATTATCCCTCTGAATTATTATGGACGTGCTTTAAATATTTAGAACCCATTGTTTTTCAATGGAAATGCTGCTAACTTAATTGGTGCCCTCATTCGAATCTCAGTCGTGTGTATGGCAGAAAAGTAATTTTTTATTGATTTAATGTTTTCTTGTAGGAATTCAATGGAGATAAACTATTGAAGTGATGTGAAACGTAAACGTTCTTCGCTTGTAGGTGATTTGTCACTGTTGTAAGATCTTATATTAACATTTTTTATATTCGAAATGCCTTTAGAAGGAACATCGCACTCAAGATCTCTAGATTGGTTGGTTAATATCTTAATTATCATGAGCACATGTATCTAAGATTTTGTAACCTATTATGGTCTGCAATTTCTTTGCTTTAAGGTTTTTGTATATATTTATTGATTATCAAGGATTATCATAGTTATACATAGTTTTAGGTAACTTTCCATTATTATATTCGTCTTTGCTGTAACGAAGACCCCATTTGTATGCCAATTCAACACTACTTTAACATGTGAACAGTGCTGGTGTTGTTTCTTCATTTTCTAGTATATTTACCATTACCTGGTCAAATATTTATATATTTCAGGGTTCATACCATTAGTAAATGTACATTGCATTCGAAAATAATTTTCCTCATCAAATGTTTTTTTGAATTCATTGTATGTCATGTCTCATGGCTAGACTTGAAACGTTCTCAACACTACTTCAGACATACTTTTTATTTATATTTTATTTTTGATGCTGCTATTTTGGTTACCAGCTTCATTAAGAGTTAGAATTTAAGTGTTTTTTTGCATTACGCATTGTCTAAAATTATTTTTCTTTGATAATTTATATATTAAATCCTGATAATTGTTTTTTAGATTTTACCAATGGCTGCTATGCCTTCAATGAACGAGCTCTTAACAAATTCTACAATATCCACAAAAAGATCAACTGCATGTCGTCTTATCAATATCAGTTTGCGGAAGCGTCGACAGCTTTTCATAGAAGGACATAGACGACCGACTTTTTCTAGAGAAAAAACTCTTTTCTATAAAACTCTTGTAAATAATGTTTTAATTGCTGCCAGAACTGAACTTGCAAATCAATTACGTAGAAAAAATTCCCCAGAATATATCAAAGCAGTAGATTCAGCATTACATTCCTCGCCTTGGACTGAATTATCAGATTCTAACAATTGTTTAGATGAAATGGAATAACTTTGTAGTTTGTAATTTTTAATTTTGTAGAATTGATTTTTGTGAGAATTATTCAAATCAGTTTGCGATTGTAACTACATTCTAAAAAAAATTACCACAATAGAAAAATACTATTTCTTCAATAATTATTTTTATTGAAGTATTTCAATTTTGTCTATTTATTTTAAAAAAATCAACAAACGTTTGAGAATTTAATTTTTCAAAACACCTGTTGAAAAGATCCATTTATTTTAACCATTGTTTTAACAATTAATTTATATATATATAAATAATTCACAGAATATGAATTTCACAACTAAACATCTTAGGACTTAAAATGATTGATCATTGCTAGTCAGATAATCAGTATAAATTATTCAGAAAAGATAGAGCTCATTGTAATATACTCGGAAAAACAAGTGGTGGGTACTCTTTCCAGTATCGAGATCATTGCATCTAAAACTATGCAATGATATAGTAAGCTCAGAAAAATTCGAAAGCCTTTGAAATTGATAACCCTATCAAACATTCCGGGAAAACAATCATTGTTACTAACCATTCTCGCATGAACATGAATGACAAGCATTGGCTTTTCGATGTCTGCAAAAAATGACGCTTTTAAATTTTTTTCTAACCAGTACTTCTGAGAGTTATGCATTATATAAAAGCTAGAGATATTTCTAATATAAAAAATCTTTAAGCTTAAAATGAGTATATTAAACATGAATACAGAAAATTACCGAACCAAAAGAGTAAATAGATTGATTTACGAATTTTACCAAATCAAAAATTTCTCCCATTGAAGAAATTGTAGACCCTCAAGGAAATCAATGTCACCGATTTTGAAATTTCCAATATTTTAATTCAAACATTTGCAAACGTATGTAATTATGACAGTCCCCAAACAAAATTCCAGGAATTAAATCCTAATAGGCACACCCTTGAATTATTTTTCGAAATTTCAATCTTGGTTCCTAAAAACAATGCCGAAAAATATAAAAAATATATTGCCGAACCTTTAAATTATATCTTTAATGAATGCTTAAAATGGAATATTTTTCCTAATTTCTTGAAACAGGCACATATTACTCCAATTTACAAAAAAGAGGCCTCAAAAACTATCGACCTATATAAATTACATCAACAATCAGTAAAATATTTGAAAGACTATTACCCGAACAAATTACACTTCATTTAAATAATCATAAATTATGGTCCAAATCACAATTTGGTTTCAGAAAAAATTACTCGTCATCAGACGCATTCATACAAGAGACAGAAAAATGAAGAGCATTATTAGAATAAATATTTAATAAAGCACATTTTTCAAAATTAACATTACAAAAATAGAATATTTAAGAATCACCAAATATAAAATTGTTTTTTTAAAGAACTCAAATCAATACAAATAAAATTAACATTACAATGATTAGTTTTTGGGTGATCGATATTGAAAAACTTGTACAATTAGTATTAATTATTTTGAATAATAACTTATTTGTGATTGCCTGCCTGGACCTCTCAAAAGCATTCGATTCTATTAATCATGAGATATTAAAAAAATTACAAAATATTGGTTTTTCTCTTAACAGTGCTCACCTTATATCTGTAATAGACTTCAGCGAGTTATATGATAATTTTTCAAATTGGTTGCCTGTCAATAATGGTGTACCTCAAGGAACCATACTAGGTCCCCTGCTTTTTAATATGTGAATGACATGAAGGAAATTCCTGATTGCGAGATAACACAATACGCCGATGATACATCTATTTACTGGGGAAATAAATCCTTAGATAAAAAACTAACAATTATTGAATCGAATTGTATAACATTGAGCAACTATTTTAGCATGCATGGATTAAATATTAACGCGAAAAAAACTGAATTTTGCATAATGCAACCTTTTAGAAAAAACGGACATCTCTGAATATTTAATTAGTTTCAATTATACATCTGTAATGCCTGTTAATAAGCTTAAATATCTAGTAGTAACAATAGATTCAAAGCTTAATTTCATATCACAAATAAATACTATTATTAAAAAATGGCTGTAGGTATTAGAACGATATTCAATATTTCTCCACAGTTACCCCCAATTGCAGTAATTCAAATGTTTCATGCATTCGTTGAGTAATTTAACTATGCTAATATCTTATACATAGGACTTAAATTTTATAATAACGACTATACAATAAATCAAAATTAGTAAACTATCCGTAGCCAGTGTTTTCTTTAGCCAGTGTTTTTTTCATTTTTGTTAATATTCATTTTTATTGTACTAAGTAGTTAATGACGCTATTCATTTGAAATATCAGTTAATTATTGTAAAAAATTCAAATGAATATAGATTATGTTATATGAACTTCGCATTGAGGATTTATGAAGTTTTTACTCGATATTTTGTATTGTAATAACAGTAATTGTTTGTTCCAAGCTTCATTGGTCATTTCAACAAGCCGTACTTGATATCTCCAATAATTTCTCTGATTTATTGCACAGTATTTTTTTGCTTTTGTATGTATGTTTGTATAATTTTGACGCTATTCAGATAAATCATCAGTTTTTACTTGTAATTATTTATCTGAAAGAATATCTAATCAACTGTGTATTAATTTTCTTTAGGAAATATTCATTCACATCCGTATAAAATATATTGTAATAATAAAAAGGACTAAGGACGATAGCATGTATCATCAATTGAATTTTAGCTTTTTTATGTAGCTGCTGAGAACTGTTGCGTGCCTTAATTGAAATAGACATTCTTTTAATGATTATATTAAATTGTTTTTGAAAAGTTAGTAGTGAATCAAATGTAATTCCCAAATATTTATTACAATTGTTTACTTGATCTATTTGGGTGTAATTAAAATTTAACTAATGCTACGAAATAGTTTTTGAATATGCTTTTGATTTTATTAAACGAAATTAAATTTTGGTAGGATTCGATTTTATTGTGACAAATAGTGAGATACTTGAATACAATTATTTTGAAGTCAAAGGAGGTGTTCCAAAGGGAACACTTGCTTTTTAACACATATGTTAATGACTTATGTAATTTCATGAATTGTCATGTCATTGTTATTCAATAATATCGATTGAAAATAATATAATAATAACAATCATAATAATAATAATAATAATAATAATGTGCGCAGGTAGCCCAGTTGGTAGAGACGCAGATTGGTAAGCTGAGGTTAAGCAACTGTGATCGTGGTTAGCAAACTGCATGACTTAGCTCACATGGTAGGAAGCACTCTAAAGGCTTGGTTGGCAAATTCCTAGGACAAGAGCAGTCAAAAATGAAAGCTCATGGGACAGGAAGGTCTCTAAAACCTTGGTTGGCAACTTCCTAGGAGAATGTGAGTCCAAAATCAAACACAATAAAACACTGATGAGAAGTCATGATGGAGCAAAGGCCCTCAGTCCCCAGCAGGCCTTCAATGGTCAGAGGGTGCTAAGAATCTCCGGTCAACAGGCGGACTCCACAATGGGGAGTGTGGACTCGAGAAGTGGCAGTATAGGATCCACACAGACCAATGGACAACGGCATAAGTGGACAGATGAGCAGAATAGGACAGCATTGGAGTGTTACAGAAAAGAAGATAAGGGAGACAGAAAGCCAGCATGGGAAAGAAGAATTGAGAATAAAGTGGCAAAAATTAGCCACCAAATAGGGAAGATCAGGACAAGTAAGGCAGTGCAGTACAGGTGCATGATAGGTAAGGGGAAGACTATAGAAACTGCAAGAGAAGAGCTTAAGCAGAGATTAGTTGCAGAAGCTGAGAAAATGAGAAAGTATAGGGCAAAGCAGGCAAGAGGCAATATGAAGTTTGAGACCCAAGACCGAAGATTCTACAAAGAACTAGATGCAGAAGAAAAGGCTTCAGCTAAAGCAGGTGAAGACGCAGTAAGGTTCTGGGAGAATCTATGGGGTAGTGCAGGACCAGAGATAGTGTAGCGATATCTGCAGCCACACAGATTAAACTGCCTCATCGATCTAAATTAAAAGAGAAACTAATTAACCTCGCCAGTCTTTCATAAAAATCATTTAATCTTTTATTATTTCTTGTGTTAGATTTTATTAGTGAATTTGTATTTATTTTATTTTACTTCTGACGTCATCCCCTTACAAGGTAATATGAAGTAAAGGGACGCGCAGAAGGTGGGAGCCATATTGTAATAAGTCGGCTTTTGAATTACTAAACGAAATTACCTGATTTTTATTACATATATTTAAATATTACTTTTCCTTGGTAATAGCGTATTGTCATTTTTAATAATAATAAACAATTACGCTGAAAAACGAGCTGTTTTTGCATTCGATTTATAATTGAAATTATATCGAAGCTCGATTGCATTTATATTAAGTTTCTGTATCTNTCGCCAGTCTTTCCCTAAAAATCATTTACTCATTTATTATTTCTTGTGTTAGATTTTATTAGTGAATTTGTATTTATTTTATTTTACTTCTGACGTCATCCCCTTACAAGGTAATATGAAGTAAAGGGACGCGCAGAAGGTGGGAGCCATATTGTAATAAGTCGGCTTTTGAATTACTAAACGAAATTACCTGATTTTTATTACATATATTTAAATATTACTTTTCCTTGGTAATAGCGTATTGTCATTTTTAATAATAATAAACAATTACGCTGAAAAACGAGCTGTTTTTGCATTCGATTTATAATTGAAATTATATCGAAGCTCGATTGCATTTATATTAAGTTTCTGTATCTGATTCTATAGGATTAGAACGGCAACTCGAACCTTTTGCATCAATCAGTTAGTTACTTTTACTTTATTCGTCATTTGAAATAGTATAATGAACGTAGCCTAAAAAGTTAAAGGTGCGGTGGTGCAGACTTAAGGATCTGCTTTACAGTACGTAATGCCAAATTAAGATATAAAACAGTAAATAAATAAATATGTTCTTACGAAGAGGAAAAAGAAGGGAAGCTGAAGCTGATGGTGATATGAGAAACGAAAGGGATTAAATGATTTTGTTCATAAATGTTTACGACTTATAGTTCATAAAATGGTTGTAAGGCAAATAGAGTTGGCCAGGAACCCCAAGTGCGTTTGAGTTCATAATAAGCGGCTGTGTGGGAGTAATTTTTAGACCTTACGTCTTCTCTGAAATGGCGTTTGGAGTCCACCAAGAGTCAACAGAGAGCAAGACGTTACAATAGAAAGAAGTCATGAAAGAAGAAATAATCACAACTGTAAGGCTGAAGAAGGCTCTAAAGAAGATGAAGAACTGGAAGGCGCCAGACAGAGATGAGGTACATGGGTATTGGCTGAAAAAGTTCACAGGTGTTCATAAGAGGCTAGCAGTAGCAATGAAGGAGTGTGTG
>CABFPE010000303.1:605459-627413 GCA_900660155.1 Hofstenia miamia
TAAGGTAATGTGGGAAAGTAAAACTAAAAAATGTAAGTAATGTGGGAAATTAGATCATATAAATAACACAAAAACTAGTAAAAGTACATGACTTCCATGACGTCAGTAAAACACCCCCGGCAATATCCACGACGTCTCAGGTCAAAGGCACACCCTCTCGACCAATCAGAAAAAAGTGGCACCTCATGGAACCTACCTCTCGACCAATCAGAAAAAAGTGGCACCTCATGGAACCATTATTATACTACTGGTATATTCCAGGGAGATAGCTTAGCACCACTACTGTTTGTAGTTAGCTTAATACCTATAACAGAAAAGATAAAGGAGACAGGCATATGGTATAAGATATGCTAGTTCAAGGAAGATGTTGCAGGGGCAATTGGAGACATTGGAGAAGGCAAGCAGCGATTCAGGGTTAGAGTTTTGATTAGGAAAGTGAGCAGCAGTGACAATGAGTTAGGTGGAACAAGAATGAACTGAGGGAATTGGACAGGGAGACAAGGAAGATACTAGCATCAGAGAGAGCATTCAACCTCAATGGAGTTGTAGATAGGCTGTACATGGCAAGGCATAAGGGAGGGAAAGGGCTGCTAAGTGTTGAGGAAACTGTAGAAGCAGAAGCACTAGGGCTAATGGAATATATAGAAAAACAACCCAGAGGATCCCTACTAGAGTTCACGAAGGAGTTAAGGAAGATAAGAACTGAGAGTGAAGGAAAGAAGTATGAAGCAGAAAAGCTAATACACAAGCATTCTATACTCTGACCATACTAAATTTCCAAATATCAAAGTTTAATAAATATATACAAGTATCTTAATAGTGTCAATAATACTCTAGAACGATTCTTTACCCCTTTCAACCCGAAATTTTTTTTCTATAATAATTATTATTTTTTAATTCTAGATTACTAAAACATATAATGTAAAGTTGTTTTATAAAGTTTATGATGATTACTATTATATGGGACACAATTTTAATGTGATACATATATTTACCATTGTATTTTTTAACTTATATTATTGTACAATTGGGTTCCGTATACTAGTATATTGTTACCATTATGCTGTTAGAAAAGTTAAATGGTACCTATATGTACCATCCGGGTTGAAAGGGTTAAATTAAATAACAGAACTAATAAATTCATAGATACAATATAAATAAAAAACAGATTTTAGAAACAGTTATTTATCTTAATAACATGCAACTTATCCAATCATCTACCTCACGACATTCAAAGTGCATCTACATTAAAAGAATTGAAAAAAAACTACTCAAATATAACTTGTTAAAAGAACAAAACATATTAGGAAATAATATAAACTTAAATATCTGGTGAAATTATCATTTAAATTAACTTCTAAAATAGTGTATGTCTTTTTTTATTAACTTGTATACTCTTCTCAATATTTTAAGATATTTTAATGTAGCTCATTTGTTTTCTGTATTACAGTGGTGCATACAGGGCCGTGGCTAGGGGAGGGCCAGGGGGGCATGGCCCTCCCTGTTGGGCCACTGTGCCCCCCTTCCTTTTAGCATCCTGGATACAAAACTCCATAGCATTAATTCTAATATTTTGTAACTAAGTTAGAGTGAATATCTTTTAGTTGAAATATACATAACACTAATGCAATTCTATTAAAAAAATTCAGTGAAAAAGGTTGAAACTATCTCATATGAGTAAAACTATGAAGAATTTATTGAACTTTGTGGGGCCATGCCTCCCTAAACTTCAAATGCAAGCCACGGGCCTGGGTGCATATCTTAAATTTGTAAATTATGTGCTATATATAAATTGTAATTATTCCAATAACATAATTATGTTGTAGAAACAGATAAAATACAGCTATTGAAGATTAGATTAAGATATAATGCATTCTTAAAAAAATCAGTTTTTATGTATTTATTTCCTGATATAAATTTACCTTAGAAATAAATATACATAAATCATGGTGTTTCAATTATTTCTTTTAGTATTAATGGAAATTTACAGAAAATGGTCTAAGATGACCATTTGATGGTTTTAGGGTTGAAAGCTATGTAATTTGATAAAGAAATTCGAATCACATTAAAAAAATGACAATCTTAAGCGATAAAGGAAATATCTATATTTAAAGTTGTTTATTAAAAAATAAAATACTGTTTACAGCTCCAAAGAACGTCAAAAACAATGCAAATAACAGAAACAAAGACACACACAAAACTAAAAACTTACAAAAACAGTTACTAGCCTGGGTAAATGGCGAATTTAGATTTGATGCAGGCTATTAAATAACCATTATAATAAAATTTCAAAGCTCGCCATTTGTATTCAAGCCTTTCCTCTGTATAATTATAAAGTATTTTTTAATTTCGCTTATAAATGCACTTAATATATGAATTTGTTTTATAGATTCAGGCAAATTATTCCATATATATTGATGTGGTGAGAAATGGATTTTTCAGGGGTTCTATGATTATGTCTAAGAAAAATTTTAGAGGATAGAAACTTGGATTTGTGGTACGGAACAATATTATTAATTTTTTTAAAGAAAGTAGTTAATTAGATACTATAATCTCTATTCATTTGAAATTTTGCAATATAAAACTGATTCTTCAAATGTATAGTGCCATTAATAACTACAAAGTACATATAAAAAATAATAACAGCAATGAAAAATTACTGATTCCGGATAGTTTACTACAGTCAAACTTCCGTTTGGTATACCATCAGATTAGCGCAATACTGGGTAGTTAAATATTACGGCATTTACATATTTCATAATATTACCCTTGATTTTATTCAACATAGGGTAGTTTAAAATAGTCAATGCTCAATATTAGGCTGTCAATAAAGTGAAATTTAAAAAAATATTCTGCAGAATGTTTCAAAATTGCGCACTGAAAAAATTAAAGAAAATTTGGACGTGGGTATTGTAAACTTTCTCAGCTTCTTCGCTAAGTGAAATAACTAATCTGTTAAATTGTGTCTGAAATCTGTGACATTTAGCCATTGTCCTGAGAATTTCAATGTCTTATTGAAATTGAATCTATTGAAAACAGCGTGGGAGAATTATCTAGTGATACCTACAAAAACTGTTTTCAAAAATAGACGAGACCTTGAAGAGGATTTATAATGCATATGGCGATAGTAACTTTGAAATTAATGAACTGAATGCAATATGGAGAAATCATAGCAATAATAGCACAGAAATCTTTGAAAGATTTCATTTTCTTTGTCGACTACATTTCATCTCAATTTTTGCTGTTTGAAATAAGGTAGTACTCGAAACAGAGCACTTTGTGTACTGCCCCGAGGTGTGCTAAATTGAGGTTTGGCTGTAATATCGATCATATCGAGAAATTTGTGCTCTCAAGAGTGATAGCTGTAATACATTACAACCGCAAGATTGCGGGAAATCATCATAGAAAATCCTCTTCAGAAAATTTGCAAAGGTAGAATATTATAGCAGGTTAGCAAATGGGTTTACTGTCTTTCCGACATTGTTAATGGGTTCCCTGCTTGATTTTTAAATTGCCCTTAGTAGTACGTTTTATTCCTTATTTTTTGTTTAAATTTAATAATACGAAACCATGAAGAAATATTAAAATTTGCAAAGTAGGTCCTTAGAAAGGAGCATTTGCCAAGCGAAGTGCATTAATTATCTCATTCATAAGAGCTAAATTGTAGGTTCCTCAGTCCTATCAATTGTAGGTACAAACGCATGTGTGAAATTTTGTTGAAATTTATGCTGTTCATATTGTTTAGGCTATTATTGAAAATTTATATTGAAAATTTTGAACTGCTAAATTTTATGCAAGTGCTTTCAATTGTTTGTTGTGGATACATAGATTACAGTATGTTAGGATAGCCCAAAATTAAAGTGTAGATAGACTGTTTTAAATAGCTGTGAGGTTTAAATCGACAATATGTAAACACTAAGCAATTTGAAGTTCTTTGACCTTAACCTAGTCGTACACTGCCACAAATAAAAATAAAGTAAAGCAGATAATTTTATAATTGGATTATACTTTACTATACTTAAGACCTCGTACACTGCAGTAAATTTAAGTAAATAAATAAAACCATTGGTTAAAGGACGTTAGGACGTACATTTTAAATAAAACTTAATTAGGTAAAATTGCAATTTAAGAACATTAGAATATATTTTGCTTTAGTTAAATGATACGCATGCGAGTGTCTTTGCGGAATTTGATCAAACAAAATTAAATATATAATATTAATATGATATATAGTAAGACTGTAATCATATGATCATGTGGAAGATTTCCATATTAAGAAGAATATTGGTTTACTAAAAAGTAAACAATGTCTTTGTTTTCAGCTGGTCTTATTATTTACATAATTGAACTTTTGTTTACAGCAAAAAAGAAAAGTCCGTTGTAATTAAGTCTTTTGCTATTATTGATATAATTTCCCTAGTAAATACGTTTGGAATATTTGGCAAATATTTGCTAAATATTTGGATAAAAATGCATAATTTTTGTAAATGGAAATATTCCAAATATTTGGCAAATATTTGCCAAATAATTGCCAAATTTTCCAAATTTGTACAATTTATACTTTCATTAATTTACAGCTTATTTGAATAAATAAAAGTGTGCGTAATATATAATAAACTATTTCAAACATTTTTGAAACCAATATAACGAAAATTTCAACTTTTTATTGACTACTATTATAAACAATTAAAATATTTATATATCTAAGAATAATTTATGCAACAGTTAAGTACGCAATTAGTACTAGTTATGGACTAACGTTATCACCTGTGTTCATTTACTATTTTATGTTCCTACCAGAAATAATTTTTAAATCTACAATACTTATAGATGTTTAAATTATATTGCATAATTGCCAAAATTTTGAGCGAATTGTTATGAAATATAAACAAGCTTATATGATATATAACCAATGTTGCCTTAGTTAGAAATTATAATGTTGACTGACATGCCAATGCATAAATGCAATTGGTTGGCAGTTGATTGTAGTAGTTTAGACCATTACTTGTTGGTGTTGGGTCTAAATCTTTGTATACACTTAAATGTATACTGTGTAGGCAGTTTAATCAAATGCTGTTATAAATAAATAACTCAAAATTTTAATGCTTTGCATAAATGTATGAGTGTAATTGTTTAATACATTTGATATACTCTAAAAATTCAATTAGCACAAAATTTGGAAAGTTTTCCAAATATTTGGCAAATTCTTGAAATGTTTGCAAATTATTTGGAAAGTTTGCATAAAATTTGGAAAATTTGCCAAATATTTGGAATCGATTTGCAAATCCTTTCCAAATATTTGGCAATTTTTTGCCAAATTTTCCAAATTTATTTACTAGGGTTATATCCTGGTTTGTGTAATAATTTTTCAGGCGCTATCAACTTGAAAGCAATGTTGTTTACATTACTGTACTTTACTTTACGAAAGTAAAGTAAACTTCTTACTTTACTTAACAGCAGTGTATCACCAGCCATATATTGCAGACAGGTTTTTTGAGCACGATTGTCAAACACATTAATTGATAGATGCTATGCTTTTGCTAAACAATTTAATTGATAACATTTTTATCACATTCATATTTTTAGGTAATATAAATATTCGGCTAAATAATACAGTTATTTCTTATTAGCGTGTATGTTATAATTGCCACTCTGTTCTTTGTATAAGGATTACTAACTTTTAACCATATCGAAACGTATATGCCAAATTATGGTGGATATATATTTTTTGCACTTACTACTGTAACGAATGTATTTGCATCATGTAGATGGATATATATATATATATATATTACATCAATTGCAAGATATATGTACAAGTCGGATTTCTTACGATTGCTTTATGCGGGTTTTGAAAATTATCTAGAGACCAAACTGTGTTAAATATCTTTAAATACAAATACACTGCAAAGCGTAAATATAGTAATATTTCAACATTATTGAGTAGCATAGGCACATTTTTTAAATTCTCAATTTGACCAATGAAATAAGCTTTTAAATCTAATATTTCGCTCTTATAAAAATTGCTCAGATTTTTCCAAGCATTTGTGAAATGTTTCATAGCAGCAGCATAATCAAGAATAACAATGTTAGTTGCATACAAAGTTACTTCTGCTGGTTTGTCATCTGCATCTGCAGTTTGAAAATGATTGATTTATATATGCTGGTAACCAAACTATTGCTTTTTATGAATAGCCGCATTTTTTAATGTAATTTTCACACAAAATCAAAATAGCAATATAATTTATACTTTTGAGTTATCTCCCCACCATATCCACTGCTTAGGCTACTGTAGAGCTGCGTACCAGCCAGCAGCTGCCGCGCCGCCGCCATATTTTAGGTCAGCTAGCCGCCGGAGAATTTTGACGGCTGAGCCGACTGATGACTAAAACTAAATCAAGACAAACGAAATGTGTGACAAAAAGAACATCGCATTTAATGTCTTTGCTGTAGTAGTGACGTTTAACATTGATTGTGTTATGTCTTATTAAACAGATTGCCTGTAAGCACATGATAAACCTTTTTGCAGATGGTTTCCCAATACTGCTTGCATCATATACTGCTTTTACAGGGCCATAGCCATAGGCCTCATAGGGTTTCTTAAAGGAATATTATCTGGGGTTGGTGTGCAATCGAAAAAACGCAGCTGCACAAAATGCATACACAATTTTGTGCAGTAGAATTGCACAACTGCAATATATATATATATATCCTTCAGGCATACACATTGTATGGAAGTGCTAAAAAATATTTATATGTTGGTTGAGCATTGCTGGTATCAATTGTTTCTGACGTCGTTAAGAAATTTTTGCTATTGCTAATATTTTCATTGAAATTGTCTTTGCACATTTGTACACATTGTGACTTAATCATGTAATTTTTTACTAAATTCATAACATTTTAATGACATTTTTGTTGAAAACATTTTATTTAGATTGTCTTAGAAACTATAATATATTATGATTTGCGAATAGCTGTAATTCAACTATTTCACCATATTCTCCATTTTGCACAATGGTAATTTTGCCAAGGTTGCTTCAATTCTAAATTATACCAATATTTAAACAAATTTATTTTAAGATAACGAAATAGTAGCTTAGTGTAATAAACAAAGATATTCAAGGTTAAATATAAATTCATATCTCAATGAAAATCTAGTTTCTACATGTGTACAATTGTACACATTGTGTCTCAAAGGGATATATATTGTCGCGGCAGGTACCGGTTTCTTGGTATCGGCCAGTTCACTGTTCAATATTTATAAATATATATATATATATATATATTATATATATATATATATATAAAATTGCTTAACTTATGACTAAATAAAGATTTACTAAAAAAATAAAACCCCTTGATATCTCGAAAAAAATAAACTGTTTCATGTAAATTCACTTATAGTATATATAGAATTTAAAATTTGTTAACTTATTACTAAGAAAATGTATCATTTTAATGTTCAAAGACATACAGTAAATAATGAGCTTTGAAAATGCGGAAGAAGGTGAAGCTCAAATATCAAAATATATAAATAAATTATCTATAAACGGTTTCTTATGATGAATTTAGTTGCGCGCTATAATAATATATTATGAATATAATGAGTTTAAGATTTTTACTAAAACTAAAAATCTTTATCTAAAGACCATATTGTAAGTAATACGTACATGTGTGCTTTTAAAATTTCACTAGTTATTTTTACCATAAGTTACCTAATATAAGTGGGATGAATGATTAAATTGCCTTTAATAGATTGCTTAACATAGAACTTAAAATGTTTTGTAGACTATATCAGTATTTTTTATGTTGACATAAATAATTTTTAATAAATTTGAAAATAATCGCTGCAATGACTTAATGGTTCACACCTGTGTATTGAAAAGCACAAGTGTAAGCTGCATAAGTGCGGAAAAATGATGAAGCGCAAGCAGCAATAAGCAAGGGTTACAGTGTAGCTTATTGAACAATAAGAACGCATCAGAAATCCTTAAAGTTAATAGCAAAGATGAATGCACTTACACGTGTTACTAATTGTACAATATTTAAAATACATATATATATATATATACATATATAGTAGCATCGCTAGGGTGCACAGAAGTGCACTGATTAAGAACGGGACTAACTATTTCTCTATTCACTATCGAGTTCGTCCATTATATACAGTAAATATTGACAATATGTACAAATATTTAGAAAACTAGTAAACACGAAAACATAATTGGCCGAAACCAGTAACAGTACTTGTTACCACATGCAGCAGCAGGCCAGACTTCGCGAGTTTTCATTGTATAGGCAGTTGACCAGAGGGGACAGGGATCAGATCCACTCCAAAATCCAGACACATGTTCTTCACAACGCGTCCCATGCGCCAACCATGGCCGACGACGATAACCAGGGCATGCCTGACTGCGGGTTTCCGTTCCAGCCTTCCAAATTCATCTCAGGAGTTTGATAACAAGACGTGTTAGTATGTGCGCTCCATTCCTGACTAATGGGTTTTTCATTGCTATTACGTTAGAGAATGTGAAGAGAAGTAGTGAAGGCGTCATCAGCTACTTCCGTGCAAACCTGCAATGCCAACTTTTAAGATCTTGTATTGTCTGATCGATTCATTACGAAGTTTCCCTCCCAACTTGACGAAATTGACGCCTTTTCGTCTGTATCTTTGAAACCAACACGTGAAATTCTGTTCGCCTTAGCTGGAATAAATCTCACAAGGCAACGTCAAGCTGTTCGGACGGTTGAGATGATTCGTGATCAGAAGTGTACGTATCTGGATCATGTCAGGGTCACCATGTAGCATCGCTAGGCTGCACGGAAATGCGCTGATTAAGAGAACGCAGCTAACTATTTCTCTATTTACACCTGAGTTAGTCCATTATATACAGTAAATATTTACAATATATACTAATAACTAGAAAAGTAGCAAACACAAAAACAGTCAACTGGCCGAGACCAGTAACAGTACCTGATGCCACAACATAATAGATTATCGGCATGAGTTGCTGAGATGCGTGATTTATGAAATCGCATAGTCGAACACGCCATCAATTTATTAATTTATCGAGGCTACTGCACCATCATCTGCCATTGTCGAAAGATTATTTTGTAACTCTGGTATTGTGTTGTCAAAGTTGCGGTTGCAGATGGAAATATAAACGCTTGAAGCTATATTGATGATACACTACAAATACAATTATTTGTTTGATTCACATACAGTGTATTGACTAGTATCGCTTTTGTCGTGTATCGGTATTCTCGTGTATTTCGACCCTCGTGTACCGGTATTTCGTGTATTGAAAAAATCGTGTATTCGTGTATTTTTCGTGTATTCAAGAAAAGCAATCATTAGAAAAAAATTTATTCTGAAAACGAAATTTGGACCAAATCCTCTAAGTTTTTAGGAGAGATCCTTGATCTCCTTTCGCTGGAGCGTAGCTTGCAGGCTGAAAACAGTCGCTCCACTGACCCGCTGCTTGATGGGACAGCTAAAATTTCTAAGGCTGCTGCTTTAAAATCTGTTGACATTGGACTTTTTTCCCAGAATTGTATGACATCTTCCTGAGTGACGGCACTTTCGAAATATGTTGTCAGGAACTCAACATGGACGGATTGGTTTCTGCACCGACTAGGTTTTTGGGACTGATTAAAATCCAACAATTTTTTCTTCGTAACAGGTTCAACTTCGAGCGTTTCTTCGTCTTGTGCAACTGTTTGCTTCAAAAACTTCTCAAAATATGTCATAAAAGACTGTCGGCTAAAATCTTTATCGAAGGTGAAAAAATCATTGTCTGTTTCGCAGAACGATAGTCTAACTTTAGGGTCCAAAATAGAGGCAATTATCATCAATTTCTCTGTTTTTACGAATTCAAACCTTTGGCACAATGAGAAAATAGATCTTTCCTTGAAGGCATTAACAGAGGCAATTTCAGTGGAAGTGCTTTTAATGGCAAGTTCTAGCATTTGAATTATTGGAATAACAGAACTGACGGTAACAGAACTTCCCTTCTGAAGAAGGTCAGTTGCTTCTTTGAGATAATTGAGAATTTCAACCAAATTAACAATTTCTTTGAGTTCACTGTCACGAATCTTCAACTCGCTTTTATCGCAGTTATCAAGAGCAACAGAGATTTGGGAGTTATTTTCAATAACATGGGAGAGTAAAAACAATTCGGAGTTCCATCTTGTTTCAGTCGCCTTTGGTATGGCCAAATCCAGGTTGTATTTGAAATTAGAACTCCTTTGAGATAGCGCAGCTATCTTATGACACTTTCCAATAGCTCTTGTTATGATAGGGTAATCTCTTATTTCTTTCAAAGAGTCTTTGACGACAAGCTGAAGCAGATGTGCAGCACAACCGGTCCATTTTCTAGTTGAAACCTCGANGGATTGGTTTCCCACCGACTAGGTTTTTGGGACTGATTAAAATCCAACAATTTTTTCTTCGTAACAGGTTCAACTTCGAGCATTTCTTCGTCTTGTGCAACTGTTTGCTTCAAAAACTTCTCAAAATATGTCATAAAAGACTGTCGGCTAAAATCTTTATTGAAGGTGAAAAAATCATTGTCTGTTTCGCAGAACGATAGTCTAACTTTAGGGTCCAAAATAGAGGCAATTATCATCAATTTCTCTGTTTTTACGAATTCAAACCTTTGGCACAATGAGAAAATAGATCTTTCCTTGAAGGCATTAACAGAGGCAATTTCAGTGGAAGTGCTTTTAATGGCAAGTTCTAGCATTTGAATTATTGGAAATCATTTAAACTGAGTCAAAAAAGGGCGTTGCAAACTAATTCACGCTTCTGACGTGAACACACGACCAGTAGGTGGCCATGTGATGGTGAACAGTGCTGTAGTTAAACCATGTAATGATTAATACGTGAGATGATGCAACAAATAAACGTGTGAAATGCCGACGCCGCCATTTCAGCACGATTTAAAAATTTAAAATACACGATACACGATTTAAAATATATACACGAATTTCGTATATTGATTTTGCTTCAATCGTGTATTCGTGTACCGGTACTCAATTTTTCGTGTATAATATCGTGTATCGGTAATAGTAGTCAATACACTGTTCACATATTTATAACAGCAAAGAATAGCCCTGTTTAGTTATGTACAATATTTACTATGTGCAGCATGCAGATTTGCGAGTAACAAAAGTGTTAACATCTTGAAAATTGGCTGAGAAAATTGCACTTTTGTGCCTAAAGTTCGGCGATCATTGACAGTTTTAGGTCAAAATATATACGAGTGGCGACTTTTTTTGAATGAATGGAGTATTTTGCTAATACCGGCAGTCTATTGATCTTCTGCACAATGTAAATTTTCAAATCAGAGATAAATTGGTCCGTTAGATTGTAACCTTTTCACCTATAACAAAAATACTGCGTAATAATTAACAGAATGATTTAAGCTAAAACTGCACAGTTTACAAATAACTAAATTCGTCTAATTCTAAATTGATCATTTGTAATTTACAGAGCAGGGTTTTCGAATACTCAGAATGTTAAGGACTCGAACTCGAAAAAGCTCGCAAAACTCGATCGGAAAAACTCGGAAGAAAAATCATCAAAACTCAAACTCGAGCTCATTAAAAAATCCACTCGAAAATACCGTAAAAATTAATTATTTTTTTAAATATCAATTTTTTACCAATCACAAAAATTATTTTTTAGCTTAGAATTATTGTAAAATAATTGTTTTTTACCCTAAAATATTGGAATTTGAAAAAAATTCGATTAAACTCGGTATTTCATTTAAAAAAATACTTGAACTCGAACTCAAAATGTAAAAACTCGAACTCGGTCTGAGTAACTCAAATTCGACTCAAAAAACACCTGTTACAAAGTTAATATTACCAATCGTGAAATCAAGAATTGACGAAATCCAATAATGTAATTATGTCACACTAACATCCAACAACCTAATTATCAGTTTATTATATTTAGATTAATCTGAGACTTATATCAAAAAATCTAATTATAATTTTTATTAATATTATTTATTTATTTCATGCTAATTCCATTTTGTACTATGATTTTTTCAGTGGTGTAATTTCAAGGTAAGGACTACAAAAGAGAGTAATTGTAGAGTAAATTTATATTCCACTCACTTATAAGTTGTTTTACTATACATTTGTGAGGGTATTTTATTTAAATCTTTGAATAAAGTGCAACTCTATTCAAACAATTTCTTAGGAGTTACTCCTGCATAATTAACAATACTATTCAAAGATATGTAGGGCAAATAAGTTTAATGCAAGCCTGGTTAGGAGAAAATTCTGATGAATATTTAAAAGATATGTAACAATAAATAAATTTAACAAATCGAATTAATCTCTCTTGGAAATGTAAATTGAATCAGCAAACCAATTAATTTAAATCTGTGGAATAACAGAAACATAATAATGAATTACTTTTGATTATTTACCATAAAGGACAAACAAATACAGTATGTATATCATTAAAATAGTAACAAAATCCAAAACTACTTACTTAATATATTAACAGTTATTGAACAGTTACATTCAAATAGGGAGATTCATGTAATTATTGTATTATATTAAGCATATATCTGCAATTGTCATAAAATAAATATTAAACCTAATCATATATATTATCATAGCAACTTTGCAAATGCCACACATCTTGAAATCAGGCTTAATTTTGGTAACTCAAAATATTTTTTCTTCAACAAGTGGAGTTTACCAGAATTTTCAAAATGTTCAAGTTTTGCATCAATTGTTTTGGCGAAATTTTGATTTCTTATATTTGAAAACAAGCCAACGTTTCCCCAACTACTTATGTAATAGAAAATTATCAATCCGCCAACTTTAACAATGCGTAGTAATTCATCTAAGTCTTCAGCCTCCAAATGTGCTGGAAATACTACTCCTGAACATAATGCAGTATCATATGTATTGGATTCAATTGAGCATGGTGATTGCTGTGGTGATATCATCTCATTGTAAATTTTATTATACAGATTTTGTTTCAGAGCAATTTCAACAAAATCCTTTACTGGTTCCAAACCATCAATATTTCTACAATTATATGCTTGAAGCCTCTGTGCTAGGTCTCCAGTTCCTGCACCAACATCAATAATATGGGATTCTGGTTTAAGAAGTGGACCACAGAATTCAACAAACTGCTGTTTTTCATCATCAAATTTTAGTTGCTCTATAAAACTGTCATATTGTGTAACAATACTTTCATATATTCTAACAACTTCATTTGAGTTTTCTGCTCTTGTGAGTTTACCTACCCACTCATTTGCATTAGTTTCTTTGTGGCTCTTCATCATGCAACTGATAATTCACAAAAACCAAAATCATATTTATTATTTTTTAAAGCTTTCTACTATTTGCTGTTATTCTAAATTCTAACAACTTTAATATTTACCCAGACATTACAAGTATATTACTTTGAAATTAATAAAATTGAAGTGAATATGTTATCTGTTGTAAAATATCATTATCTATACAAATGCATGCAATAAATGACTGTAAAAATTCAAACTTTCTAGAAATGTAAAATTTCAGAAATTTTTGAGAGGAGCATATATTTCAGATTTCACTGTAAGTGTGGACTTCAATACTGAAGAAAGTATTCTGAGAAGGTGGGCAATACACAGATGCAGTGATTTTGGTAAAATATTTTCAGATGCACCTGCTTAACATTGCAGAGATCTATGCATTTATTAAAGAAATTTTTTGGAAACCACATTTTTGCAAAAGATGTGTGGCAACAATGGTAATCAAATTTAGAGCCAACTCACTATTATATATGGGGAACACCTAAATATGCAATGTATTTAGATTATTCACATAAATTGAATAGCCCTCAAGCATTATTTATCCAGTCAATTTTAAGTTAATAACTGATAGCCCTCTTAAGGGGAAAACATGAATTGCTCAAGTCTGTTATGATGCTAATGCTACATTGCATTTTGAAACATGAAGCATCAAACATTATTGAATCAAGTATATTGTTTGACTAATTGTAACTATGTGGTTACTAGACCTTGTAAATTATTATTGCTTCAATCACTTTACCCAAAGCTGTCTTTTGTGATTGAAACAATTCTTCTTAACACCTTGTATACAGAAATGAAAATTTCAATGTGGATATTCTAAGAATCATTCTACTGTCACAGAATTGCTACTATTTCTCAGCAACCTCCCCCTAGTAAAAATAAGTTGTCTTTTGGACGTTTTTAAGACAACATTAATAGTTGTCCAAAAGACGTTAATATCTGTCCACCTAATGTATCCAAAGACACCATGAAATTCCTAATAAATAAAATATTATTCATGATTTTCCAAATCCTTTCACATGAAGTAAAGTAACTTAATCTGATAACTTTGACAATCTATGCTTGTCATCACTAATAATCTGAATATTTCAACACAAGCAAGCATGATATTAAAGTGCCAGAATTTATACTATAAGAGACATCCTTTTAAAAGATATTAATGATTCAATTTGTGAGCAAAATGATTAAGGAGTGTGATTGTGTGTAAATTTCAGGAGCCTGGTTATGAAAATAACATGCTGTGAAAGATATCACAAATAAATAACTTCATGTAAAAGGGTTTTTTGGCAAATCATGAATAATATTGTATTTATTAGCACATCATTTTGTCTTTGTGTCAATTAGGTGGATAGACAATGACGTCTTTTGGACGACTATAAATGGGGATGGGTCTACCAAAGTCTTAACAAGTTGAATGGCATTTACACTTTATCTCGATTTTTCCAAACTTTTTGACATAATTCCTCATCACATTATTACCTAAAAGCTGCATATGCTGGAAATCTGAAAAACACTCTTTTAGTTATTGACTCATTTCTTTCAAATTGGTTTCATATGGTTGTAGTAAATCATGTCAACTCAAGTTTTCTACTAGTTACAATTTGTGCTCCTCAAGATTCTGTGCTAGAGCCCATGGTTTTCACAAAGTTTATTGGTCTTTAACTCTTACTCCATTAAAGGAGTGTTATTATTGCTTTACAAAATCAAATGAGATGACGTATCTATTCTAGAGAGTGTCCATAAAGTCTGGACACAATAAAAGTTCATATTTTCGCCACTATCTAAATAAGTGAACTTCTTTCCGGATAAAATACATTAAATTTTTAAATTAATCCTCCATAGCCACTGAGAACTATAATCTTAAATCTTTCTTGAAGCGTGGATGCAAAAAATCGGAATAATTTCAAAGCCTATATTGAAAAATAGCTAATTTTCCTGTGTCCAGACTTTACGGACTCCCTGTATGTTAGTGGCCATAGAAAACGATATCCACTTCAGCTGAAAACGCGTTGCTATTATTTATTGGTCCTCTATCTCAGAAATATTTCCTCTGCATCAAGCAGCACTAGTGAAAAATAAAAATCTTGTCAAAAATTGCTTTTCAACATTTTGATTTCCTAAAAGAAGAATCAGCCCGCCCATGATGCATTTTTTGTTACAATTTGGGTAGCACATAGGAAGATAAAAGGTATTGTGAAGTATAATTTGTATCACAGGTAGAAACATAGGACAAGATTGAATTGACTCATTTTATCAATGTCATCCTATTAGAAATGACATATTTTCTGAGGTCATGTTGAAAAATGTTGACGTCAGCAAAAATATGGCAACAAATTGCAATATCTCAATGTGTATATCACGTTCTATGTTAAGAGAATCCACAGCAAAAACGGAGGGCTTAAGATGACTCTAGGTGGGGGAGCTTCCATGAGCATTAGGCATCTACATTTGTTAATAATTTGTGTTGCACTTAATTTTTGATGAAAGTTATGAACAGTCATTATTTTTTATATTCTTTCCTGAGGCATAAACTATGTATATTAAGAAAGTCTCAAGATGTAGAGCATTACCAGGTTAATCTACACTAATTTATTATCATTATTATGTCAAAACCATGATCAATTATAGTGTACTAGTATAGAATTGCACATCCAATGATAGACTTAGGCCAACTTTTAAGTTACTAATGAAAATAAATGAGAACTACATATTTCAAAAATAACAGATTCTCTCAAAAATGTTATAGATCATGAAATTTTTACAGGGAACTTCTTTATTCAAGTCACTACATAAAAAGCGAAATTAAAATATGTGAAAGCAAACAAACAAAATGAGATATTATAGCTTTCTATAGCAGAATCATTCGTTGCCCAATCATAAGTTCTTTAAATTCGTTAATAATTAGTTCATACATTACATGCCAAATGTCATTCTCGCATGCAATAAGAATGAGCCATGCTAGCCTATCATCTGGCATTGTTGTTCGCATGTATGATTTGATCATTCTAACTAAGTTGTGTGATCCCTCATTAGTAAGAACAGATACGGGTTATGTTGTTTGCAATTTTAGTGTAGTATTAGTGAGTGAATACACCTCTGTCAACCCCTTCTTAAGAAATGATTGATAAACAGTATGACTGATGATTCATTTGGAAACTCATTTTCAGGAGTTTTGAAGAAATGTTCTAGTTCATGACATAAGTCTGTTGTATTGTTGCCAACGTCATCTGGGAACATTTTTGCCATTTACATTAGTGAATTTATATTATTAACGGAATACCCCTTACTAGGATTCATTCCATGAACTGCTGACATAATTATAATCTGTTTATCATCAAAACGAGTGGAAATTTTTAACAAAAGTGAATCTATCATTGGGAAGTAAAACTGGGTCCGATATTCATATTCAAGTAACATTGTAGAAGACTCAGCCAGACATTCCTCGGAAAAATAATCTTCCAGTTTGCGAAGATGTTTCTTCCTACGTTGCTAAAAAATGTCATACCTCTCACAAAGAGATTTGGCTGTTTTAAAATACCTTGAAAACCTCTCTGATGATAGCCACGTTTCTAATAAAGATTTAGTATACCTCCGAGTTTTCTTCAGATTCAAGTGTTGACGATTTTCCTTGAAGCAACACAGAACAGCGCTGGATAGCAGACAATATATCCAACAAAACAAGTAAACTGATGATACAGTTCAATGTTTTCAAGTAAGTTATTAAGCTTAAACAGCCTGGTGATTTTTAAAAATTCTTCATGATCCTATAAAAAATTTATAAACGCTTATAGCTCAAAAACTATTAATGGTGTGCTCAATCTGAAAGCAGCACACGATAAGGAAAGTTTCCTCTTTCTTTTTCGCTCTAAATCCGGGCGCTGGCCTTGTAGCTTCGGCCCGGCGACCTCTGACTTTGCGCACGGCACCCCTCAATGGGTCAAATTTCTTTGTTGCCTCCATGGGCTCAAAACTTTCAAAATACATTAGCACTAAGTATGGAGAGAATTTCAATCTTTTTCGAAAATTCGAAAATTTCTAAGAAAACTTGTTAATCTATTCAACAATCTTTGCCGCAGCAATAAGCTTTAATAGAAATTTTCAGCATTGCATTAATGTATGTTCCCCAATAGACCTACCCATGCCACAGGATTTTCAAATTTGGAAATAGGCTTGGAGAAAATTCTTTGTAAATGTGGAGAGACGGTTTGTCCTTTAAAACGGACGCTAGGCTGTTTAAGACTAAACATATTGCATCAGCAGTTAATTTGTATCATCAAATTCTGATCTTGTTTCGAGTGAAACAATAATTGCTGGAGGTGCTCGGTCTATTGCAACTATGCGACTTGCTAATCTAGTATCACTTTGGGTTTTTAATGATATTGGATATGATGATGCCGATATTCCGAGATCTTTTTGGGACTTGATAAAAATTTCGTGACTTTTTTGATTGCATTCATAAATTTGGCTGTGTTTGATGTTTCCAAAGATTGTCCGCACCGTCTTATTGTTTTTGATTGAATTTACCAAAACAATATTCAGGTTGTGAGTATAACAATACAGAAATGCACTGTTGGGGTTTTCTTTTCGAAATCGCGTTTGTACACCATTGTGTACATCTGTGAAATTTGAAGCACTATCATAGGCCTGCCCTCGATTATAAGCTATGCTTAGACCACATTTTGTGTAAAATTGTTTTATAAGTAAAAATAGAGATTAGGAATCATCTGCAGCAATGGAAACCAGTAATGTAACTCACAACAAATGAGAGCTTGGTAGAATGTAAAATGTCTGTTATACTAAAACAGGCATGTGAGAATAGCTTTGTAGTGTTTTGCGGACATGCCAGGGCCCGCTGTGCAGAAGGGAGGGCGGGCATCGGCCACTCAAATAACCGGGCATATGTTATGCCGCCTCAAAAAAGTCTGGTATAATCATATAAGATAATATGCATATGCTGTAATGACGTACGCTTATTCTCATTTTAAAAAGAAATTTAATAATTTACCGCCAAAATATTTAAATTTTGTTGTACATTTGCTGCAATAAAATGACAGACATGGAGAAAGACATATCGGAAGTTAATAATGTGGAAGCACGAGCAAAGCCAACAAAATCGTCATTAGAGAATGGTTTAAAGATAAAATCTGTGGAAATGTATACGAATCCTAACATAGTAAAAATGAAATATGGAAGAAATTCGGTTTACTTAGATATCCGAATGGTGAAAATATAACTGGTTTTGTTGCCTGTTTTTCGTGTCTCCTTGTCTATCACTTTAAACCAGGTGATGGTACAAAATCGCTACATCGGCATGCATGTAGTCAATCCAAGACTTTGACCGCAGTAACAGGAGAATGCCCAAAGTCAATCAAAAACAAAAAAACGGATATGCTACAATTTATCTTTTCTAGATCGAAGATTACATCAGGGGAAAAGCATACTCTTAATACTGCCGTTATTGACATGTGTCGTTTAGACATGCGTCCCATATCTGGAGCAAGACTTAATAAAATCGCTTATTTCAGTCCTTAAGATTTTTGTTGAAGCTTGTGAAAGTCTCCCACAATTTCATTGTGCTATCCAGTGTTGCTAAAGTTGCAAAAGAATCTATGGCTCCAACAAATACAAATGATGGCTGCAAACTACTCCGAAATTGGCTGTTAGATGGTGCAAAAGTCAAATGCTTGGCGAAGCTTGTGTCTTATCACTTTATTGCAACTTTATTGGATCCTAGATATTACAAAACAGTTATGGGAAAAAATAAACTTAACTCCGAAACAGATTTTAGGAATCATTTGAATCATAGTGTTTTACGTTTTTCTCAATAGATGGCGGCCGCCCGTTTATGCCCATTGAATTCCAACGGGCGGGCAACGGGCATTGGAAGATAAACGGGCGCAGGGCGGGCATGGGCAGCGGTAAATCTAAAAAATGCAAAACACCATAGCTTTGCCTCATCACGATTGCCCAACATGATCCATATAGAAGGCATTGGAAGCACCGGACTTTGTCTTCTTTCTCACTGTATGTGAGCCAACCAGGGCTGGTGCTAGGCTAAATTTCATCCTAGGTGAATGAGATATTGATGCGCCCCCCGCACTTACCAAAACACCTTTTTATGAGAAAGATTAAATTAAGAATAAAATGATTATATTAAAATTTCAAAACACAGCATGCAGTAACTTTTTAAAGAAATATTGTACCAGGCTTTCTGTTGATAGTGTATCCACAGTTTATGTTCCACAGATAACACTGCAAGGCCATTCAAGCGGTCCGGAGATATGGTGGACGGTAGATAAGTTTTTATGAGTTTGAGCTTGGAAAAACTGTGTTCTCCACTTGCAACAGTGACAGGTAATGATAAAAAATGCGAAGTGCTATAAATAAATTTGCAAAAGCTTCATTTAATTCGTGTTCAATAATAACTTTGCCATATTAAGAGGTTTTGACCGTTCAGGAAGACGTATTAGCTACAATTTTCATTTTGTTATATTACAAACCGTAATTCATTACTAAAAACAAAAGAGGGACAGTTTTAATTCCAATTAATGAAGAAATTTCACTTAAAATAAAGACATGATTTAAACCAAAAGTTTATAGATTTGCTTAAATATACTGTTATATTTTGTAATTTCTTAGTTAAAAATAGTTACTTTTATATGACTTCATAGTTTTATAAGCTATAATGCTTAAATATATACCGCGTGCTATCATGTGCTACCGCGTGCTAAAACTTTGGTTAATTATGACAAGTTATCAGTCTATATCGATTATATTTTAAAATTTTTATGTATTATATTGTATTTCTCATCGTTTCCTACCCTATATAGTGTTTATTAGTAAATAAAGAAATTCTCTCTACAAACGAAAAACTATGATAAGAGTATTATTTATTTTTGCGCCCCCTGCAACTGGGCGCTCTAAGCAGGTGCCTAGTGGGCCTAATGGTAGGCTGGCACTAAAGCCAACTTAACTCGAAATCAATTTAGGGGAGAACGCACGTTGCGGTTCACCGAACTTAGACATGGCAAAATGAAATTTCTTGGGCTGATTTGGACCCTTCCTTATTTTGTCTGTCAGCTCATCTGCCAAAATTCAGAATCTAAAAGTTGAAAATTTAATTGCAATGAGAAATACGTTTAGGTACATTGACTTATTTATAAAAACGACATGTCTAAACTAGCCGTATGCAGCCATTATTAACCGTTGCCGTGAGTTGGTTTTCATTAGTAGACTCGTGCGTTTTGGGGTGCTTAACACCCACTTTTTTAGCCTAGGTTTTACATTGAATTTGCATTATTTCAAAGACTAGATATTTTTCAAGTGTTAAAAACTGTCAGAAATTAGTTCTTAAGCGTGACAGATTGTTGCTATGATGTTTTTACGCATATCAACTAGTGGATTTTCTTTGTCTGATTCATACAAATGATATAATTATGAAACTTTAGCATATATTTCAAACAAATTAAGATTCGAACATCATTACTGGTAGCACATTTTGCGCAGGTTTGGGCTTTGCAAACTGCAAATTGCATTCAAACACTTTTCACAACCAATATTACACTTTCTGTCAATTTTCCGTTTAAATAAATAGCAACGCCGATGCTTTTCAAAGATGATAAAGTCCAGTGTTTCATCACTTCTATTGATGAAATTTTGACTTGTATGTAAATTAGTTATGTCATAGCCTATAAGATCCAAATGTCTTTTTTTCCATCAAAATATCTTACAATGAATTATGGAAAGAAAAACATTTCTTAACTTGTAGGCATTGTCAATGTCAAATTTTGTCTTGTTGTAGACAGCTTCAGTTCAAGTTTAAACCCAACATCAGGAANCCACAATTTCATTGTGCTATCCAGTGTTGCTAAAGTTGCAAAAGAATCTATGGCTCCAACAAATACAAATGATGGCTGCAAACTACTCCGAAATTGGCTGTTAGATGGTGCAAAAGTCAAATGCTTGGCGAAGCTTGTGTCTTATCACTTTATTGCAACTTTATTGGATCCTAGATATTACAAAACAGTTATGGGAAAAAATAAACTTAACTCCGAAACAGATTTTAGGAATCATTTGAATCATAGTCTTGTTGTAGACAGCTTCAGTTCAAGTTTCAACCCAACATCAGGAATGTTTGGAAATGGAACAAATGAAACTTAGATTAGTAAAGGTTTGTTGGATCTTAGGCTTATGAGGTTGGTGATTATTATGTTGTGCAACAATACGCCTTCCCTGTATCGCACAATATCATCTAAGCAAAATCTTAATAAGAGTAGCGTAGCTTCCTTTTCATTTTCGGGATGTACTCGTACATCAATCTTTAGTGCAGGAACTAGATTGTGTTGAATATTTTGTGAAGGTTGTTGACCGCTTTTGTGGTTGTAATACCATCATACTCTATTCATTTTGTATCATTGCTGAAGGAAAATTTGCAGAGGGAAAACAGTATCTGCAATGTCATCATCAGTTGAACTATTACTTCAATCAGACATAATTAAGATATTCTTCAGGTAAGACATCATTTTCAGGAACATGATCACTATTTTCTGATATCGAATCAGTTTGATTATCATACATATTGCCTGAATGGTTTTAAATATCACGCAAGTTATCATCATCATCATCA
>CABFPE010000303.1:632024-648180 GCA_900660155.1 Hofstenia miamia
ATATATATATATATAAAATGCTATAATTGAACGTGAAATCTGATCGTAAATTTCCGAGGTGGTATTAGTATCTAAATCCAGAAGTTATTTTTTATCTGTTTAAACAATTAATTCCATGTTATTTGTTGTTTCTTTTAAGGAATTGGAGGAAAATCTATTGAATTGGGTTTTTTTTAATATTAATCTTTAATTGATTGGATGAGAAATACTTAGAAAGATTTTCAATAACATTTAGTGAAGTTTTTTCTGACCCTAAATGCATCATTATCTGTATTTATGAGGCAAGTATCGTCAGCAAATTGATATCTTTTCGTAAGATTTATGTTTAACAATGTCATTCACATATATTGTAAATATAATTGGCCTTAGTATTTTGCTTTGAGGCACTCCTCGATCGATTGTAATATAATCAGATTACATATTATTCATTAACACAGGCTGTTTTCTATATTCTAAAAAACTTATAGGTAACTTATTGAATTTTGTTGAAATCCGTAATTTTGAAATTTAATCACCAAAATTTCAAAATTCGCTAAATAAAAAGCGTTGATTAAGTCTATAAAGGCTATCAAACTGAATTTATTTTGAGATGTATTTGAGGATATTTTTTCAGTAATTGAAATGATTGCATCACTTGTACTATGCTTAGAGCGGAAACCCTATTCCTAAGATGATAAGATATTTTCAGATGCAAAGTATTGGTTTATTTGAAGGTGAAATTATTTTAGGAATAATTTATTAAAAGGGTGCGTTATTGAGATTGGCCTATAATTTTTCGCAATAACTGGATTTCCAAAGTTCATTTTCAACTATAGAATGATTCAATGCAAATGTTAGATGATCGTCAAATATATTGAAAAATTTCTTAAAAACAAAGTAAGAGGTATGAGTGGAACCTGAAGATTTTTCAGCGTCGAAGTTTTTCACAATAGTTTCCAATTCTTTTAATGTAGATAATCTAAATTGAAACGTCATCTTGAAATTTAATAGCTAAGTTCTGATAGAGGAGTTTTATGAAAATTGAAGTTACCTAATTCTTAAATTTCTGATTTAAATGATCTAGTATTTTTTATCGGCAAATTTTGTACTATCAATATAAATTTCTGAAATTTCACAATTGAGCCAACTCGATTTTCCAATTAAACGGTTTAGAAATTTCCACTTTTGTTTAGAAAAAAATTTTTTCAAAAAATTGACTTTGTTTTTATACTGAATTTTTTGCATGTAATTCCTAATTGTTTTCTTTGGTATTTCATAATTAGTCAAATTTATTTCGGTGGAGTTAGATTTAGTGAGTTCAAAGAGTTGCTGTTTCATGCTTATGCTGGTATTAATTGTTTCGATCATCAGTTGCAGTTAATTTATAACACCGTGATTTCATAATTACTTGGCGGGATTTTAGCGGTGCTACTTTGTCTAAAATACTTAAATAATTCCTGCGGCAATGAAATATATCACGTGGGACCAGAATTTAGATTAAAAATGAAATCGAAAGGGCATTCTAAAGTAAATTTTCCATGGTATCATCGGAATAGTTTTTGATTGCCTAGTATAAATAGCTTTATATTTACAAAGCTTAAAACCTGAATTGTACTAATATAAACACAGAGTGGCTAGTCACTGAAAAATTTCAGGATTTGTAAAACTTTTGTATGCTCTTCAGTGTTCGAATCAGTGTGATCAGAAGTCAATCCCTAAACTTTCCATTGAGCGCATTACTAAATGACTTGTTCATATTTTCTGGGTAAATGTTACAAATGTAATCAGTACAATATAGTTATACATTGCTAAGTTAATAACTTACAATCATTCAAATATGTGCAATACAAATTGATTCATGTGGTAGTGAGCATGCCAACAACATAATTCTAATATGCCGTGAATTTGTGATGTAGCACAATATTTGTTATGAAACTTAACTGTAAATCCTCATAACCATCCAAATTTATGACAAAAATAATCATGTCCACAAAGTTATTCTCAAATTTACAAAAGAGTTTTGTGTCAATATTGTACAGAAATTTTGGAAATAGAGGTCGGATTTTGGCATTTAGAAACTATAATCAAGAACAATGAAATGTTGAATTCTAATTATTAACAATTGAAGCAGTTCTCACTTTCATGAATATTGTTACCCTTAACATAAGTACATGTAAATTCTCAAAACTTAAGTGTGTCCGAAAATACGACTTTACTTTGAAGCTAACAGACTGTCCAGTGCCCAGCTATGCGGAGTATTCCGATTTTGGATGAGATATCCAGACATACACGTTGTCAGGATAGGCGAAATCCCGATATTTAAAGCAAGAGTAAAAAATGTTATACAGTGCTTTTTCCTGGTTAAATAAACAATTGAGTAGGCATAATTCTCTATAAATATGGCTAGCATTCAAATAATATTAGGGATTATAATATAAGTACAATATTCTATAGGCTGCTTTGTTTGCAATCAGATGCTTTCTTTCCATATAACGAAACAAACTGAAATATTGTATTAATCTGTCCACTCGCAATATTTTAATTTGCATTAAATTATAAGGGAATAAGTAGGTTCCTTGTAATTTACCTATGCATTAAAAGAACTATATTTTATATGTATATATTTCAATAGATTTTGGAAAGTATAATCTTTTCTAGATTATAAAATAGTATTGATTAAATAGCATTATGTAATTTGTTCTCTTTCTTCTATTTTGGAAATTCTTCAACTTTCGTCCAAAACTCTGACTACACATGGAAATAGGTCGGACAGCTTTAACTCATTATATTTCTAGTTCATGTGTTATTCTAAGGGCCACTCAATGATAAATAAGGAATGTACTTCAACTTCCAAAGCTGCACTAAAAATACCTAAAAATGAAGGCCTAAGATTTGAATAATTAAATTTAGCAATTAATCAAAACACATAAAAGCTAAGTATTTCACTGATTTAAGTCATTTCAAAGCGCTAATTTTCACTTAGAAGATAAATATTTACATGCAGATGTCTAATTATTCATGCAAACTTTAGATAAGCACTTTAGGTCATTTCAAAGGGCTAATTTTCACTTAGAAGATAAATATTTACATGCAAATTTTAGATAAGCACCTTCAACAAAATGACACCAATTTACTGGTGAATATAATTAGAAAATTTTTTATGATTTTAATGACATTAGAAAGTATGTCATTTCAACTCAGATATTCACAAATAAGCCCATATATTTTTTTCTTGAATTCAGCAGCGATCCTAGTATAAATGGTAGTAAGTCTATCAAAAGACAAATTTAACAGTATTGTTCATGATAAAATTAAAGGTACCTTCAGCAACTTAAGCGAATTGCAATGATTTGTATTCAATAATGTTTTATATTGACCTTTCTTCACTCTATAAACATTAATTAACTCTTTCTATAGTTTTTTTGGGAACTCAAACTTTCTGTTCCTGACTGCAAATGAAGTGTTTAGCAAGTAACAAGCAAAATCAGCATTTCACTCAAAATTTAAAAGAATTAATCTCCTTTGAAAAATACAATTGGATATAAAGTTATTCATTGAAGTAAAAAATGAATTTCCAAATTTTTTGACCAACAATTAAATTGATCTATAATTCCAAAAAAATAAGTAATTCTATTCAAAATACTAGAGCTGATAAATACATGTTCATTATTTGTATTTTGATTACAGGCAGCTAACAAATTGCATAGGATATGAAAATTCCTTAATAGGCCATATTCTGGTTTGTGATAAATGGACACATTTGAATGATTGCAAGAATTCGATTTAATTTTTGGGGACTTAAATACTTTGAAGGAAAACTCCTTATTGTTCATGCAGTCCAAGACGCCGGAAGCAACTCAACTTTGAGGGGGGCAAAACTTCCTAAGCTTAAATGCTATATGTGTGTTAAACTACTTGAATTTTAAGCCAGCTTAACGATTTGATATTTTATCACACTTTAACCACCCTCAATAATTATGGATATCACAAACCTTACGATTTTTTCACAATTTACAAAATACATACTATACATACTATACATACTTTGATGATCGTTACCTTAATTTCATGAATATATTAATATTTTAATAAGCAAAACGTCAATCCTACAATTTTTTAATTTAAGAAATGAAAGGCATTGCTTTTCAAATACACTGATTATGTAGAGCATGTTTCACAAAGAAAACATGTTAATTCTCTGTCATTTATCTCAAAAATCCAGAAAGAACTTGTGCCAGGAGAAGTAATATTACTAGTCACTGCTTACGACTTTCTACTTGGACCTTAAATTCATAGAGTAATCTAGTAATGAAGATGCTGAAGTTCTTCGCCTAGCAAACATTGCTCAAATGGTCACAAAGTCACAGAGCATTTTATACTAAGATTCCTTCAAAAATCTCATGGAGCATTGTTTTGTTTATGGATTGTGACATGTTCATGAACATATATTTTAATCAAAAGGATCGCAATCACAATCAAAAGCATATTGCAAAGAAGGCATGAAAAGTAATGACAAGAACATCAATGGAATTTTAATGAGACTAGTTATTTAAAAGGGTCATTTTGTCACCATAGCACAAGAAATTTGAAAATAGTTTTACTGGAATATGACAAATCAATAAATTTATATAGAGAAGCAAATATAGAGAAACATTTTCACTTTTCAAAATGCTCTGTCCAATCAGAAATGTTTTTGATCTACACTAATTTTGTTAGAGGACTTCTTTGATTCATCACAGGTGGTTTCAACTGTGCAGAAACCTTTTGTTTTCCTTTTCTATACATTCTCAAGGAATGATCATCCATCAGAAATATTCGAAGTAGCATATTTTTGTAACAATTTTTTTTAAGTTCAAGTGTTGATGAATTGTGGCAAGTATTTCTAAAAAACTGAATCAGCACAAAATTGATTTACCAAAAACTGACTGTTGCAAATACAAAATAGTCGAAATAATATTTAAGTATTTTGTATCCTTTACATTACTAAATTCTGACATTAAAGTTACTAATTCATATTCACTCAAATTTTCACACAAATAATGTCAAATTTCATGAGCAGAACATATTTTTAATTGAATCTTTTTTTAATCTTGTTTTATGTAAGTATAGAACCTGAAACAAAATATTATTCATTTGCAATTAAGTACATATAGGGATAGTTTTTTCTTATCAGAATTAGTACAGTACAAAAATATTTTGGGAGTTTAATTTCTGTTGATAAAATTTGTGTTTTATTAAATTGAAATATTTAGGTGACACAACCACTCCAAAAATAATATTAGGGTGTCAACTGCCACGCTTGTCACCCCACTTCTGGCGCCACTGCATGCAGTCCTCATGTGAAATCCGGATCTTGCACTTAATTCATCGTAAGTGACAATCCTTGACAGTATCTCTTTCAACGAGCTAGGTAATCAGAAATGCAATTGCCTTAAACTGTTACTACCTGATCATATATATATAATTGAATATATCTATAATATATGCTAATGTCATACAAACGAATGATTGCATCTGTTTATTTTCACATGACATCCTCACGAAGGTGTTGCTGACTCAAACTGGATCTTGCCAATGTATTACAGGTTATAATGAGATTAATAGACTTCGTTACGTTTGCTTAATGTAATGATCTGTTATTAATAAAAATGGTGTATTGAATTTTCTTGATTCTTCATTTAACTGATAGTACGTTTAGCATAGAATGTAAGGTGAACTCAAGAGATTAGCATTATGCAATACAATGCTAATACAATAATTTTTGCAGGTGTACTAAAATCACTTACAGGTATTAACTTTCCATTTTTTGGTTGATCAGACGATCACGTAATATTCAAATTAATCCATTGGCTTACTTTGGTCAAAAAGTCAAGCAATTAATATTTCAGCTGAATTATTTTTCAGCTAACACTTTTTATGACCTGTTTAACATCATAATTGATTAAAAAATTTACAACTAAAATTCTCTAAATATAATTCTAATTGAAATTGCCTATTTACACTTGATCAGAAGAGATGCCTTTCCATTGCCAACAAGCAGTATCTCAAATTTATATAATTACAATCATTCCCTGAACTTTGCTTACAATTTGACTTTTAAACAACTTTCCCAGCGTTTTCGAGTCAAGTTCGAGTTACTTGGTCCAACTTTGAGTTTTTACGTTTTGAGTTCGAGCTCAAGTATTTTTTAATGAAAATTCTGAGCTTGATCGAATTTTTTCTAACCCTAAGTTTTTTAGTGTAAAACACATATTTTACAATAATTCCAATTAAAAAAAGGAAATTGAAATTTAAAATAATTGAATTTTTAAAGTATTTTTGATTGAGTTCATGTTCAAGTTTTGATGATTTTTCCTCCGAATTTTTCCGATCAAGTTTTGTGAGCTTATTCAAGTTTGAGTTTGTAACATTCCACGTATTTGGAAATCCTGGACTTTCCTTTGCAAAGCAACATATAATTAAAATGATTAACTGCACAAATTATGATAAATTCAAAAAAAAATAAAGGAATTTAAACTAAATAGTTTCAGAATATATAAAATTGAGGATCTAACTTCTCTTGACTTTTGATATTTGTCTCTACCAGTCAATATAAAAAACTTATATCTTCCATTTTGCCTGAGTTACACTGCAAATATGTAAAGATAGTTACCTAAAAAAGCTTGGAATTTGGGTACACATCAGACATGAGGTCAGCAATAGAGTGATAGTGCTTTGAAATAAAGAATTTTAGAATGGTGGCAATTTAATTTGCTCATTAATATTTTGTATTTTTTGATGTTCCTGTGACCAAATCTATGGCCTTAGCTGAGTAGCTTGGAATAATCGACTCCAAATTTTCTTTGATTTGGACTAGTACTATTTACAGTGTCAATACCAGGAAATGCTATTTTGCTCTTTTACCTCCATCTTTTCTCAACAAAGATATAATAAAAGCAAATTCATACATTTCATGCTTTTAGTGCTAAACAGAGAAGAAATTCTCTTACAAATACCATTTACATATACAATTTGTCTTGTCTCTCATTCATTAATCTCAAAGTTTAATTTGCTCTTTGATGATGAAGTGTTTCAGTAAATAATTTTTATGATAATTTCTGTTTTACATAAAAATGCTCTGAAGATTATAACAATTTCAATAAAGTCAATGATTAAATTGTTTAATTATGAGCAGATTATTTAATTTGTCATTTAATACTATGTTGAAAACAGTGGGCATTGGGCAGTTCCAAATTACTATGTAGGATAACCCTTCATATTTCTAAATTTCAAATTAAAATATAATTTGCAAAACCTACTTCAAATACAAAGTAATATGCATATGCTTCAAATTTATAAATTATGGTTGTGAATTCCAATTAATTCAAGAACATGGCAGCAAAGGAAATTTTATACAATTATGACAAACTTTTGCTACTGTAATCAAACAAAATGATAGAAACTGCTTCTCTTCTTTCATTTAGTTTGAAACTTATTTCTTTTGAATGAAAGAAATATTAAGTCACTAAATATACTTACTTGGGAGAAATGTATTTAAATGTCCTGTAACCAGCATTTAAAACTTGTTCATGTTACAAAATATATTTTGAAAACAGCATAAACAAATTTGGTGAGGATTATTTTGCGATTCTCAACAATGGATGGTGGATTTCCATGAATAAATCAAGACTATGCTCATTGCTAAAATGCTTAGAATACAATGCATAATGATTGCTACAAATTTGTGAAGATTTACTTTCAAGATTACAATTGATACTTGATATCTTACAGATACTGATGTTGTTGAATATAATGGAGCATTACTAATGTTACTCACAGCATTAAAGACGTTAGTGTGGGCTGTCCTGGTATGACCCTATCTCAAAAAGTTTATACAAATTAAAGTGTATAATTAAATATATATCCCCAGTATTATATAGTTTTGACACCACTGTACAATAGATTCCTAACTTCAACAAAGTGAATATGCTTACCTCATACTTTGAAGTCAACAGCACATTAAAATAAAGTAAATCATAGGGGGTAGAAGCCTTGAGATTGGTAGAAAATTTAGTGATACCAAAGTGATCCAATGATTCTGAATTCCTCCAAGAATCTTCCATATGTACCTCTTTTGTGATGACTTTATTAATAATATATAATGGAATCCAATATAGGCTTTTTGTCAAATGTTGAGTGTTAGTATATGTTTTTATTGCATCACCATATTTGAAATGTAAGATGATTTTGCAATGAATAAATTATTAGAAATGTCAACTCCAAGAGCCTTTGATGATTTATAGGACCTTAAAGAATCTAAAAAAACCTAAATCATTTTCAGAAATTGTGCTATGAGGCAAAGGAACATAGTAAGATATTCAGCCTAAAGCAACATTCAATTGTTCTCAGCAACTAATAATTGGTTCATACTACACCTAGAAGTAAATTTATAACATGCAATTAAACAATTCTGGCTCTCATTAAATATGCATCCTGTTTGCAATATCCAATGGGAGTGAAGTGAAGGTGAAAAAATTCTAACATTGAGAATCTATAATGTTCAAAATTTTTAGAAACCACCTTCTCCCTCTCTGGTATTGTTTGTATCTAGTAAATTCATAGCAAAAATAATAAAAATAATGCTTATAATAATATTTAAATGGAACAAGAATGAACTGAGGTAGTTAGACGAGACAACAAAGGTACTAATAACAGAGAGAGCATTCAACCTAGATGTAGATGTTACTTGGCAAGGTAGAAAGAAGGGAAAGAACTGCTAAGAATGTAGGAGGATGGAGATGCAGAAGAATATTTAGAAAGGCAAACTAAGATTCACTAGTAGGTTTGATTGGAGTAAAGAAAGATAAGAACAGAGGGTGAGGGAAAGAAGGTTTTGGAGACAAACAAAGTATAGGCAGAATGTGATGCATGGAAAATACTAGAGGAATGCAGAAAACTGAAATAGAAAAGAGAGCTGCAAATTGCTAAGGAAGGAAGAATTAAAGAGGGAAACATAAGCACTGATAACTTCAATACAGGAGCAAGCAATAAGAATGAGCTAGGTGAAGAAATATATACACAAGAGGTAAGTGACAAATGTAGATTATGTAAGCAAGAGTTGGAGATAGTAGGTCAACTCATAGGGTTGTTGCAGAATGAGCAGAAGTTCAGACATTATGAGGTGGAACAAATTGTACATTAGAATTTGATTAAACAGTATGGGTTAGAAGCAGGAGATGTGGTGTGAGCATAAACCACAGAGCATTGTAGACAATGAGAAGGTTAAGATACTGTGGTACTTCAACTTTTATACTAGCAAGGTGATAGAAGCACAGTGGCCCCACGTAGAAGAGGTAGACAAAGGGGACAGTATAATAACAGTGATAGACATAGCAGTACCAAGGAATAGGAATATAGAATCCAAGGAGAAACACAAGATAGACAAGTACAGACAGTCGGTGGGCACAAGGAAAAGTAATCAGGAAGCATAAGAGATACTTGGAGGAGTTGGTACTACCAAAGTGGGGAGGGGCAGTAGTACAAAAGGCAGAATTGCCTGAGGAAATCTCTCAGCCTCCAATGGAAACTGGTGGATTCCTTAGCTAAGAGTGATACCAATGTGAAAATGTGAAAAGGAATGAGATAATTACAATAATACTACTAATGAAATCAATCACCCTGGCTTTGTTCCATTTTTGGAAAAAATGTTCCCATTTTGTCTAAAAATTAGAAATACTCCTGCTTTGTAAACTTAGCACCTATTGGACTGCATAATGCAACTTTATATACTAAAGAAAGAAATCTCACGTACTTTAAAAGATGCATGTTATAAAAGTTTCTAAGTTAATATTTGTTTGTATAATAGTCCCCTTAAGCAACAATTAATATGAAATATTGTGTTCTCAAGCCATTGACTACTTCCATTTGATGATAATGCAAAAGTGGTTAAGATCACAGTCAATTTTAAGATTTGAACTTTTCGATTACTTTCAGTCATTTTTAAGCTAAATTTTGAGTCTTGAATAGTCTTATTTAATACTATTTGATTTGGATCAGTGTGTATTTTAACCATGGACTATTTTGAAGTTGCATTACACAAAAATTAATGCTCAGTTAATGTTAGAAGAATAGATTTTGGACCGTTTTTAATCATTCTTAAGTCAAAATCTGGATCTGGAAAGATGTATTAGCCAGTTATTGACCAAGACTACTGCATATTTGTATTATTGACTTCTATGAAATGGTTTACAGTGTGGGCCAGAAGCCCAATAAGTGCATTGATAAAAATATTTTTATCATTTGAATGTAAAACAAACATAGAATCCAAGAATAGGGCAACAAGAATGAATTCGAATACTCTCACGATCAACTCTGTTATAATATTTCATTTTTTAAATCAATTTTAATGTTTAACTTTAAGATAAATTGATTAACAATTTAATTTAAATTGTTAAGTCACTTTTATTTAAAAGCTGCATAACTTTCAAAGATCTCATTAAAATCTCACATAGCTGACTAAATTCGAGTGAAGATGCTTGTGGCAAAGCAAGAATAAAATGAGGCATTAATTTGTTGGCTTAGAAATCATCATTGCACTGACGGCACACAGGAGTTAAACTAGTAGGATTTTGGCATCAGACTAATGTCTTATATGCAACAATATCAAACTTTTATACTTCTAAGTAGTTTATACATTGCAGTTTCAACTAACACCAGCCCAAAAAAGAGTTCAAGGAAGTGCGTCAAAGCTTATTATTCATATTGAATTAAATTAATTATTGGAAATTTGAAAGAATTTCTATATTATAAACAATAACAACAAGTACAAAAAATGCCAAATTCAAATTTAATTTTGTATTTCAGGACAAATTGCAATATTAATATTATTTTTTTCCAATTATTAATAACAATTTACTTCCGATTTCAACTGCTTATATAGACATTAATTGCAAGGTCCTTGAATAATCCTGAATAAATTATTTTGAACTTTCATTTAACAAATATATACTATAATTTTTACAAACAGAAAATTGCAAAAAAACCCTTTACAATTAAATTCATATATCAAATGATATCTAAGAAGCATAATAATAAATAAAGCTTTGCTTGAGATTGAGGGCATTCGCGCATTGATTATTTATAACTAAAGGTAACTTAGATGCCACTAGTGGTCCACCAGTGTGTCACTGAGGCGCCTTACCATTCACTTCATACCAGTGGCAAATTGAATTATTTTATGCAACATGACTATTTCAAGCATTGGTATGCTTTTAGCATTGCATTTAATATTGGAAAATAAATAATCAAACTGACGAAAAAGTATTAATGTAATTTGTGATCTTCATTATTTCATAAAAAAATACAATAGTGAATTCTATTATATTTGAGAATCACGAATAACGACATAATAAGAAAAATTGTTTTAGTTGTTGTTGAACAATGAACTTCTGCCACTAAATTACCATCAGTGGTCTACTGGTGGGGACTGGTGGGGGTCCATCCCACTCATTCCGCACCAGTGGACCACTGGTGGTGCCTACATCAAAGATGGACATGGACCAGGCTAGCCCACGGGCTTGTAACAAGCTTGTAAATGTACATTTTGCAATCTCAATAGAGGCACCTATCCAACTATCTGTAACGTTGCATTGAAGATGTATGCCACCCCAGCAACTTCTTCTCAGTCAGAAAGAGATTGTAGTCAAATTGGACTTAGTGCTACAGCAAAAAATTAATGTGTTGAAATAGATCAATAAATTTTGATTGGTGGAAAACGGGATACAAAATTTCCAACACGGGCCTGAAATATTAGTTGCCGGGCTTGGCCGGGCATGAAAAATTCGGTCCGTGTCCATCTCTGAGCTACATGGGTAATAGTAATTTCATTTCGCTTGATTTTGTAATGGTAAAGCGTTTTGCGTTCCAAAGTGTCATTCTAGATATAACAACAAAACTGTGCATTCGCAATTCAAATTTCCAAAAGATCCACAAATGCGGTCAATGTAGTTAGAATCTATTGCAAAAAAAAACTCAGAAATATCATAATAAACAACGATTTGTGATAAACACTTTGATTCTCAATTCTTGGTATCAACACCTTCAGATCAAAAGCGTCTGAGAAAAGACAAAAGTGCGTTCCAACAATTTTTTGACAATCCTAAAAGCCAGCAGGTATGTGTTATTCATTTAATTTAGTTAAATTATATCATTGTATCAGTATAACCACTAGATCTAAGAATCAAAAAATATGATGTGGCAATCCTTAAAACTTAATTTAACATAAATTCTAGTTTGTACGAGGCTGCCTTGAATTAACTTGCTATACAAATTGTCTAGCTTTTTATCTCATGAAATTTACTATAAATTATAATTAGTTAATGAACAAGAAATAAGATTTACTCACTCCGCAATATAAAATTTATGCAGTCAAAATTGACGTTTTTTACCGAGTAAGTAAAAAGAGTTTATCATTGTACTCAAACATTTGTATACATCTTCATTATACATTGCTTAGATTTCTATCACAATTTCCCGTAAACAGCCCAAAGAACGAGTTCTAAAAACAGACGAACTGCACGCATTTGAATAGGCTGATCGTTTACAGGGTTTTGAGGAAATTCATCAAGAATGTTGTCCAAATTCATGGAACTTTCATCATCTTGGTAGCTGTATTCAAATGTATGGGTTGGAAAGCCTTGTATCTATTGTAACTGAAACAATTCTTCTTTACCCATCTAAAAAGGTTGAATTGTACATCAATGGTGTCTCAGCTCCAACTCCTATATGGTTACGAAAGATTCGTTTTTGCAAGATTTCAAGAAAATCGCAAATACCTGAACTTGCTAACTATTAAGTGACAGTAAATTTCTAAAAGAACTGAAAGAATCATTAGAATTAAATCAATTTCAGCATTACGAGACATTTTGCAACTTGTAGCATCATCCATCGCCCTTAATGACGATTTTATTAATCCACTGGACGAACGAAGCAAATCTTCTGAAGAAGAAAAAGAAGTTTCATTATATATTCCAGGCTATTTTGCTTACAAGATTTCAACTGATATTCATTGTTCCACATGTTGCTCTTCCTCAGTTAGTGACCACGTTGAAAACAGAATTCGGAGAATATGTTGTCCATTTAAATCGTGGCGGCCTTTGAGTTCCGTCAAAGACTATTGATCAAACTGTATCTCATTTTATCGAATTCCTCGATTCAAACTACTAATCAATTAGTGGCAAAGAAGTATTGTACATGTATGCCTTACTCAACGCTTTTAAATCTTCTATTATTTGTGAATCTCATGGTGAATATTTATCCAGAAGAATTTGTAATATTTGTATTAACATCTTCTTTAATAACATTCAGACTAAAATTAGAGAAGGAAAATTGCTTACTTTGAGAAAGATTAAGCTTTGTTAAAACATTTTTAGTCTTTTTAATGCAAACCATGCTATTTTAGTTAAAATTTCAATTTATACACATAGCACTTATATTACAACAAACTTTGTCAAATATACTGTTTCTATTCAAATGCCTCCTTTTTGCTTTTCTGCTGTAAGCATCCGAGCCATCATTTAGTAAGCTATGAATCTCATCAAATATTACGAATTCCAATTTATGCCTATGTTCAAATTTTTAACAATAATTGTTATGGATTACTGCGTATTTAGCCAATCAACTTACTTGAACTATGATGATTTAGCGATAAATATTGAAAATTTAAGTGAGTATTTCAATAAAAACAAGTTAAAAATTAATTCTGAGAAGACGCAATTGATTATTTTCACACCAAAGCAACACCACAAATTTCTAATATCAAAAATTCAATTTGGAGATATTGAGATTAGTCAAAGCAATTCAGTTAACTATCTTGTGTAGTAATTGATAGAGATTTAACGTTTAATGCACTTGGAATTTTGGAAAATGGCCTCTGGAATAAAATATCTATATCATTTGCGCAATGTAGCACAGACCTTTCAAAGACAAATTCTTAATTCTTTTGTGCTAATTAACTTGAATTATTTTTGTTTTTTATTACAAAACTGTACATTGAACCATCGGTCAATATTGACAAAAATGTTCAATTGGCCTTTAAGAACTCCGAATTTGTTTAATAAGCATAAGTCAGTGAGTAATTTAATAAAAGATGGCAATGTTCTTGCACCATTGTATTTAATTCAATATCAAGCACTTTGTATTATACACAAATATGTTCACCATTCAAAATACTTGCATTTTTGAAGCATTTATATCAAAATCAGTGATGGAAGTCACAAATTACATAGTAGTATTAATAGTCCAGGTGCATTTTCTTTTAAAACTTCTAAACTATGGAATAATTTAAGTCCCAAAATACAAATGGCACAAAACTATAAACATTTCCGAAGAAAAATTAATGAACATTTATTATAGAAAAAATCCTTATTAGGAAAATCAAATCAATTAAATGCATGGACATATTTCAATTAAAATTTACACCATTTACTTAATAGTGCATATTTATCTGTTTGTAAACGTACATGTATAGTAGTTAGTAGTTTTGTTTCTTGTTTTATGTTCCTTTGTTTTTTATTTATCTTGCATTAAATTTTTTATACTCTAAAGTGTGCAATTTTCCGATTTTTTGTCCAATATAAATGCAAAACTGGTAAAATTCCACTCTAAACACGATGTACTCATAAAGTCAATAAATAACTTCCAGTAAATATTACATGTACATAGAGCAAATAACACGACGTTATTTAATTACCACATTTTGAGGCTGGTGTCATAGGACAGAAAGAGAAGTTTATTGAGAAAAAAGTCATTGGGAAAATAAAATACCACAAGATTTTCCATTTTCAATTTATGGTGAAACTAAGTGTATATATTACTCTATCATAACATATGTGTTCAATTTCTGCTAATAACTTTGAGCATTGATTGCCAACTATCGGTTTGTCCACTAAGAAACAAAATCCTCCTGCTTTGTAGCAGTTTTGAAGGACAATTGGTGCAACAGTGTTTTATGTTTTGTAGATTTTTTTGCAATGTAATTAATCATTTGAGGTCCAGAATTTAATATGTAAATATAGTTAAATGGGGTGTTTTTTAGGGCATTTTCCATTTTTTAATCTGAGTAAGATAAATAGTCGCTTGTCTTTATGGTTTTAAATTGCTTGCTTTTAGTAGTTTTGTTTCTAATATATGTACAAAGTGCATGATCACTAAATGATTCAAACATTAAAGAGACTTCATAATTAGTAAAAAAGTAATCAATTAAATTGTTTATGCGAGTTGGAAAAACTGTATAACACAACGAAGATTACAAGTAGCAGACATTTCATTTATAGAATTTCGTTCATAAGAGTTAAAGTTACCGAATATATTTAGAGAGTTATAATCATTACATATTTCAGATATTTCGTATATTTTATAGTTTAAATATTCAACTAAATAATTTTTATTTGGATTATAAGTTATGTTTATCAAATCTTTTTGGAAACAGTTCTCTATTGATTTTATTTCTATCCACAGCGATTCAAATATTTCGTGATTGAGATTATATTCAGATTTTCGGGCTGGCTTTAAAGATTTTGGCAAAATTATCATAAATCCATCACCTCTACCTATTCGATTCTTAGCAAAAACCTCAAAATGTTGTCGGTCTGGGTTAAACAAGTTAGGGTCTATATCATGCTTAAGCCAAGTTTCTCTAATTATGAATATTGCATTTTTTCCAATTTTGGAATCAATTTAAAGAAATATTCACTGTTTGCATTAAGACTTCTAGCGTTAATATATATATATATATTTGAAGTTATCAGAATAGTTTTTTAATTTGAGTTCAATTTCTGTTTCACTTAGCATAGGACCTGGATTTGTTTCTATGTCACCAAAAAGGATTAATTTTGAAAGAAAAAAATACCTAATAACTTGTTTATAAGTCATGAGATCAGGACAAGTAAGGCGGTGCAGGACAGGTGCAAGGTAGGTAAAGGGAAGACAATAGAAACTGCAAGAGAAGAGCTAAAGCAGAGATTAGTTGCAGAAGCTGAGAAACTAAGAAAATATAGGGCAAGAGCAAAGCAAGCAAGAGACAACATGAAGTTTGAGGCCCAAGAAGGACGATTCTACAAAGAACTAGATGCAGGAGAAAAGGCTACAGCTAGAGCAGGCGAGGATGCAGTAAGGTTCTGGGAGAATATATGGGGAAGTG
>CABFPE010000303.1:661754-674119 GCA_900660155.1 Hofstenia miamia
TATATATTATATATATATATATATATATATAACACCAATTCAGTTGTGGACCAAAGATGTTTGAGAAGAGAAACTGAGCAGTTTATCATATTGGCTTTTAAGATATATTAATATATAGTTTATTCCTGAAATGGATGTTCAAAAAACAAAGCTGCATTACATTTCCAGTATGCTATTAAAAACTCTTTCTCTCAATCTTATCTAGTAATACTAATGATTCATGTTTTTGAAAGAAAAACAGGCCTAATTAGAACCATAACTTATTTTTTATAACAATGTTTGCAACGAATAAATCATTCTATATTCTAATTGCTTCTAGATGTCTTCTTTTATGACATAAATATTTAGAGAAGATTTCCAAACTTCTGCTCGTTCACTTACGCATTTAGAAAAAAGGTTTTTTTTCCTTTATAATTTTATTGATAAATGATTCTAATGTTAATCACATTTTTCAATTTAAAAACTAATCTTATAAAGAATAACACCTGACTTTTGTCATAAGTGTTGTTTTGCACTCATGTCTAATGTTTTTGACATACGCTGCACAAAACCTGTCACAGCATATTGTAATATTTGCGATATTGTTTTTCGTGAAATGATGCATAAATAGGTAAAATTCGTTTGATGAATTTCCGCAAAATAGAAAGTTTAAGTGCTTTTCAAGAATGTGCTTAATCTAGGAAATATAATCGAAATGCTAAATGCCAATGTAATCCGCATAATCCATTCAATTCTGAGTTTTGTAAGTTCAATATTTACAATTATGTTTTACCTGAAATTATAAAATTCGAATTTTTTTTTTAAATTTCCGTACATGTAGAATACTCTAAGCATACAGCGCCCAGATGGTTGCTGGAAACAGCATGCGTTCCGCACTAGATCCATCTCTGCCGATTTAGTAACTGTACGAGCAGGAAACCTTTTTCTTAAAGTTAATAAGCACATTTCATATTCCTACTGTATAAGGATGGTGGGCAAACGTAGACTGTGAAGCCCTTTTAGACAGATGGCACATGCCACAGCTCCAAGATAACTCTCAACACTTTAATGTATCTTAACGTGCAACTTTTCATAGACTAATTTTGTTTCTAGTTTGTGTTTTATTCTAAAGTTATAGTTAATGATAATCTAACATGTACAGAATAAATTACATGGACTTTGTCTTCCGCACCAGGGTAAAAAATTAAATACAAATGGAGGCTTAAAATTAAAATAGTCAAATTTAATAATACATCACCAAATATAAAAGCCAAATAGTTAAATTAACTTATTTTAAATAACTAATTTTCAATTAGAAGGTAAATATTTATTTTCAAATGTAATTGACATTATTGATTAAATTGAACAGCATTTACAAATACTAGATAAGCTCTCTCAATTTGCCTCAGTAACAAATATTGATTGATTGAAATGACATTGATATACTAGCGAATATATTTAGAAAATATTTATATACATTTTGTTCATCAATATTTATATTAGAAATCGCAAATTTCATTTATGGTAATCACGCATATGTAATTTTTGAATAATTTTTGGGCTCAATATATGTGATCATATTTGTAAATGACAGACTTAACTGGGTCTTGGCTGTCAAACTCAAGCGGCGTTGAAGCAATTTTCCAATTTACCAGGGTTGGTAGGCTTATGTTTTTTAAGAAAAAACGCTTGAAATCTTTTTATAGAAATACCAAACGGGATATTTCCATTCTCTATTCCAAGTTGAGAATGCAACGTGCTATATGTAATTCCAAGTGTTGAAAACTGGTGTTCCAAGCCCACCAATTACTCAATAGACCAGAAAAGCACGTCAGCGAAATTAGCTAATTCTGCTGTAATTCTCTGTCCAACTATCCACCTACCAGTTTGAGCACCATGTACTCAACTTTAACCATCGATTTGGTGAATAGATAATCATGCGGCAAATATTTGTGCCTTCAAAGAGAAATTCGGTGTAAAGTTCTCTCATGTAACCGATGCATCTTAAGCAGCAATGTGGAAGTACTCTTGATTTCATGCAGTTTTCCAGGACAAGTAGAAATCACACCAATTGTTGTGCTTTTTCTTAGGAAGGTTAATTCGCACAAACAAAAGCAGCCAGTCATTAGCAGAAAGATTGGTGCATAAGCATCCATGATACCCAGGTTTGTCCATTGGAATGGAATCTAATTGGAACTGTATTGAAATTGGTTAGATAAACAAAATTTGCTATTTGTTGGATTTTTATTGAAATAATTTTATGAAAATTTCCAAAAAATTAAAGTTGTTATATAATACAGGTTCTTAATAATTTCTCAATCAGTTAAAATAATTTCTTTGGATATGGGTAGAATAATACTCTGAACTTAATGCGCCATATACATCTGTGTGGTCTCATTTAGGAAGAATTCCAAATTATCAAAGTTTGTGGATAGTTGTAAGTAGTATAGATCCGAGTGAAGGAGGTTCCACTTTTTTCTGATTGGTTGAGAGGTGGGTGGAAGGACGTTCCTCTTTTCTCTGATTGGTCGAGAGGTGGGTGGAAGGACGTTCCTCTTTTCTCTGATTGGTCGAGAGGGTGGCCTTTGACTCTGTGATGTTGTCAATATTGACGGGGGACGTTGTATTGACGTCATGGGAGTTTTATAATCATGTACTTTTACTAGTTTTTATGTTATTTATGTTGCCTAACTCAGTTTACATGTTTTACTTTACATACTTCAATTTTTATTTGGTAAAACTTAATAACAAATGTTTGACTCAAAGAGATAATACTTGTTAAAAAAAGAAATCAATTTTCAGAAAAAACCATACATAAATGTTTAATTTTTCGACTTACACATTAAAAGTAAACATGGCTTTATGCTTAAACGCACAATTTCATTTCCTAAAAAATTACGCATGCAACATTATTAATATAATTTATATGCACACACACACACACACATGCATTTCAATAGGTTTATGCATAAAAACGTAATTTGGTTTCCTAAAAAATTATTCATGCAATGTTATTAATATAATTTATACATACACACACATTTCAATATACAATATTATTATATTAGGTTTACATGATGATCTTCTCTCTCTTCATTTCTTTTGGTATATATAGATTTTTCATGACTGTACAGATTTGAGACTTACATCTTTTGTTGACTTGCACGCGATTTTTCGAGTTGTAAACATGTGTAGACTGATAAATCTTTTCTCAACTTTTGCACATTTTTCACTTTTATTTGGTTTATGAACTGATACATCTTTTCTCGACTTTTGCATGTTTTTTTCACTTTTATTTGGTTTATGACTTTGTGTGGCTGCATACATTACATGGGTTTTCCAATTTTAACTGCTTTGTTGACTTTTGCATGTTTTTTTCACTTTATTTTGGTTTACGACTTTGCATGGCTGTATACATTACATGGGTTTTCTGCTTTTACTGTTTTGTTAACTTTTGCATGGATGTATACATTACGTGGGTTTTCTGGGTTTCCCAGCTTTGTTGACTTTTGCATGATTTTTTCTTCACTTTATTTTGTTTTTGGGATTTGTTTTACATGATTGTGTGCATCACACAGTCTTCCACTTTTCCATCATTTTGTATCCCCAAATTAGCCACAATTCCATGATATGCACCACCTTTGTTCTAAACATATAAACTTGAAAATACATGTAGTGAGCTACATGTTAAATTTAAAAGCAAAATGATTACAAAGAATTTGAGTTCTAATAATAACACTGTGTAACACAAAAGTTGTCCACCACTTAAACCCTTTTTTCTGTCAGCTTAGGGTGTCACAGACAGAAATGAGTACTGATGAAGTTCAGACTTCGGTTCTGAATTAACTAGATAAGTTTGTTAGATTTTTTGAATTTTGGCTAATTTTACATGTGATTTGTAGCATCTATTTCAAAAGCTGAATCTAAATAACAGAATTTCTGTTAAATCAATTAAACTGTGTTCATGGTTTCAATTTTTAGTAAACTATATTAATAAAGCAATTTCACACTTTTCCTAAAAAATTTGGTTACACAGAAACAGATTGGTCATTTAAGTTTAGGGGGGAGTCACAGGCTAGCCTAAACCTAGAAATTTTAAAAAACTTTCTGTGTTGTTTGATGCTACTGTACTTGTAAATGAGATCAAGATTCACTTAATTCAACAAAACTATTCAGTTCAGTCACACAGTACATCACAAAGCAACAAAACTTTAAACGAAGCTTTCTTTTGTGCTTGTTTATTGTAAATCAGTTCACTTTCTTGCACAAAATTCCAAATGTAGTCCCCCATCATGCTTTCACTATACTCTCCTTTATAGTGCTTCTCAAATGATTTTACATCTTGGTGAAACTGTTCACCTTGCTCTTCCAAATAGTCCCATGTTATCCTTAAACTAATCAATACATGGAGCTTTAGTGACATCCTGCAGCCCATCGTTTCATTCTACAAGTTCCAACAAAATTTCTTTGAAGTTTTCTGCTTTGTGGTGTCCCAGAAATCCTTCAACTACAGCAACAAAGCTTTTAAAAGCTCTCCTCTCAACTGCAGATAACTTTTGAGAAAAACTGTCAGACTTCATGAGTTGTTTTATTTGAGGGCAAACAAAAATTCTGGCTTTAACCTTTGCATCAGACAACTTTGGAAACAACTCTTGCATGTGCTTGAATGCATCACTCTCTGGGTTTAACTTCTTCACAAACTGCTGAAGAGGAGGCAAAAGCACCTTCTTGGCCTCTACTAATGGTGTTTGCTTTATGGTATGAGCCCCAATATCATAACTGGATGTTATGAGCCCCAATATCATAACTGGATCTTAGAGGCCAATCTACCTTATTGTAGTGAAGTGATGTATTTCTGCTATCCCACAGACAGAGGTAACAAGGTAAATTACTGAAGCTGTCTTGGAGTTGCATTAAAAAGGCCACCATCTTGAAATCACCAATGACCTCCCAATTGTACTGGGTGTACTTAAGAGCACATAGTAGACTTTTTATGTTCTCATAATTCTCTTTCATGTGCACTAAATGAGCCAAAGGAATGGGAGAGCACTTGTTTGTATTATGCAGCAATACAGCTTTGAAACTCCTTGATGAGCTGTCAATAAAAAGTTGCCAATCAGAGGTATTGCAAGGATTGCCTATGGCTTCAAAAAGTCCTGTTATGTCATGACAGAAACACAAACCATCTGTAAAGGAAAAAAATGTCGAAAAACCACAATGTCTTTTCCTTTGGGATATGATGTGGATGCCATTGTCAAGTAAGTCCCATAGCTTTAGCCTCAACATTAAAAGCTTGGTAATGGACAGAGACATCTCTCTGATTAGGTCATTCATGTCTTGNTATGGCTTCAAAAAGTCCTGTTATGTCATGACAGAAACACAAACCATCTGTAAAGGAAAAAAAAGTCGAAAAACCACAATGTATTTTTCTTTGGGATGTGATGCTGACGCCGTCGTCAAGCAAGTCCTATTGCTTTAGACTCGATATTAAAAGCTCGGTATTTGACTTTGTCAGAGACATCTCTTTGATTAGGTCATTCATGTCTTCTTGATTTGGGTAATATGGACACCTTTCATTTCCCCTACGGCGCCAATGACATGTAACAGAAGGTGATGATAATGCACATGCTTCCATTTCAGAGTCATCTGATTTTTCCTCTTCTGGACATCATTGATTTCTTGGCGGTGGTTGTGGTACAGGGAGGTCAGAGGTATTATGAGGAACAGGCGCAATAGAAAATGGAATATCTGCATACACAATTGGGAAGCATTTTTTTCCTTTTCTTCATTTTGTTGGCTCCACCATGCAGAAGTAACAATCTTTTAAATGATCTGAAGGCTCACGTCTTGAAACCAACCTTCAAGATTGCAACAACAGTAATCGCAGATGACATGTGGAGCCCATCGTTTGTCTTGGTCGCCAATTGGCATCCCAAAATAGGCATGATAAGCTTCTCCTGAGCAAATGCAGTTGCTTTAACAATGTTTTTAGCCTTCTTAGTAAAGAATTCCCCACACACGTAGCAAAAGCAGTCAGCTGAATAGCAGTCATAACACAAGTTATGTAGATTACTAGAATAGAGTACTAAAATAGTAGGAGGGGAAAAGATCTATCAGCAAGCAACAGCTGGGGGTAATAATTTGAATCAATAAAGTAAACATTACATTTGGTCTACGATTACTTGTCACAATAGATGAGAACTTAAATTATAAACATAAACATACGTTTGTTAGCCAAATCATACAAAAATTAGTACCAAAAATTGAAGAAACAACTAATATGCTGCAAACATAAATATGAAATATTTTTTGCTAACCCAAAGTTTCATTTGAATGTATAAAAGTAGAAAGTGAAGTTTGTTTTCCAGAAACAAGAAAAATATTTTTTGTTACACAGTTACGTGGAGGAGATGGATTCGTGCTTTGGAATAAATTTTTTTGTTCTTAAAGACCATTTTTAAATATTAGTTAGAGATTTTCGTTGAGAAACACTTAGATGTTGAAAGAGGAAACTGCAATATTGAAATTTAATGAGCACAAAGGCATTGACTACTTGTTTATGAAACATTTTACCTATTTTCCGAACTTGATAGAGCAGTTTAACAGTTTAGCAGAAAAGAAAATTAAAAAAAATTAAGGTTAACGTCCATTTTTACACCTAAATAACTTACCAATTTTTCTTATGTATAGTGGTGTTGTCAATTTTGAGAGTAATTTTGTGTGATGTTGCTTTGTCAATGAGAGTAAATTTGAGTTTTTTCAATATTTATTTTTAATTTGTTTTGCGAAAAATAATTTTAGAGAGATTATATATCTTTTGTAATAGTTTACTCTAAATAACTGCATTTTTTCAGTATTCAGGAGACATATATCATCAGCGTTTTGATATAAGGTAGTGGAATTTATGTGATCATACATATCATTGACATATGGGGAAAAATATAGGACCTAAAACAATTCCTTGATGAAAACCACGTACGATACTCAAAATACTAGACAATGTTTCACCTAATTTGACACGTTGTTGTCTATTAAATAAAAAAGCTCATGATGAAGCATACTGAAAATGAACTAAAAACTAGACTTAATAATTTATTTTGCAAAATTTCGAAATCCATTGAATGAAATGTTTTACTAAGATCTATTAAACCAACAGTACTAGACAATTGCTTACTTAGATTCAATTTAATTTTTTCTATAATCAATAAGATTTGCTATGACCTATGTGAAAACGAATTAGTTAAACTAATTGGCCTACAATTGCGAGATTCTAAATGATCTCTATTCCAAAAACAGGTGTAACATGCGCATTTTTTAAGATTTCAGAGAATTCATTATCTGAAATACATTGATTAAAAGCAAAAATTAGATGCCTACCAAACACGTCTAATTTTTTTAAGAGCAAAATCCAGGATTTTATTAGATCCAATTGATTTATTAACATTAATTTTTTTCAATTCATATGTCGCCATTCGAAAATTGAATACTTAAATTTTTTTATCAAATTTGCCAAATTTGAAATTTCCAAGATTTACAAAAGTTTCATTTTGAACTCTTCTTCCATTTCATGATCTACAAAATTGAGGTAGAAATTATATATGCTTTTTGAAAATGATTGACTGAGCATTCAGTGATTTTTGTAAAAGCAAGAACCTCATAAAAACGAAGTGCTCCTAGTGACTAAAAGCACCCTTTTAATTTTATTTATCAGTTTTTGAGATATATATATATATGTATTGAAAAAGGTTAATAAAATAATCTTCAGAAATGCCACTAAAAGTGTAGATAAAATGAAAATAACTAATATTTTGTATGCTCATTTATTGGTAATTAGTAAAATGTCCCAATGTTAGCAGCAAAAACAGACCAATCATCTTTGAAAAAGTGCTGTTGCTTGTGACCTGTTTTCAGAAAGGTCTTTTTCAAAATTTATGTTTCTTATGAGGAGATTCAGTTACAGCAAGGCCTACTTTAATCACGGCCTGGCGATTTGCAGTATAAAAAACGAAAAATAGCAATAAATACTCTTGCAAGTAGGGAATTAGTGTAAATATGCAATACAAAGAATATAAAAAATTCCTATAAAATTTGTGGAATTACAACCATTGCATTTGCTTGGCAACAAAAAAGGGTTCTTCAAACAATTAAAGGTTTTCACAAACAAAGAAGGAAGTTAAATTTCTAGAAATATTTCATCTCAAAGTAGAAAGGTTAGAGCCACATTCTTGCTTGTCNAACTGTTCTCCTAAAATCGATGCTACAGTATTGACCTATACTACACTGTATGGAGCTACTATTAAAATTCCTTGCAATATCAAAATTGATCTACTGACTACACTTGATTTTGATGAAAAAGGATTTAGCAAAATTTTTATTAAAGTTGATTCTTGCTCCATCTGGACAACTGATAAATCTTTCTACATAAAAGTACAGAACATTCAAGGAAAAATTCATTTTAATGAGTATGTATATGATAGCAATATACAAACAATTCTTCCACAAGTATACAGCAATCTCCATTTAATCTCAATTGAGAGTTGTGACTTAACACTCACAAATGTTGATATTTTGCGATATCAAAGATCTGACTATGATCCCAAGGACCAGTTCTGCCCTTTTTCAAGTTTTGTATTCTTCAAAGAGGTCAATGGTGGTCAACCCTGTCCATTAGCAGACAGAATCAATTTGAAAGTGCACAGAAGTAAGAGCAAATGTTTATATTTACACTTACATTTATATTAACTTGAAAATTTTCTTTTTTGAAAAAAATATTTATGTAATCTAAGATAACAGCTACAAATGCTTAACCTAGCATAATAACTAATTATTGATAGTGCACAGAAGTAAGAGCAAATGTTTATATTTACACTTATATTTAAATTCACTGGTAATTTTTTTCTGAAAAATATGAGTGTAGCATATGATAAGAACTATATTGTTTAATCTAGCATAAAAACTAAATATTGATTTTAGTATTTAAACTTCTCTGTGGGTGTCAAATTGAAATGTTTCTTATTATAATAATATTTTTAATAAAAATATTATTTACTTCTTTTGCGTATTAATCATTAAATAATATTTCATTTAGTAGCATTAATAGTTATCAAAGTACGTTTAGCACATTCATGTGACATTCTCAGTTCATATGGTCATTATACTGGGAACCATTGAAATTATCTATATTATTTTAGAGTTTTAACATTAGATCCTTTGAAATTACCAATTGAATTCTAATGCTTTTAAATAATTCAGGCAGCCAGTAAGTATTTCTTTAAAAGTTTGTTAATGATAAAATATATATTTGAAATTTTAGGCTTTAATGAGCAACTAAATATATTCCTGGTCTTAGGCATGAAAGACATTAAAAGTAATCACAAAAAAAACTAAGATATGAAATTTAGTAATATATTTCCTAAGGTCCAGTTTTGCACTTTCTCAAATTTTGTTTTCCGCAATTAGCTGAAATGGGGTCACCTTTGTCCATTAGCAGATGTAATCAATTTGGAAGTGCAGAGGAGTAAAATCAAATGCTTATAATTGCATTTATATATATATATATATAATAAACAAATTTATTCAAAATCATACATGTTGTGCTACATAAAAAAAATGGACAGAAATTAAAGGTGGCTTTAGAACAAATGTAATACTTTGAAATTATTTTAGTGTTTATTTATCAGATTGATCTTGCTTTCTTTTATAATAATTGCTTTGGCTATTTTCATAGAATTGGTTTCTTTGTTTGGCTGGTGGTAATGATAATATATTTCAGATTTTAGATGAACTTTAAGATGTTCTTTTATCCTTTTTAATTAGATGTCGCTTTGTTTCTTCAATATATGAGGCTGAACACTCATCACAGTTATATATTTTAGACAATGGTCCTATAAAAATTTTTTCTTTCTTAATGAATATTAAATTATAATTTGTGTATTGATCAATAAATAATATTTTGCACATTCAAATGGTGTTATAAATTTTATGGACACTGTACTGCAAAACTGCTCAAGTAATTTAAATTATCCTAATTATTTTTTTAAACCACCAATTGAATTTTTTATGCTTGTCATTATTTCTGGCAGTATCACTTATCAGAGTGATCAAAAATGAATTCTTTTTGTTTTCTTTAAAAGTACATTAATCACAATTTGTCTTTCATACTTAATGTCTTAATAAGCAATAAATAATTGTGAATATTCAAATATTTGGAAAAAAAATTTTGAATTAAATCAAAACATCAGAGTACAATAAGATGGATAATTCAAAAGCCATGTAATATATTTTATTCTAAATGTCATAACTGAATTTCATGTCTTTCTCCACAGAAATAAAATTTTTTGTCCTGGCTAAATATACACAATACAATTTTCTGGGATAAAAGAAGTAGTTTTTATACCTTATTAAGCAAATTGTTAGCACATTAAAATTTTATGACATAACTTGGAATGCTTTCATAATTTTTGTAAATGAGCATTACAAGATATTTCAAAAATGAGTAAATTATCTTAACTGACATTAAATACAAATTAGGAATTGATTACCACTGCTGTTATTACATATTCCTCATTACACAGTACTCCCAAAAGCAAACACTTCATTTAAAATCACAAAATTTTTTTTGTCAACAGACTTTATAATTGTTCCTTTCTATTGTCACATATTATTGTTTCTTACTAGGTTGGTGCACATTTGATTCAGTGTAATCCCTACTTTTCCTTCTAGTAGCATAGTTAAATTTGCTGCTAAATCTGCATTCATTTTTTCTGCAAAAATTCTTTATGTTCTCCAGTATTAATTCATTAAGAATGGGAGCAACTGATTTATCCTCCTTAATTGACTCTTTTGGCATATGAAAAAAACTTAGAGGCTCTAAGAATTAACCTAGTATAATTTGCAAACTGAATTTGATTATTTTGTCATAACTGTCTCTATTGGATTTGAAATAATTTCCTCTATTTTCTGTTGTTGTGTTTTTTCAGTAATTGTTCTTTAGTTAACTTTGAATGATTTCAAGTCAGCCACATAAAAGATTGCATTAATTGCAGCAAGGAAAAGTGACAAAATATATTGTGGGTTCTCTGGCTAATCAAATTATTCCTGAACAAATGTGGAGAATAAAATTGTCATTTAGTAGGATTTTATCATTGATTTTTTAGGAAATTTGTTATTTTACCATTTAGATTTTCTCTGGGCATCCCTGAGTAACAGAAGGCAGAATATTACCAGTTGTATTTTCAAAATCATAATAAGTTTGGAATCTTTGCATATATATTGTACTCTCTGTGTTCCTAGCATGCAATCTGTAATTTTTCTGGATTATCATTCTGTAATGGTTATTGAGAAGGATTTTAAAATTTAAATGAAAAATTGACAACTCAAAGTCCAAAAATACCATGAAATCCAGTTTGATATTCAGAAGTTTACATTTCATATTCAGAAATGCATTACTATATTCTGAAATTAAAACTTTATTTTCAGAAATACATGATTGATAAACCCTAAAAAATTTTCATCATCTGCAAAAGAAAATTATATTAACTCCCATTTATATAAATGAAGTAAGATTTCTATGAAATCATTTAATTATTTACATTCCTCCTTAGTAAAAAGCTGCTCAATTTTTCCATAATAGTTTAGAATATGAAAATGAATTTTCATAAATATTTTTGATTCCTGAATATAAAATTTAAATGAAGAATACATTTTATGACAGGTTAATTCAACATACAACTTATATAAACTGGAAGTGCAAATTAACATTTATTATGGATTAATAATTTTATGGTGATATTTAATCTTAATTTTTGTATGAACAATTATTAGATTATTTGATACCCAGGTTTGTTGTGACTATGCAGTTACTTTCATTTGACTAACAACAATTAAAGTTAATTCTTATTTACATTTTTATTAATAGATGCTTGTATCACCAATAATTAAAGAGGAGAAGTTTGAGCAAGTTAACTCCGAATTTTTAATTACTTGTTAAATTAAAGCTAAATATCTTTAATATTTTATTTCATGTTACTCATCTCTACTTCTCCCTAATTATTGTGATTAATGGAAAATCTATAAATAAAGACTTAAGTATAATTTCTCATATTAAGTGATGTTTATTATAAAATTTCTCAAACTAGTTGCTTTTATTGCTCAGTTAAATTGTATGAGCTACTTTTAAGCTATGAGTTTTGAATAATTGCAGCAAATAATGTGCCATAGTCACTGGGATGTCAATTAATATTAAAACATTACAAATATTTGGTGTTTATTTTATAGTGAATAGATTATTATATTAAAGATTTGACAAATTATATACTGCAAGGTATCCTAGATATAAATTTTGATATGCTTTTAAGGTATAACACATTAGACAATGCAAGTTAGCA
>CABFPE010000303.1:700390-710631 GCA_900660155.1 Hofstenia miamia
GAAGAATTTATTGTTCATCAAATTTCTCTTAAATTCTAAGCTATATATTTAAAAAGTTTAAGTACCTGCTGATTTTGAATTTTGAATTAATCTTCTGCCAATATGGCTGTTCTTATGTAAGCGTAATTTCACTTGTTACAATTTGTCAAATAATACTTAATCGGCTCCAGTATTTTTCTTAGAATGTACAATATTGTAACTTGGTTGCATCTTACAAAATGAATAAGATAATTAACTAAATTTTTACAATCATATTTCTAATTATATTTTATCACTATTAATCATTCGACGCTAATCTCTTGTTTGCAGCTTATTCCTTTTTGGGTGATGCTACACTTCCATCGTTCCAGTTCCTTTCGAAAGAAGTCTGAAGACTGCCCCGCCAACCACTCAAGGGCAGCCTTTTTCGCTGCTTCTTTGCTTTCATGTCGGACTCCTTTAATGGCTTCTTTCATCTTGGGAAACAAGAAGAAGTCCGAAGGAGCCAGATCGGGGCTGTAAGGAGGATGCTGCAAAATCTCCCAACGGAATCGTCGAAGAGCATCACGACAGAGTCTCGAAGTGTGTGCTGGCGCGTTGTCATGATGAAAAATGATGTGTCGGCTCAGCTTACCAGGTCGCTTTCTCGCAATTGCTCTGCGAAGTTTCAGCAGGACCGCCTCGTAGTAGAAAAATCTAAGTTTCATCGCCGGTGACGATTCGCGCGTTAAAATCCTCGCGATCAGTGTCCAAACAATTGAGAAGATTCGTAGCACATTCGATGCGCTGGGCCTTGTGTTCGGGGCGCAGCATGTGAGGCACCCATCGAGCACTGAGCTTGCTGAGCTCAAGATTCTCTTTTAGGATGGCATGGACACTGCCGTGGGAGATGCCAACTTCTTCCGCAATAGCATCGATAGTCACTCGTCGGTCTTGCTCAACTGCCTTTTGAACAGCGATGATGATGTCTTCTGATCTGGACGTTCTGGGTCTGCCACTCCTTTGTTCATCTTCCACCGAATCTCTGCCCTGTTTGAATTCACGAATCCATCGGTAGACAGTGGGATCTGGAGGAGCACTATCCTCGTAGACAGAGCTCAATGCATTAATGATGTCAGCCGGCTTCCAACCAAGTTTCGTTAGAAACTTGACATTGCTGCGAATTTCAATTTTGGTGCTCTCCATTGATTGAACCTTATATAGCGTAAAACGCTAGACTTTGAATTGGTTTTAAGAGGCTGACAGCAGTGTAAGCAAATTCAAACTGAGTTCAAATCACTATGAATGGCTATTTCAAATAAGACAAAACTTGTTTTCCTTCTACTTAAATTTTTCAAATGGCATAGATATTATCATTACTTTTTGACTCACCCTCGTATTTATGTTTTCTAGGCACTGCGCAAGCTATACAACTTTTGTTGAAATAAAAAATAGCCCACTCACGCTACTCAGTATGAAGGGGAATTCCATCATGTTCCTAGGGTATCCAAAATAGTATACGTGGTTTGCATTGGATATGCAACTAGCCCAAAAAGAGCCTTATTAGGCCAAGCAAATGTATAGTTCTGCTTGTTATTTTTTCATTCATTCCTATAATCTTATTTTAAAATGTTTATTAAATAATAGACCGAAGAGTTATGTAAAAAATTCTGAGAGCACAATATTTTTGAAAAAAAATCATCGAACTAAAATGAGCCGCATTGAAAGGTTCTATGTAGCTAGCCGTGTCTAGCCGAGCTTAAAAAATTCGGCTCGTTGACAAGTGTAGGCTTGCATCACCTAATAGAATACTAGATATTCAATACAAAAAATAATTTTTACCCAAAAATATGTTTTTGGTATTTTTGGAAATTAAAAATATTTTTTAGTGCTTAGGGTAAAATATTTGTAATGTATAATTTATTTGGCACTCTATGATTCTTCACTTTTCTTCACTTTTGCTAATAAGATTTTTTGCTCTTGAAATAATAAAGGAGGTAGTATTTTGTGTTTAACCCTTTCAAGTCTGAACCTAGGTAATTTAATTTTATTATAAAAACTGTATGATGCATATTTAGTAGGCTATATTTAAAACCTCAGATGACTTTTTTATGATTTTATAAAAAGCTTCTTTCATAATAATGGTGGGACCTATGTATCCCATTAGACCTTTCACTTGGGAATTTTAGGTCCCAGTAGGCTCATGTAAACATTAGCGGGAACTATAGTTCCTGTTCGACTCGAAAGGGTTAAAGTAGTTAGGGGGAAAGAATCACCATGATTTGTCATTTTTAGCCTGTTTTGTGTTTTATGTAATTTTCGGGGGTTGAAAACTCCAGAATCTAAATCTGAGGTCTGATAGCTTATTAGATGCTTATATTTTATGTTTGCTTTTCAGTTTTTTACTATTCTTCTGAAAATTCTAGAAAATATACTTTTGCTGATAAAATTAGGTCTTAAAATCTGTTTGATTGTTTAAAATGGTTCATACTTTTTTTAAATAATGATAGATTAGAAAAATCAAAAAGCTAGAATTGTTAGTGCACTATTTATTTTCATCTATGAAATTTGGAGTAAATTTGATTGAACTTTACAGAAGCAGTATAATTATCATTATAGCTTGTCAATTTTTCTGTTTTGCGGCCATTTTGAATTCCATTTGCATTATTTATGCAAAAAATTGCTTAATTGAAATGCATAATCCCTAAGCATTAAATATATCCTAAAAGTTTGAAAACTTAGTTATTCAACAGAATTCCAACCCCTAATACCCTCTATCAACCTTAGGAACACTATAACAACACCAGACCCAAAACTGAAAAGATATTTGAAAAACATGATAAAACGTTTTTTTAGTCTTTGTCATTTAAATTTAAAATTGATTAAATTATTGTATTTCAAAATAGTAGCATTAAAAGGATTTCTAATATTTACTACATTGAGAGATTGTCTGGGTAAAATTCAAATTTAGCTAAAAAAATCCGATTTAAATAAAAAAAAATCCGATTTTTTTTAAAAAATCCGATTTTTTGATTTTTTAATTTAAATTGGATTTTTTCCTAATACTGATTACCGGAAATATAATTGCATATAAAATATTAATATTGAAATAGGCTTTTTAACCTTAACCCTGTTTCAACTAGCATTACTTTAAGGAAACAAACAGCGTTGTCTACATTTTTGAACAATTTTGTAAAAGCCTGTTAAGAAATATTGAAGGTGTTTGCCATGGAAAATTCTATGGGTTTGTGCGCCCTCATGCAATGATGAAGTTTTGTGCTAAGAATTATTTCTGTCCGAAGTATACAAAAATATTTATATTTTTTAAATGAGAAATCCGATTTTTGTAAAAACATTCAAATTCTTTCAATAACCAGCGTTCAGACAATGACCATAACTCCAAACTTAACTCTAACCATATCCCTAACCCTAACTCAACCCAAATAGAAAACATAAACTAAGCTCTACCATATACTTCTACTTAATACTAGTAGTCTATTACTTTACCTTAAGCTTAATCTTAACCTAAACCATAAACCAAATATTATACTACGCTGATTTTCAAATTATGAAATTATTGTAATGAATGAACAATTTGAAAAAAATTATCAACTTTTAGAGAAAATGATGCATCGACTACAACATGTTTGAATTCGCATTGTTGTTGCTATTTCAATTAAAAATCATCCACAAAGTTCTAAATTTCTTATTCTATTCTATTTTATCTAACTACATACATTCTTTCATTATATTTTAATAGATTTTGCTTTCATGTTCATTGATGTTTTCTCTATAAAAATTTCATGAAAAATCATGAAGACGATATATATATATATATATATATATATATATATATAAATTTTATGTTAACACATAGGAATAGACCAAATTCATTTCGAAAGATAAAAATAGGATATATTTTTCTATTCAAATTGAATATGATGCTGATTTTTAAAGATCCGGTTAAGTTAAGAAGAAATCCGGTCCCGTTAATCCCTTTAAAGTATATGGGGACGCAAAGCACTAGTATTAATACTAAATTTGCATATTCCTACGAGAAGAAGGTTTGAGTTATGGTTTGGATTAGGGTTAGAACTAAAATGCGGTTTGCCTTAGATTAGGGGTAAGACTTGAGATAGTGCTAAGGTTAGGGTTTGGGTTAGGATTGCTATTATAATTATTATATTGATAAATGAGCATTTTTTGCAATTATTTCAGTGGGGAGATATAACGAAAACGTACCCAGATTGTATATTTCGTGACTTATATGCGTTTAAATATTTTGTTAGGAATCCATCACAGAATTAGGGTTAAAATTATTCGCAATTTGGGTCACCGATTGGGTTTGGATTCCGCTGAAAAATGGAATTGGGAAATTGGCTTGAGTATCCAATTCTCAATTCATTGGGTTGGTTTAAGAAAATTGGTTGGGATCGCTGATCTTGGGTTGAAGAAATGTGTGTGAGCTAGCATCAGCTGTATTGGGTGATTACGTAATCCATGTAATTCGTAGGAAAATGGATGGAAATGAGAGTGCACCCTCTACCCACTCATATTTAAATTACTATGGAATTATGAGGACTTCAAAGGCTAGTACCAGCGTGACACTAATTGCAAAATGTTGAAATATCTTTTCAGTTGCAATTGAAGATGGTGGCATCAGTTACCCGTGGGCGCCTGTAGGAAGATTTTAAAGAGGGCGTAAATATCATTGTTTTAAGTGAGTTTTTTTCATATCATTATGATGTATGTAATTTACATGTTTTCTTATACTGTGATTAAGGAAATTATCTTCATTGCTAAGGTAACATTGAACTGTTTTTGTGTTCGGTATTAACACTAGAACAGCAATTACTCCTTGAGAATACATTTACAACTGATGCTTCAAAAGCGAAAATTATAGATATAAACAAAATTTCTACAAATTCAATGAGATTAACAACACAATTGTAAGTATATCTACCTGCTAGTGTTTCTGCTGAATGAATAATGAAGCAAGCAAAAATGCTGAAAGGTAATTTCGACCTATTGTCGTGTTTCTAATGTTAAGAGCATTGTGGGTGATTGAAGGGAGAGCCATAACTTCCCAAATATAAAAAGAAGCGACATTCAGCATTTCTTACAAGATAATAAATCCAGATTCCCAATCTCATTTTTCTGTTTCCAAATCAAGTAGCATAAACCACACAATGATTCTATACTTTTATCACACTTTTATTTTTTCATTCGTTTAATTTAATTTTTCTTTAACAGGGGAAATGGTAGCAATTATTGATATTGAATCCAAATTGATGTTGAAAAAATTTTATTGTCATTTAATTTAAGCTGTTTGGCTGAACAGGTTCTCATCTGGAAATTGGGAGGCAATTTCAAATTTTTATATTCAGTAGTGCCGTTGGCAACGCCACACTCCAATTTGAAAGAGGCACAGTTCTTGGTACCAGGGTGAGGAAGTGTACATATACCTTGGTATCATAGTTCGAAAGTGCGCACTTTATGAACTTTATTCAAAGCTAAAATTCGCGAACTTTTACGAACTTTAATAATTAATTAATGAACTCTAAAAGTTCGTAATGCATGAAATTAAGTTAACATACAAAAACATAGTTTTTTATCAAAAATTCAAATACAAAAACCAATAACTAATCAGATTCACCGTCTTCTTGGTTAGGCGGCCACTCCTGCCATTCTACGCTAGGTTCTGTATAAGCTAGCTTTTGTATTTAGTTTGTAGTGCTAAATTTGAGTGGATAGATACGAGTTTTTTGCGCAGAACTGGTGCCAATCTGTTACGTTTTTGCTATGCGCCTAAACATGCAGACCAATATCAATATTCTGAAAATTTGAGAAAATTTTAGTTTTTTTAACTATAGAATATCGAAATTTGTTTAAAAAATTAAAAATTTTTCTATGGCGTAGAGGGGGACACTGTACATGCTTCCAAATCAAAGGGGGGCACGCCCGTCCTCAAACTCCGCCCCTGCAAGGATGAAGGACGCCACCCATCTAAGATTTCATCTTAATACAGTTTTATTATGAAAAAAACATAAGTTTATTGGTGGCCTTTCGTTTTTGGGGACTCAGACCCCTTCAGCCCACCCCTTAATCCGCACTGATGACTAAGTGAACTTCATTTCGCCTTCTGAAACCAGTCATTGTTTCCGAACTTTTATGAACTTTTCCGGACTCTATCAAATTGGAAAAATTCGCGAACTTTTACGAACTTTATTTTTTTCAATGAACTCTCGAACTATGCTTGGCATTGATATCAATTAAAATATCAACTCATTTGATATTGACTTGATTTTGATATAAACCACTAGGAATTTTTCAAAATCTGTGATGACTTCAAAAAAAAATTTTTAAAAACGTATAACTCACGAACTAGTGAAGATATTTAAAATCTAAAAAACCCCAGACGATAGAGAATTGGCTACTGCTCTTTCTTTTTCAGCTTAAATTCGCGACAAACCTCTGTCCCGTCCAGGCGCAACAACAATGACGGATCTGGACAGGACTCACATAGATTGTCTTCATTATCTGAACACTAGCAATGGAAATAATTTGCATATTTTTGCAAAAACCCGATTTCTCATTGAAAGAAAATTCTTATCTTCATATAATTCAGGCATAAGAATATGTTTTAGCACATATCTTCATCATTGCATGAGCTTGCCCTGTCCCATAGGTGTGTCCATGTAAAATTTTTTCAATATTTTTAACACGCTTGCACAAACTTTCGATTTGCTATGTAAAAGTAACACTAGAGTGGAAATAGGGTTGATATATTATCAATTGATATTGATTGATTTGAATACATTAATTCACCACACTGCACTTTGCAAGTCGAGTTAATGTTCATTATAATTGGCTGATGACGATAATGTTTCAGTCAAGGTCTTCCTTAAAGAAGCCCTTGGTTTGAGCTGATTTAAAATTTATCATATAGCAACGAAAAGGGGAACTATTTTGTTTCAATTGAATTTTTAATTCATGGAAACAGATTACTTTGTATTGTTCGTCTTATCAAAGAAGCGGTAGTGTAGGAAATGTAATATACTATATGCAACAAACTGGTACAAAAATTTATCTTGAGCTTATTGACAATTTCCTAAATGAGTTTAAATGTATACAATCAGTTCAAGCCCGTAGCGATCCTTTTTAATCAAGGGATGCCAATTTATCAATATAAAATGCTAGGTGATGCTATATGCAGAAAAATGTGCAAAGGATTTATGAGTCTGACAATATTGACATTGTCTATATTCCTGCATACGTTTGTTTTTTGAAAAAGCAAGGGCTGCCCAGATTTGGAATTAATGCTAAGCATTACTGAAACTCATAAATTTTCTGAGCAATCCTATAAATGCAAACAAATAGGCGCGAATTTAAAAAATTTAAAATTCGTAAGTAAATTATTTTATGTTATTAAGTCATTTTGTTCAAGTGTGTTTAATTTGAATTTTAATTAATTGCAAATCCTTCCAATAAATTTGTTTTATAAACAATTTTAAAATTACTTTAATCAAAGAATGTATTAGACCTTTAGCTAAAATGGTATTATATTAATTCACAATAATTATGTTATGTGTTTGAATTAGGCATCACTCAGTGCAATGTTATTTCCTGATGCCAGTTGCATTTGATTGGAATCTGGGATTATTATTTTTTTAATGGTAATGGGACTAAATGAAACTGGGACCACAGTTTTCAGAATAGTACTCATAAAATAGAAGTTAATAGAAGTTATGCCATCAGACCCGTGGCTTGCATTTAAAGTTTAGGGGGGTCATGGCCCCACAAAGTTCAATAAATTAATCATAGTTTTACTCATATTAGATAGTTCCACCCTTTTTCATTGAATTTTTTAATAGAATTGCATTAGTATTATGTATATTTCAACTAAAAGATATTCACTTAAACTTAGTTACAGAATATTAGAATTAATACTATGGAGTTTTGTATCCAGGATGCAAAAAGGAAGGGGGCACAGTGGTCCAACAGGGAGGGCCATGGCCCCCTGGTCCTCCCCTAGCCACGGCCCTGTATGCCATGGGATCATAGCACCAGGAATTTTAATGAGGAAAGGCCCAATAAAATTCTGGTTCTGAAATCCAGGTTTGCATATAGGAAATGAAAAGTCTTAGATTTCTAAGAATATTGAGTCTTGAAGAATAAAGTTTTTCTGTAAATACCTGCATGAGATAGTAATCGGCTCCGTTGATATCTGCGACTAAGTCATTTTGAATAGTTTACAAATTTGTACTAAGGCCCCGCGCAAGCTACAACTTTCGTTGTTAAACCAACTATGATAGAAGCCACATTGGGGAATTTCAAATTATTTCAAAATTATCCTATATCATATTGCTCCATATAAGTGATTTAACAACGAAAGTTGTATCGTTTGCGACCTACCTAAGAGTCTCTAAGGGTCAAAATGCTTATTTATAGTTTAAGAAGTGTCGTACGACCCGTGGGCTAACCCGATACTGTGACCAACATTTGCTGCCCCACTGGAGTTATTATGAAACCAGGACTTTATCAGTACACTGATTTATCTTGATTAGAATTAGAAGTGGAGAAATCTGATATAACTTGAATACACCTCACTGTGGTTATTTCTAGACTTGATGTGCAATCAGAAAACAAATAATGACAAGCAATTATCAGGTCGCAACAACGTACTTCTTGTGATAAAACCAATTTTATAAATTTAGTTTTCAATTGAAAAAGAATAGCTCTTATCACAACAATTACGCGATGAGACGGCATGACTAATCCCCAATTAAAGGCTTATCTCGCTTTCTACGACGTCGTCGTTTATGCACGTATTGGAGTGTTTTATTTGTTTAAAATAATATTTTCTTAATTTCTGCGCGTTCTCATTACTATCACTGCCGATGCGGAATACCTCAATTGAATAGCATTCTTGATTGTGGATTGGATACACATCAACTAGGCTATAAAAACCCAAGATTATCAATTTAAAGTTGGCGGAGCAGCAAAACTGAACAGATATCTATCAGAGAGTGAAACTATGAGCTTATCATGAACCCGAACCCGATCCGAAACGTAGATTTTGATTCGCAATAGTCATGTCTTGGATCATTTTCTGATAGGGTACACCTAGCCATTAATTCGTATTACTTAATGTCCTAGATTTTTTTCTTTCATCATTCTTTGATTGTCAAAGGAATAGCAATTGAAGCGAGTGTGACTAGCGTAAGTTATTCCAATTGATAGGAATTTTCGTCAACAAAAGGTCTCTATCACAAATCGCAATCAAACTTGTTCTTTTTTATAAGAACAATTTTAAAATAATAATGAGGCTGAAAATGGAGCCAAAATAAGAACAGACACGAGGCTAAACATTTCTATTGTTTTTCTCTGTCTTACTGTTCTTACAGTAGAACAACGATTACTCCTTGGGAATAGATTTACATCTGACAGTGGCGTACGCAGAGGGGGACATGGTGGAATATTTCCCCCGTCAGGTTTCCAAATTTGATTTTGACTGGATAAATCAAAAAAAAATTCGTAAAAAATTGAAAAATTTAAAATCTAGGAACTTGAAATGCATTTTTAGGGTGTATTTTCTCAAATTTTCAAAAATTTCTCTCGGGGCTTCGTCCCGCATTGGGTAATGATAATGATGCCCCCTCCCGTCAGAAAATCCTGCGTACGCCCCTGACATCTGATGTTTCAAATGTATAACTTATGGAATAGAAACAAATTTTTGCAATTGACAAAACATAATTGGAAGCACTTGTACCTGCTAGTGTTTTTGCGTAATAAATAATGGAGCAAACAAAAACTGCTTAATGAGCATTTTGAGCTATTGTCGCTTTCCTAGTGTTAAATACTTATTGATAACAGAGGGGTTTTGAAAATTCCTTAAACATATTTTTGCTACTGACCAAGTACACCATCTTATTATCACAGGCTGCAGGGGAGCGGTAAACCTGTCAAGTTTTAGGTCAGCCAGCCGCCGGAAAAGTTAAACGGCTGAACTGAATGATAACTAAAACTATATCAAGACAAACAAAATGTGTCATAAAAAGGAAACAGCATATGTTGTTGATGTGGTAGTGACGTTTAACATTGACTAGGTTACGTCTTATTATTCAGATTGCCTGTAAGTGCATGAGGAACCTTTTTGGAGATAGATATTTTCACAATACTGCTTGCATCATATACGGTTTTTACAGGGCTATAGACCTTCTATTTGGAATATTATACAGTCTAATCCAGTTCTGTGGATTTCGTTCGCCTGGCTCCCCCCC
>CABFPE010000303.1:713842-746087 GCA_900660155.1 Hofstenia miamia
GCGCCGCTGCCAGCAGCTGTTATTATAATTGTTGTAAAAAACTCCAGCATCAATTAAAATTTCGTCATCACTATTTCTTCTTCTTCTACTAATATTCATGTTAAAATTAGGAATTTCGAGCCCGAGTTCGATTTTATTAGTAGTTGCAATGAACAAAAACATTATGATAGTAATTGTAGTAGTCCTATTGATGGGGTACTGATAGGGTAAACCTAGCCATTAATTCGTATTACTTAACGTCTTAGATCTTTTTCAAAAGAAATGGTGGTGATGACATTTCATCATTCTTTGATTGTCAAAGGAATAGCAGTTGAAGCGAGTACTACTATCGTAAATTATTCCAATTGATAGGAATTTTCAACAACAAAACTTCTCATTATCAAAAATCACAATCATTGTTGTTTTTTATAATAAGAAAAATTTTAAAATAATAATGCTGCTGAAAATGGAACCAAAAAAAACAAACACAAGGCTAAACTTTTCTATTGTTTTTCTTTGCTTACTGTTCTTACAGTAGACCAGCGATTACTCCTTGGGAATAGATTTACATCTGATGTTTCAAATGTGAAAATTATGGAATAGAAACAAATTTTTGCAATTGACAAATTCAATGAGGTTATCAACATAATTGGAAGCACTTGTACCTGCTAGATTTTGATTTGCAATACTCACGTGCTGGACCATTTTCTGATAGGGTAAACATAGGCATTAATTGGTATTACTTAACGTCTTAGATCTTTTTTCAAATGGAGTGGTGCATAATATTCGTATCTTTTGTATCAATGAATCTATGCCTTGTAGCCAAACCCGAGCCAACAATTTGTCGCCTGCAGAAATGAAAAAGCAGTCAAATATTGCAAGCAGAAAAATATGGAATTGGCTTATGCGTTGCCTTGTAAGTGTGATTATCAATTCAAATCAATAATATCAATTGAGTTAATATTTCAATAGATTTTCAATTGATATTGAAGCGGCAGCTCTGTCGGTATCAATACCTTTACATCACTGATAGTCAGCCAAAGCCTAACAGTGGGTTGAATAAAGTTGCTCCTGATCTCTAGTGTATTTCCTACAAGTGCTCATAGCTTAAAACAGAGAGTTTTAATAGCACCTACTGTTTTGCGGACATTTCCGACTGCACTGTGTGGGCCACCGTCGGAGGGCAGATGCGCTTATAGCCATACGGAGAAATTCGGAACACCGTTTTTTTAAATGTTGTAGCCATCTAACGGACCAATTTATCTCTGCTTTGAAAACTTATATTGCAACCGAAATTAAAATTTAGAATTTACGCTAAGGCCACGGTTAGACTAGGTGATTGGTTAAAAGTGATCTGTCACTTTTGAAAGCGTTGCACGTCTAACCACCCTAGATAATTAGCGATGTGACGATCACAAGGAAATCGAACGCGCACGATTTCTTTGTGATAGATCACTTTTGAGCAAATCACTAGTCTAGCCGTGGCCTAACAGAAAATGCTTTGTAGAAGTTATTTATGGCATCTAATGCGCAGGAAAGTTGTTACAATAAATATTTAGTGCGTTGCAAAATGAATCAATAACAACCTATAAAACCTTTTATTTGCCTTTTCTAATTCCACGATTAGATTTTTATTCGTGATCATAATGCTGCTATGAAACATTTCGTAAATACAAATTAGATAGATTGCTTGCAAATATTTGAGCAATTTGCATAAGAACGAAATATTAATTTTAAAAGCTTATTTCATTGTTCAAATAGCGAAATTAAAGATGCTTGTTAATAATGTTGACATCTTACATATATTTACGTTTTACAGTGTATTTAAATTTAAAGTTATTTAACACATCACATTTTGTTCATTTGGATCTTGCTATTTGATTATTCTTATATATATATATATATATATATATATATATATCAGAGATGAAAGTGGGGCAGATTTTTGTGACCTGCCCTGCCCACAGACCTTGTGACAAGGGGGCATTCCAACCATGTCCCCCTTGCGTACGCCACTGGCCTTAAGTTGCCCATAAAAATGAATTTCGGGAAGAAATCGAGCTTTAATATTTTCTCTATTGGTTTTTAATAATGTTCTCTACAAGGTGAGCAGCCTACATTTCAACCAAATTTAATTGGTTATAAAGCGCTTGCACCTTCATTTTCAAGGTCTGAGGAACCTAAAATTTAACTCTTATGAATGAGATAGTTGATGCACTTCGCTTGGCAAATGCTCCTTTCTCAGGACACACCTTTGCAAATTTTAATATTTCTTCATGGATTTCGTATTATTAAATTTAAACAAAAAATGAGGTGTAAAAATGTACTACTAAGGGCAATTTAAAAATCATGCAGGGAATCTACAGTTTTTGCTCATTAACAATGCCGGAAAGACAGTAACCCCATGCGCTAAACTGCTATAATAGCCTACCTTTGCAAATTCAAATTTTCTCCTAGAGGACTTTCTAGGAATGATTTACATGTATTAAGATAGGAACAATTTTTCGCCATCTAGCGGTTGAAATGTATTATAGATTTCACTCTTGAGTGCACAAATTTCTCCATTAAATTAACTGAAAGAGCGGGCATGGGGCATAGCTGCATTTGAAATGATATTTCTGTTTCTATAAACACCCCCATCTCCATGTAATTCATATGGGGATCTCCACGCAATCCGAAATACCAAACAAATTTCCATTTGTACAAAATGTATTTGAAAATTCCTATTCGGTCACCCATGATTTGTCATAAGTATTTCTAAAAATGGACGCCAAGAATGTCATAGTTATTTTTCAATTAGATTTGGGGTTGCAGAAGGAAGAATTCATCAATGTTGAGACATAATTATCACTGTTTACTTTAAATCTCAAGGAGAAATGTTACAATGCTTGTAGTTAGCTAATATTTTCTTGGAAAAATGAATTCGGCTACTTCGCACCAAATCGGAGAGTCTGTAAATAATTTCATTGGTTGTGCTTTTTTCAGTCTATTGAAAATGTTGAACAGTCTTTTTTCGCCATATATGATGCCTGGTTACATACCTCTTGCCATCCGTGAGTTGATTATCCAAACACTTTTGGAAAGGATGAGTCAACGTAATATAGCCCGACTTGTAGAGCGACCTCGAAGTACTGTCGGGAGTATCATCGGACGTTGTACTTCTGAAAACATCATTGCCCCCAAGCCAAAGTCCGAAAGACCAAAGAAGACTTCCAAAACCCCCCAATCAGCGCTTGTGGGCCATTCAAAGCGAAATCCCAGGAAGACTTTAGAGGAACTGTGCAAGGAATGGACTGATGGTCACCTCATGACTGTAAGAACTGTGCAAAACATCCTGAAGAAGTACTCATTTGGGACATTCCTGGCACCCAGAAAGCCATTCTTAATCTCAAAGCAAAGATTACATCCGCTGAGGCGGGTCAACTTGATGAGAGACAATTCATCTGACAATTGTTCTAATATTATATTTTCAAATGAGTCCAGATTTGAGCAATACTCATCAAAAAGAATGTTGATAAAGAGACCAACTGCGCAGAATTTCAGATACTTCCCTCAATTTACTCGGGCGACCATAAAGTATAATGGGAAGTCTGTAATGGCATGAGGTGCAATATGGAAATGTGGCTTTCGCAAGATTGTTCATATCACTGGTACTCTCAGAAGCACTCAATATGCTCATATTCTAAAAAAGAACTCTTACCACTCCTTACAAGTGATTCAATATATCAGCAGGATGGTGCTCCATTTCATACCTCAAAAGAAATGAAAAACTTCTTCCACAATAATGGAGTTGCTATCCTTGCTGACTGGCCTGGCCAATCTCCAGACCTTAACATTATCGAAAATATGTGGAAAGAGGTCAAACATCGAATTGGATAGCATACTCTTCACACTTAAGACGAGCTGTGGAGCTTAATAAAGAATTTTATGCAATTCCTAACAGCTTTATTGAAAACTTTTTGCTTTAATCCCTGATCGCCTTGAAGCTGTTATTCGCTCAAAGGGACACTTTACAAAATATTAGGAGAGGATTTTGTTGCTAAGTACTTATAATGCATCAATTACTAATTTATGTATCTTATTTTGAATTTACTTTTTTCGGATTTGTTGATTTGTTAAAAATTTTTCAGGTGGCCGAATACATTTTTCCAATACAAGTTTTCTAATTTTGATTAATAGCCAATTGTTATTCTAAATACATTCGACATACAGATTTTCCTTTCTCAATCAAAGAACACTTACTTATGATCTTAGCCACACTCTATCCAATGAATGTTCATTATTTATTCAAAATAGCAAGGTGGTGGAATACATATTTCCAGAACTGTATATGATTGAATTCAATCAATTTCGAATTACACTTAATGACTATACGTTATATATGATTAACTGTATTTTTCACATTGCTTTTGGATAATTATATCAAGTAGTAAAATTAAATAAGTCGAATAAACCCTAACGATATCAAATTGTAGCCCTTTAAAATACGAACTAAGAATCAAAATCACTATCCAATGGAATTGCCTCCAATTTCTCCCACGAACAACAAGTCGCTCAGCTGATGCAACCGGCTGAATTGTCTTCTAAAAATTGGTATTCCCTATTTCAAATATACTGAGGCGTTCAATTTATCTTTATTTTTGCGCACATAGGGAATTTATTTTATCATATGTCTAGTTCAAGCCTAAGATATATTCCTTGAAGTCCATGATAATGAATAGATGCATCAAGAAAATTAGTATGAATAAGAAACACTATCTAGTGATGTAAGTTTCGAAGAATGAAAAACCCCCTTCCAAATCTACATAGAGGTTCCTATAGGGGTTAAACTGGCACCATCCTATCCCCACCCCCTCACCACGCCAGCTCTGGAATAGTGTCCCTATAACCGGGTATATGTTATGCCGATAATGTCAGATATGATCATTATGTCACTGAATAATAATCTAACTAGTGCTTTCTTGAATCATTCGTAGAATTGCTTATCTTGATGATAGACTTCACTCTAGCAGTTAAATGGGTTCTATTAGATATGTAATATCTTGAAAATAGATTACCAGTACGATGTCTTTTAGAACATCCTTTTTTANCTGTAAGAACTGTGCAAAACATCCTGAAGAAGTACTCATTTGGGACATTCCTGGCACCCAGAAAGCCATTCTTAATCTCAAAGCAAAGATTACATCCGCTGAGGCGGGTCAACTTGATGAGAGACAATTCATCTGACAATTGTTCTAATATTATATTTTCAAATGAGTCCAGATTTGAGCAATACTCATCAAAAAGAATGTTGATAAAGAGACCAACTGCGCAGAATTTCAGATACTTCCCTCAATTTACTCGGGCGACCATAAAGTATAATGGGAAGTCTGTAATGGCATGAGGTGCAATATGGAAATGTGGCTTTCGCAAGATTGTTCATATCACTGGTACTCTCAGAAGCACTCAATATGCTCATATTCTAAAAAAGAACTCTTNATCAAGAAAATTAGTATGAATAAGAAACACTATCTAGTGATGTAAGTTTCGAAGAATGAAAAACCCCCTTCCAAATCTACATAGAGGTTCCTATAGGGGTTAAACTGGCACCATCCTATCCCCACCCCCTCACCACGCCAGCTCTGGAATAGTGTCCCTATAACCGGGTATATGTTATGCCGATAATGTCAGATATGATCATTATGTCACTGAATAATAATCTAACTAGTGCTTTCTTGAATCATTCGTAGAATTGCTTATCTTGATGATAGACTTCACTCTAGCAGTTAAATGGGTTCTATTAGATATGTAATATCTTGAAAATAGATTACCAGTACGATGTCTTTTAGAACATCCTTTTTTAACAACTTTAGAAAACTTTAAAAATTCCGATAATTTTAATTTATTATGTAGTCCTCCCGTCGATTGTTTTCAATCTAAATCCCATTAAAAATACTAAAACCCTAAAAAGGAGTTAACGCGCCTAAGTTTTCAATTCCATTTCTGCATTAGGTAATATAAATGATTTAAAAGATGTGTCAGGTAACGAAGCCGATTTTTAAATCAACATTTTCTTGTACTTTATTTGCAAAATATACAGAACAAAAGTTTATACATATATACATATATACATATTTTATATATATATATATATATAGTACAAATATAAACGTAATGACAATAAGTCGTTCAATAAACAACCATGTAATTGTTGAAATGGACTTCCTCAAGAACAAGGTTTAAAAGATCAAAAAGAGATGTCATCATTGGCAATGCCTTCACGTCCATTCTCTTCTGGAGGAAATTTATTATTTAAATTAATGACAAAGTACACTTCCATTCAACGATCAAACTCATTCATTTCAAGGAGTTTTTAAATTTAGAAATTCCAATATTCTATAAAATGTCCCTTTGGGACTAGCATGGCCCTTGGATCCAGACTGGCTGTGACAATTGGAATGGCCTTCAATTGATACTTTCAACATTAATTAGGAATCAAAGTATGTCCTTGGTCGATATTTATTTTCCATTATAAAGTGTACTAATGATAAGTTCACTAGTTACGTCATCCCAAATGTGCATGATATATTAGAGGCTGAGAATGTACCAATATACTTTCCGCTTCCGCTCTCCTTTAACGAAGTAGGGCGTGTAAAGTAATAACTCAATCTACAATGTAACATAACTTTTGATTTGCCACTTTCAGGTTGTATTTTTCAGCAAGAACTTGCGCCTTGTCACACTGGGAAAGGAGTAAAGAGTAAGATGGTACGACCACATATGGCTGTATTAGAGTGGCTTGGCAGCTCTCCTGATAGTAATACAATTGAGCGTATTTGTGTAATTATCAATAAAAGGCTTTCTGGTACACATATTACCTAAAAACAAACATATTTGTGCTGTTTAAACATTTGAAACTAGGAAGAACGCAACAATATTTGTAAACCATTATTCAATCAATGCCAAAGCATGTCATAACATTTTTAGAGGCCAAAGGAAACTTAAAATATTTACATTTATAATATCATAAAATTGTATAATTACTGTAAATTTGCATACATTATATTGTCTTTTGTCTTTGCCACTAGTATATATATATATATATATATATATATATATATATATATATAAAAACGAAACACAGAGAATAAACTACATTCAATTTAGTTATGAAGTCGGAGAATGACGACGAGTTCAGACCACGTGTTTCCACATGGCCTTGCAATTACTATCAAAATGATTTCCCTTGCAGTAGAAGACCCTTCAGAGACACTAGTAATCTACCCGAAGATGCCAAATTGGGTAAGCTTGTACACATCTGTTACAAATCCCAAATTCTAATATAATATCATATGCGTACAATTTTTTATGATCAATGAGTTTAATGATCATTGTTATCCATTTTCTATTGAATGACGTTTATTTCATTGTAGTTGTACCGTCTTCAATGTTTGACTTTGTTTGATATGCTAAAATCGAAATTGAAGTATTAAATCCCAGAGAACAAGTAATATAATGTTTTGTTTTAATTCTGAATATTGACAAAACGTGCATTTTTTAGTTTATGTGATTTAGTAATATATTCTCTGAGCCTGAAGAAATGTCTAAAAACCTTGCATATAATTTATAAGTTTCATTTATATGTAGAGTCCAGCCCGAACAAGACTTACTTTATTATTGTTCTATTTATTGCCAATATCTTAATAAATTATTGTCCGAATAGGAGATCAATACAATATATAGTTCGCAATCATTCTAATGCCAACGCAAAGTTGGGAATCCCGGATTTAGAGTGGGAAAAATATTTCAAAAGTATTGAGCGCCATATAATAATTGTAGTGTATTCAACACCCAAAAATTTAGATATCTATGCTATTTAGTAAGTTATGAGGTTTCAACCTGTGTTTTATTCAGATTTTTTCGTTTTCTTTGGGGGATTTCAAAAATCTCATTTAAAAACGTTACGGAACGCGATGAGGGGTAGTAGAAGTCGGACAAAAAAGGCTAATTAAACGTGACGTCATTATTGAATGCTCTCTAATTTATATCTAATGTATATAACTAAATGAAAATATTTCTGTTCACTTGACTTTTGGACATTGCAGAAATTTTTTGAAAACAACACAACCCACATTCATGTTTTACTTACATTTGTCAATGCATTAGGACCTTTGAAGAATCGTATGCCAGTGATTTTTACTGTTCTAAGGAGATACTTTAGCAAATTGTCGTGTGCATTCCCTACAATTTTGATAATTGTTCCAACCGGATTATGTCTGGATGCCGTTTAACTCCCACTGAGAATAAACAAACAGAGGGATGCCTCTCATTATTATGCCCATAATTTTGATAACATTTGGAAAGTTATGGCATGAATATTTAACTTTGAAGTTTAGGGCTTTGTGGTTAGATGCGTTGGTGTCTGTGGTGATTAATTTTCGTTCTTGCTGTGAACGCTCGTAAATTGATGTCCCAAATTACATTCGTTTGTTGTTATACAATTTTCAGTGGATTAAATGAACTGCGGATGGACTCCAACATTAACGTTGGGTCAACATTATGTAGAATTATATAGTTTAAAAGTAATAAATAAAGTTCGCAAATGATGTGCTCATACCATTATTTTTAACAGATTTACTATTTTTTATGCTGCAGTTTAAGCGCGGCCTCAAAATTAAACCAAAAAATATGATTAAGCAAATTGTAACAGAAAGCACGAGTTTTTATAGACTTTTATAGCAGTTTGTTCTGATGGAATTTTTTCAAATGACTGCTCTAGAAAAAACTGTTTCACCAATTAACTGGCGAAGGTAATAATCCCAAAAAAATTATCGCTACCTTTAAAATGTCGATATTAGTTCGTGGCATCGATTGAATTGAAAAAATCAAATGTGAAAGGATTTTAGGAAATCAATGTAACACATCTGAATTGACTGAAAATGTAGACATTTACAAAAACCATTTACCACCAAGAGTCACATCGACGACTGCCATGCTTTTTGTGGGTAATTGTTCGACGTGGCACGTTGGGGTTGTCAGAAGTACCAAGACACCAGGTGGCATATTATGTCTTTGTGCTGATGCTTCGCCAATAAGCCACTTATCGACAATGTTGGATATTTTTCAATCCAGAAAGTAGCACATTCAGCTCGACTAATCATTTGCTGAGCTGAGCGGTGAGGTCATAACGAATCCATCTGGAATACAGTTTTCGCAGTTTCAGCATCTTGTGAATGATGCCAAAGATCGCTCTGAAACTGAAGCCGGTTTGTTTTATTAGATCTCGTATTGAAACGTTGCGATCCTCATTGATTAATCTTTAACCATTGGGCAGTTGTCCTCATTGCATATTGAGGCAGGACGATCAGATCGAGAAGAGTCGACAAAGCTGGTTCGAGAACACGATTTGAATTCAGTAAAGGTTCGAAACACAGTAGCTCTCGATGGTGTTTTTTCTCCCCATGCAGTCTACAAGATATCCACACATTCCCGTTCCTTTTCATCATTTCAGTAAAAACTCTATAATTTTCTTTTTCACAATTCATTTGAATGAAATATGTGCAGAAAAATGTTCTTTTTATTGTCAGATGTGTGTGATTATTCAGTTTATTTTCAACTTCATAAAAATTACTATTTGGATGACATGTCACATCAGCAAGGAATTCTGTCATTATTGAAGGGCTATTTCCGCAATATATCAATAACTTTTCCTTTATAATCTTGAAATTCTACAGCTACATTTAAATGGTTACCAAGCTTGATGAAAAGATAATTTTTATTTCCCGGATGGTGGTTAATTCTGTTCCGTGCATTTTTTGAAATTTTAGCACTTTGAAAATCCCGATATATCTTTGATTTCAAGACTTATATTTCTATAGATTAAGAAGCATTCTGACATAATTTGAAGCAATGTTTTTAAACGTTTGAGTATGCCATGTTGCATTTTTACATAACCACTGCTTTTGTACCCCATTTCGACATTTTTTATTTCTGTTGCTTAACTTCTTCCACAAAGTCACAGTGAAATTCAATGAAGGTGTAAACATGTTTAGTTCACTTTCTCGCATTTGTTAATTATAAAATTGCAGTTCGCATCTTGTTTAATGTTTTGATTCGGTATTAACTTTTTAAGCGTTATTTTAAATATTTTAGTGCATTTGACAAAAAAGTACGCCCCCTTGCGTCAAGTTCTATGAGGACAATTGAAATTGTTCGGTAGGTGAGCTGTAAGCTGGTACCCTTCTTTAGCAAAAACTTGTCTCTAACACATGGAACAAATAAAAAAAAATTTTTGCACTGCCTCTTTTTTCTTTTTATATTGGTTTTTGTTTTATTGTTTTTCTTTATCAACTTTTTTAATTTAAACGACAACTTTTACAAAAAATTTCTTAGCTAGCGCATCTAAAATATTTCTCGCCCCTTTTCTTCAGTATACAAATGGTTAGTGTTTCTGAGAATATTCGAATATCTTTAATGTGCTACACTCCATGACAGAGGTAATTGACATTTGAAATACAAATTTCTGACATTTTCCCAATAATTCTTTGGGAAATTTATGTTGTCAGGCTTTTTGCTGAAGTTTTCGAAATGCCGAGGAGGATGAAGAGAAGCAAGTTTTTTCATATTTCTTTTAACTATTTGTGACTAGACTTTCTCAGAAATATACCATTGTAATCAAATTTGGCTGAAAGAAGGGTATATATATATATATATATATATATATATATATATAGCTAATTTAGCAAATTGCCTCAAAAAATCCCATTTGTTATCGGAGGTTGATGATATAATGTGACGATGGTCATCCCTAAATCTTTTGATGATGATAATAATAATAATAATAAATAAATAATAGTATTTATTATGTCATCAACATAGTAAATTAAGATAACTACAAATAATAGTTTCTGTATCCCTTGGAGATTCAATCACTACACAAAAAGAATCTTTTGCAATTGGGAGAATCGGAGTATTCATTTTGAAGAAATGTAACAACACATTTTTAATTTCATTTTTCATTTCTCGTGAATCATTCAATACATTTATGTTCTATTTTCGAACCAAATGTACATTCTACATGTGCTTTAAAAGTAATCATGTTCAGTTTGTACCTTTATTGCCTTTTTTATATTAAATAAATTGCATTTTATGACATTCTTAAATGGAATATGCAGAGAAAATATTTCATTATGTTAAAATCAGTATTTCGTAATAAGTCGATGAAATATTCAATATCCAAAAGTTGAAGTCTCATCGATGTTGATAAAATTTTTTTAATTTATCAGAGCACTTCTATATTCTTGTCTTCGAATTATCCATTTAATACACTTTTTCTGAAAACGCTCAAGTTTGATAACCTCTCTAACATCAGCATGCCAGATTACTGATCCATATAACAATCCCGATAATAAAAGAGATTTATACAATGTAGACCTAATTATGTAAGAAGTAGAATAAGGTATGTTACGTTTAAGCATACCAAAATTAGAAGAGCGTTTATTTAAATTTCGTTTCATATGAAGAGAAAAGCTCATATTCGACGTAAATATAATTCCAAGATCGTTAACTGAATTTGATGCATTCAGATCGAATTTTTCAATGCTTAATGAAATATTAATTTTTCCAAAAACTGTTGTCTTTTCTCAAAACACTTTTAAAGCAAGACCGACACGCCTGTTTCTGCAAACTTGTTAGTGAAATGCATGAAAAAGTTAAATCAGATAATCTGAATGAGTTCATCTGAATCTGAACGGTAATGTGCCTGAACATGTGCAAATTCAGCCTTGAGCAACGGCCCCTGGTTGCCAATAGGAATAAAGAAATCTATTTGTTGTGTAGCTTTTGTTGTCCACTTTGCCCAAACACTTTTGATCAAATCTGAAGTATCTACAAACAGATATAACGGCAAAGTGTGGTAGACTGGTGATCTAGCTTTCCATGGCGTTTCAGATGAAGGATTCGAATAGATTAAAAATAGTTGATTTACGCGATAGTTATCGGTGATACATGCAATGAAATGAAACACCTGAAGCCTGATGAATTGTTGATATGATGTCTTTTACAATAAAAAAATTGGAATGCCGCATCCAGATTAGCAACTGGAATCATGCGAGCTATAAAACGATCACTGGAAAAGCATGTTTTAATCATTACACATACTAATGAAATGGCAATGTCGTCCACGTTACTGGCCTGGCCATAAAACTTTCCGTCATGATAGTGGAAACGACGTGAAACATTAATTACATCCACAAGCAAAGCACAAGCTTTTAATCTCTTACATAAAATTGACAAAAACCTTGATAGTAAATATCATCTGTTTTATGAACTAGTGTAGCAGAAAGCCTTTGAAGAGTTCTAATACTTGGTAGAAACAAAAATTCATTGAGAGAGGAATAAACTGATCTTGACTTTGAATATATTTTAAAAGCCAGTATGAAATCATTCTTTGAATAGAATTTTTTGTCCTACAACCTTGCGATAAAGAGTAGAATGTAATTGAATTTGGCGCAGAATAAAGTTTGATCTAGTCATCAAATGTTAAAGAACACTTATCAAATACAGTTCTGATTACTTCATCTTTAAAATGTCAATACGGATGGAACAGAATTGATCTTTACCGAGTTAATTCCTTTGAAGAGGCGATAAGTCACAATCCTTGTATCTGAGACTAAAAAAATCAAAATCCTGTCTTGTATTGACTCATCGCAGTTTCGAGAAAAAAATTTTTTTTCCCATTTGCTTATCGCAGAAGGCATATGAATTATCAGAGATAAATAATTTTCTTTAAATAAAGCAAGTAGTTCCTCCATAGTCTGAGAATTTTGAAGATAATCTTTCTGCAAGAATTGTCCCAATTCATCGTGGATAGTATTGCGTACATCAGCCGACGTCCTATTTGTGCATCTTTTACCTGGAGCATCTCTGAATACATATGGGGGTACAGTAGGTACAGACAATCCTCCTTGCACTTTTTAAGAGGGAGACAATTACAAAATAGCAAGAATACTAAATATTTGAGAGTTTTTGACGTTTTTGAAGTTTAATTTTTAAATAGCACGATTATTGTTTAAAACATAAATCCAGAAAATAATATTTAAAAGAATATTTTTAATAAAAAGCTGAATAAAAGAACGATTATATGGTCTATGAGAGTCTCAGCCTTAACTTTACATTTGTGGGCCAGTGCAGTTTATAAACTCCAATATTTGGAAGTACAATTACGTAGTTAAGCAATCTTGTTTTCCATTTAGGTGCTTCATCAGCATTAAGGGGAAAACAATATATCGGAAACTTTATGTGGATTCGAGTCATATCCACTGGTACAATAACCAACACAGGAATATTGAATATTGTAAAAAAGATAAGTGCAATTGAATCATTAATATTTGAATAAATTTCCGTGGGAAAATAAAAAAATTGGAAATTAAATTTCTGCTGAACTTCCCGATCTCCAAATACAGGGCTTGGAAAAAATTAATTGGTTTCTAATTAATTGCAATATAATTGGTCCAATTAATTGATTTGACACGAAAGAAAACATTGGGCAATTGATTAGAAGAGTACAATTAATTGCCCAATTAATTGCAATTAATAAAACAATTTATATTGGTGCTGTGTCATCTTCATCTATAACAAATTTGATGCGATTTGAAGAAATGAATATTCACACCCGAAACACGCGACATTCCACCTCTCAAGTAGAGCACTTGAAAAACATTCGAATATCAAAAGATTTTGATTTTCTCGAGTATCTTATGTCTTGTGTCACCGTGTATACACCCAAAACATGAGACATGCATGTTTTCGAATGAAATTAATAAACAATTATACCGCGATTTAACACAAATTAGTCAATATTACTAATCAAAATTAACAACTAAATTGATCATAATTTTAGCCGAAATTATTGTGATGTGTTTAATGAAATCTTGATTTTTTGCACTTTGTTTAATACTAAATAATATATATATTCTATGTGAGTAAAATTGTTACATTTTGCCATTCAAATTATGGAATATCAATATTTGAAAAAAAATCATCAAAATTAAGAGAAAATGATGTACCGCCTCCAACATGTTTGATCGCATTGTTGTTGTCAGATTATATTTCAAATAGATAAAAATTTTTATAAAGTTCTAAATTTCTTATTCTATTCCATTTTGTGTAACTATATACATTTCTGACATTAATAAATTTTGATAGAGTTGGCGTTCATTTCCTTTATAAAAATTTCATGTCTAGAATTCCGAGGGCAATATATATATATATATATATATATATATGTATATATATATATATATATATATATATATATATATATATATATATGTGCTAACATAAAGTTGATGTTGATATATATATATATATATATATCAACATCAACTTTATGTTAGCACATATAGGAATGGACTAATTTCATTTTGAAGATAGAAATAGAAAATATCTTTCTTTTTAATTTAAATATATTCTGATTTTCAAAGATCCGGTTAAGTTAAGAAGATATCCGGTAAGGTTAAATTATATTGGGACGCATCGGACTAATCATTAAAACTGTTTTTATGTATATAATTCATAATCCCAAATCGCAAAATTTTAAGATTTCAATCACTTAATACAGAATATCGCAAGCAAATAATTTTAAGACTCACATTTAGTGCCTAAATCTGTTGCAATTTCTGAAAAGGTTTTCTTCTTTAGATCCCTGTTCTTATAACAGGAATCGAGACATCTCATAAAAAAGGCCGTTGCCTCACTGCCTCTATGAACTTTGATTCTAAACCATCAGTCATGCTACTGTTAAATATTGATCGCAGAGCTTATACTCTGTCTATTTTCAAATCAATTTCTAAATTAACATTCTTCCTATGGGTTAGACATTGTTAATTATTCTACTTGTAAGAATTAGGTTGCTTTGGGATTTGTTTTTGTTTCACTTCGAAGCACGTCAATTCTAAATAAACATAACTGAGATCGCTATTTTTTCACATTGTACTTATTCTCTATTCCAATTAGAAGCATAACAATTTTACTCACATAGAATATATTTAATTATTTAGTACTAAACAAAGTGCAAAAAATCAAGATTTAATTAAACACATCACAATAATTTCGACTAAAAATATTATCAATTTAGTAGTTAACTTTGATTAGGAAAATTGTTCTAAATTTATGTTAAATCGCTATGCAATTGTTAATTAATTTGATTCGAAAACATGCATGTCCCATGTCAATTTATAGATTTGTGTTATAGATTTGCGTATAACAGTTTTTTTCTGTTAGTTTTGTTCCTCTACTGTAACTTTTTAATTTAATTGGTTCTAGATTTCATAATTGCAATGAATTGAGCAATTAATTGGGAAATTGATTGCTTTGCTTTCCAATTTCAATTAATTGATGGGTAGGTCGCAATTAATTGCAATTCAATTTTTCCAACCCCTGTCCATATAATACCTTTTCATACATTTCAAAAGCCATTAAATGTCATAATAGAAACTAATTCTAAATGTAATATATTTAATGAAATGATAAGTAAAATTTAGAAAATTTTTTTCGCGGTAGCTTTATGTAAAACTTTGCATTTTTCTAAACGATGTACTGGGTGTTCGCAAATTTTTCGTAATGTAGTTTGTCAATAGAATAAGTATATTATTTGTTGCTAAATATAGTTTTTCAAATTATAGTATAATTTTTTACTTTAAATCATGTTCAGTATAAACTAGCCTCCAATAATTGTTTAATATTACGCGTTGTCNCATGTCCCATGTCAATTTATAGATTTGTGTTATAGATTTGCGTATAACAGTTTTTTTCTGTTAGTTTTGTTCCTCTACTGTAACTTTTTAATTTAATTGGTTCTAGATTTCATAATTGCAATGAATTGAGCAATTAATTGGGAAATTGATTGCTTTGCTTTCCAATTTCAATTAATTGATGGGTAGGTCGCAATTAATTGCAATTCAATTTTTCCAACCCCTGTCCATATAATACCTTTTCATACATTTCAAAAGCCATTAAATGTCATAATAGAAACTAATTCTAAATGTAATATATTTAATGAAATGATAAGTAAAATTTAGAAAATTTTTTTCGCGGTAGCTTTATGTAAAACTTTGCATTTTTCTAAACGATGTACTGGGTGTTCGCAAATTTTTCGTAATGTAGTTTGTCAATAGAATAAGTATATTATTTGTTGCTAAATATAGTTTTTCAAATTATAGTATAATTTTTTACTTTAAATCATGTTCAGTATAAACTAGCCTCCAATAATTGTTTAATATTACGCGTTGTCGCGGCCTGGTGTAGAGGTGGCCTTGATATATATATATATATATACTTTCCTTTTTATATATATTACTTTCCTTTTTACATGACACTTTGTGTGGTGTACAGGAAGTAAAGCGTGGATATATTACATTACATATATATATAATCAAGAACATCTCTATGGAAACTTACAATCCGAAATTTATATGCACTCAAAAATACATAAAGCATCAACATCTGACTTTAATATTTTAATGAAACACAAATGCACCAAGATCGCAGAATCAATTTATATTAAGGAAGAGAAACATAATTAAATGCAAAATGTCATCAAACTCTTCACTTAATTTAGTTTAATTTAATTTAATTAATGATTTGTAAATTTATATTTTTACCACCAAATTATTTTTGTTTTTGACTAGCGATAGTACAGTAAATTCCGAAAGTACTCTCAATTAAAATTTTCGTTGTTTTTTCATAAAATAATAAAGAAGCTTAGTATTCAAGCAACATGATATATTTATATATAACCTTGCTCAATTTGGTTTGATTTTTTAAATTAATTTCATACCTGATGTGATATTAGTACTCAACACATGTACATAACCCAATTCCGGTTCAAATATAGGAATTACAATTACTTCACATTCAGTAGAAGAACTAGGAATTCTAAAAAGAGTTGCATCTTTATTGCAAACTTTTACAAATTATTTAATTAAATTTATTGTGTATGTATATTTATCTACAAAAAATAGTATTAAAATCTTGAATAACTTTGTAACTAGCTCTATATAGATTATTAATGTTTCTCAACCTAATTCACTTGTTGGTACACCGTGTGATGGTCATACTTGGTGTGAAAAAATTTCAATCACTTATAAGCATGTAATCACAACTGCATCTGAATTTTGAAAGCTAGTTTTACAGGGATTATTGTGCATATCAAAACTTACTGAGGCAAAACCCTTCATTAATAAATCAAAATGAAATTGATTTTATGTGCAGAAACAGTTTGTATTAAAAATTCAATTGCAAAGTACAGTTATAAAAATACAATGAATGAAGCTCCAAAGCCATAAATCCTTTATTGTTCACTTGCAGTTTGTTGCGGCACAAATTGATCAACTCTTCCAACACCAAAGGACGTAATTTCATAAATCATTTCATTTTAAAGACTGAATATTAAGCGCAAATAACAGGATCAAGTTAATACATTTAGGTATTCAATCATATTTTTTTGAAATTTAAAATAATTTACACAAATGCACATGACATTTTTTATGTGTTGAAACAATCAGTGCTACGTGGGCAAGGAATAAACGGAAACTCATATAAGTGACATAATATATATTTGAGTGTCAGCAATTGCTAATTGGTTTTGCTATGGCTTGGTCTTATTACTTGTACACCTATGAATTAATCAACTTAAAGTTTATTTGCTAAAACAGAACCGTAACCAAAGGGCTAAGGGGGACAACTCATCCTGGGAGCTAAAGCACCCTCTGAACAATAAAGTAAGATCAACAACAACTTGTAAAAAATGAAGTTATTTAACATAAATTTAACATATTTTTGATGTATGACGCCACTGAAAGTTGACTGCAATTTGGGAGTTTTTAAGAACATCACAATTGAAGGATACACAAGGATTAATTGACTTTCGAATCAAATGTATTTTCTGGATCAATATCAGCTATTCAATAAAAGAAAGGGCATGGGACCTTGATTATAAAGACATTAATAATTTTAATAGGCCTAATTTTAGCAATTAATCTTAATATCTGCTCTTGTTTTTCTTGATTTTTGTTTGAATTGAATTTGTGTTGTACAATTTAATGCAAAATAATTTGATGTAGGATATATTAGATAACCCCATATGCAAATAACATGTACAATGTTAGGGAATATTTACTTCTTAAATACTTAAGACTCCTGCATATCTTCCTCTTCTTTGCTAAAACTTTAATTTGATTATTATTCGTAAGCAACTCAGGAATTTTTCGTTTAATTTTTAGTAGATTCTTGAAAATATCTTACTAAAGAAGAATATAAAATCACTACAAGATGGAAGAATTCCTTCTTCACATTTAAATAAACAAAATGGGTTGTTAAGAATTCCTAATGAAATCTACACACTGAAATTTAAAAATGCCTAAATTGAGTTTTAGATGAGTAGGTATACATGACACTAATTTAAAATTTCAAAATGCAAATTAAATTTTTCAGCACAATCTTTATAAATGATATATAATTCACTGCATTTGGGTTGGCTTCCATGCAATTTGGGTTAAAAGCATATGTTTTTAAATTTCGGCCCGTCTTTTCTAATACCTCGGCACAAGTGAGCCCTCCCCGATCCATTTTTTAATAGGCTTAATAGTGTCAAATTTGACACTAAATAAAAAAAATTAATAAAAAGTCAATGAGGACCGACATGTTGGGTATAAACGAATAGCATGTTTCGAGCACGAATTTCCTTGTTAATATCTTTGCATAAAACGTTCCCAGAAGAGGTCTCGGAGCTGAGGCTTACTGACTTTGGAGAATGAAATAAATTAATAAGAATACTTGATGCTATTGGTAGAAATTTGCATCTGGTGTGTAATACATGCAACTCGAATGGACATAAAGAAAATTTTCTCTTTTATGCTGGAAGAAAGAATTCCGATGCCGTACAGATTGTTGATGTAACAAAGAAAATAGATCAAGTTGCTCAAGTTATAGAAAAGGTTGATCGGACCTACGCAAGCCTTTTCAAGCAATCGTCCACAGCAGTGACATCTGCCAATGCTGGTAATAATGTGGTTTCGTTGGGACTTGTCAACCGAACGCGGCATGATAGTAATTGGTCCATAGCGAGTACTGAATCCACGTTGAAAATACGCAAGCTCAACTCCTCTCAACCACCACAGAGAACAGTAATTAAATGTACAAACAAGGAATCCGACCTTAAAGCTGTGCCGAAGCTACCGTCTAGGATGCACACGTATGTTGGGTGTTTGGATACCAATGCAACCGAAGCTGATGTTAGGAATTACTGCAATGATGTGTCGATGAATTTACTCCATTTGTGAAAATATCAAAGCCAGATGCATCTTTTGCATCTTTTCACTGTATTTTTCCGGAAAGTAAAAACGAATTAGTCATGAATCCGGAAAATTGGCCAATGGGGCGAATATTTCGCGTTAAGTTTGCTCTATGGAACCTTCGCTCTATGCGAAACAAGGTATGCGACATTTACCATTTTATTATGACTGAAGAAATCGATATCCTTATAATCATGGAATCGTGGATTATTGACAATAACACTGACATACATATTTTAAACGAATCGTGTCCGAACGGTTATGATTTTCTGAACTTTCCACGCAAAGATCCTAGGGGAGATGAACTATGTTTGATCTTTCGTAACGCGTATGATTGACGTAGTGTTGATGATTATTGTTTTATGGGAGTTGAACATGCAATGTTGTCCGTCAATGCTTCAAATCAACAGAATGCCAATCTCATATTATGAGAGATGCTTTCGAAATGCGCGCAATTCAAATGATGTGTACAAGATCGTTAAAACATTGATGCCAACCTCGAAGAGGTCCGTCCCAGTTTCTACTAACGCTTTTGAGCGTGCAAACGACTTTAATAGCTTCTTCTGCAACAAAGTGTCTGATATCATCCACTGACTAGAATCACCTGCGATATTCGATGTACGACATGAAAACTATTTCATCCCAAATGCGTCGATAAGATCTTTTAACGAAGTTTCTCATGAGGAACAGATTTTTATATTTGCTAAATTAAGCAACGCCACATCAGTGTTGGATCCAGTGAAAACGTCAATTTTGAAGAACCTCGAAGGCTTGCATTTGCATATTTTATCATTAGTTAACTTGTCATTACGTGATGGAGTCTTCCCGCTATGTTTAAAAGAAGGAACTGTCAAACCGCTTCTTAAGAAAGCTAATGTTGATAAATCATTTCTTTCAAACTACCAGCCAATCACCAATATCCCATTCCTGGCGAAAGTAAGTGAAAAGGCTGTCGCTGATCAGATGTATACATATTTGTCAAACAACAGTCTGCTGTGTCAGTTTCAGTCTGGCTATCGACAAGGTCACTCAATGAAACTGTTGTTCTTAAGGTATACTCAGAATTGTTGGACTTGCTACATCGAGGAAAATCTATCTTGTTTTTTACAATAGATATGACTTCCGCGTTTGATACAGTGGATAGGTCATTGCTACTAAGTATACTAGAACATCGTCTTGGACTTCTCGAGTTCTTGAGTGGTTTCGCTCATATCTTGATGGACGTACTCAAAAAGTGGTAATTGATGGTGTCTATTCGGATTCTCGTCGGGTTGATTGTGGTGTGCCTCAAGGTTCAATCTTAGGGCTTATGCTTAACACCGCTTTACGATTTTCTGTCTTCGCTTCCGAACATTAAGTACTACTTATATTCTGACGATTGTCAACTGTATTTCACTATGACTCTAGCATTGATATTACTACTGCACGGTTCAATGATGTTATAGTGGCTATTGGAAAGTTTTGTGTTTCACTGCGACTTAAGATTAACATCGCCAAAACTGAGTGTGTTGTGATTAGCAGTCGCAGACGACGAATTCAAATACCTTCAGAACTCCTACTTAATGGAAAGAAAACTGTCATATCCGACGACCTAAAATCGCTTGGTGTAATATTTGACTCAAGCCTGTCAATGAAGAATCACGTCGACCAGATCTCGTCAAAATGTTTGTCCATAATGCGATCAATCAAACGCAATCGCCGCTTTCTCAACAATTTCACAGTAAAGTTGCTAATAAACTCCTTAATTCTATCGCGTTTGGATTACTGTAATGCAATTTTACACAACCTTCCATTTTACCAAATTAACAAACTGCAGAAGATGCAGAATTACTCCGCACGTCTGTTATGCGCGATTCCGCTTTCATCACATATAACCGGCTATCTTCATGACTTACACTGGTTACCAGTCACTAAGAGGACATCTTTCAAAATATTGCTTTTCATGCACAAAATCATGTACTGTATTCTCCCGTAGTCCCAACTTATTTGCGAGAAACCGTCGATTTAAATATGACTTCCCGTTTGGGTCATACAACTTTTCCAGGTACCTCGCTGCTCATCTCAGCAATGTTCTCGAAGTTTCGCAGTAAGCGGTCCATCATTGTAGAACAAATTACCGGAGAACCTTAAATCGATTTCTAATCTGAACACCTTCAAAAAGAATTTGAAGACTCATTTTTTCAGGGAATACTATTATAGTGTTTGATAGATAGTTCTTTTTTCGCGTTTGAGCAACATTTTTTTGTTTGTAAAGAGCGTAATGTGTTAATAATAAGAGTCAGAGCAAATTTATTGCGCAATATATGTATACAAGATCTACAAACTAACACATGACAAAAAAAATAAACATGAACAAATAACTACAAATTAATATGTACAATATATAATAATATAATCAAAATAATCAATGTTTGAATGGATGTTTGTGTAGGTGTTCAATTTTGGATGTATGTTTCGTATTGGATGAAGTGTATTACCGTCCCCTAATGTATACTGTTTTATTAGAAGAAATTGTTTCAATTTTTTTCTAAACTTTTTATAGTTTTTTTCTTTTCGCGTTTCATAATCTAAATTATTCCACAATTTAATTGATATGTGATGAAAGCCAATATAATTTTTATCTAAACACAAAAATTTTTGCAATCGCTCATTTAATTTAATGTAGTCATTAAGGAAAAGGAGAGATGTTTGTAGAGATTTGAATTTAAATAAGATAGATAGCATATGCATATGAATTTGATAGAACGGAGATAATATTTTATATTTATTACGATATACTGATGCTTCGACATGCTTTTGTGCAAAGTTTAGAGTTTTTATACACCAATTAAATGTCTTTGATAGAAGCATACGATGTTTCGAATTTAGGTTAGTTAAAAGAAAAGAACAGTATTGAAAATGAGACAAACAGAAAGCATGTATCAGTTGTTTATGATAATTGTTACACATTACATTGCGTAAGTGATAAAGATATCTAATGCCTGCAGTCATTTTTTGAATCTTATTCAGTAGAAATTTTTCAAATGTTAATTCATTATCTATCTCCACTCCTAAATAGCTGACTGAATCACTTTGATTTATTGACTCATTATTTATCTTTAGTTCTATATTATTAATTAGATTTCTTTGTGGCTTCGGTGAAAAAATTAAAAATTGAGTTTTTTCAATATTTAGTTTCAGTTGATTATTAGTAAAATAATTGTTTAATTTTTATATATCTGTTTGGAGGTTTTTTGTAGCATCAAAAGCATTTTTTGCGGTANAACTAACACATGACAAAAAAAATAAACATGAACAAATAACTACAAATTAATATGTACAATATATAATAATATAATCAAAATAATCAATGTTTGAATGGATGTTTGTGTAGGTGTTCAATTTTGGATAGGCATGTGTCGTCGGCATATTGATAAATGTCGCTGTGTTTAACATGTTTTATTATATCATTTACAAAAATTGCAAATAAAATAGGGCCAAGTACAGTGCTTTGGGGTACCCCACGGTTAGTCGTAACATAACTTGATTTTTTACTGTTTAATTTTACACGCTGCTATCTATTTTTTAAGAAGTTCATAATCTAAATTATTCCACAATTTAATTGATATGTGATGAAAGCCAATATAATTTTTATCTAAACACAAAAATTTTTGCAATCGCTCATTTAATTTANAATGCCTTACTTAAATCTAGTAATGCTACACAACTGCAGTTATTATGAGATATATTAGACTTAATTTGTTGCGCGATCGATAAAATTGCGTCCTGGGTGCTATGCCCAGCACGAAAACCAAATTGCTTATTCGATAGGATGTTTTCAGATATTAGGAATGCGTTTATATGAATATACAACAGTTTTTCAAAGAGTTTGCTAAAAGGATGTGTAATACAAATGGGTCTATAATTTTTTGAGTTTAGGTTGTCACCTTTTTTATATAAAGGAGTTATATCTGATTTTTTTAGTAAGTCTGGAAATTCACAATCAATAATACATTGATTAAATGCGACTAATAATTGTTCTCCAAAAATAGGAAAAAAACGTTTAATAATAAGAAATGGGAGATTTGTTGTTGGTATCAAGATTTTTAACAATCTAATTCATTGATTGTAGCAAGTCTGAAGGGAAATTGTTTTGATTGTTTGAGATTATCAGATTTTGTTTTTTCTTATAAGATGGGAAATTGAAATTTCCAAGTTCTTTGAATGTTGAATTTAAATGATTTAGTATTTGAGTTTTGTCTGTAACGGTAGTATTATTGATGTTTAATTCATTTATTGCCGATGAAAGACCTTTAGTTTTTCCAATAAATTTATGGATATATCGCCATTTTTCTCGAGTAGAACTTAATTGATTAAAGAATTTTTGCCGAGCTTTTGTTAAATTTTTTGTTCTTAATTGCTTAATTACTTTCTCCTAATAATAATAATAATAAATATATTTATTACCTTAGTTCAGGTTTACAACTTATTCACAGTAATAAAATATTTTATTGAATGATGAAATGCACGATGATCAGCATAAGTTGAAAACGCAAACATGATACATGCCTCTCATATTGGTACTAAAAATGGAACTGAGATGTAGTCCAGGAGATTCTTTTTGACAGAGTGGTAATTATGGAATAAATTAATTTTCGTCTTGACATGAATAAAGTTTGCAAAGCGAGTGATGCGGTTACAATACAAAGTAGCTGCATTTAGATTTCTTTTCACGCGTTTTTAGAACGCAATCCTGGGCGTTTTTCTTAATAAAAAGGCATTGAGATCGAAACGGTTTGTTATAAGTTTGCCTAAGTAAAGCAAATCATAAAATTGAAAAAGTAGAGGCACTTTGAATAATTCGAGACTAAGAAATCAATTTCGGTACATTCCAAATTTTTGAATTAACAAAATAGTAAACAGCAGCAAGTGTCAACACAAACAGTATACTATACACATTTTAAAAAATGTAAAGCTTAATTTTCCACGTGTTACTGACAATGGTCCTCAGTATATTTAGCTTGATTTCTTATAAAAGTTGTAATTCACTTGCTTTAAATTAGAATTGAAATTTATTACTAAATTCAAATTTATAAAAAAAACTTTTAGGAATGTACTATAATAATAATAATTTTAAAAAATATTATTGTATAATCAGGAAAACAATGTAGCTACTATGGCTACTTATGATATGAATTTGAGCACGCTTTGTTGGTGAAATTTCACTACCACGGACCATAAACTATAATGATAGTGCTTTTTCAGTGGAAATGTATTGTGTGTAAATCTGAAGTGTGTGAATTTGATTTGCTAAATGAATCTGTTGTAAATTCTAAGAAAAAATTGGGAATTCTAGGAATTTTACGAAGTTTAGAGGAAATAGCATAAAACACGCTTTAAACAGGTTACTGTTCCCAAACTTTTGGCCAGTACTGTATATTGTTTTTACATTTACTTCTAAGTCTAGGATTCAACCACGTTACATCCAATTCAACTAGACGCGATTCAATTTTTATACCTCAATAAAAAATATGAGACTCAGAAAAAAAATCAATTTTTTCAAAAGCGAATACAGACATTTTTTGAGTTTAAAAATAGACCTCTTTCGCTATTTTCAATGCATTTCGACAAACGTCTGAAAGGCGAGGTTCTTAAATTTGTCCTTGTCTCTGCAGTTATTATATACGGCGCAACTACAGCTCTTCTCAATTGCAACTTGAATAATTAAAACCCTTAAGACGTACGGGTATATGAATTTTGAAGCAGCTAAGAGAGTTTACCATGAGCAAGCACCAGCAATTTTCAAATTTCATGATTCAATATATACTATAAGTAAAACTTGTTAAAAAATTTTGTAGATTAAAATGTAATTCTGATCTTTAAGAATGTTTACACAAAATTGAAATTTAACCTAGTTGTCTAACATATAATATGTAATCACTGAAATATATTGTCTATTATCTAGAACAATAACCAGCTTTCCTACGTACTAGATGGCAAGATTTTACATAACGATTTTATGTTTCTTCTATACGTTTGTTTCTACATCTAACATCAAGAAAGAAGATGAGCTAGATGAACTTGAATGTATGGATATGCACTTCTACTGTGAAAGTCATGAAAATTGCTGTACAGGAATGAAATGTGTCTTCGACGCTAAAATCTTGTTGAAAAAGTGTATCGTTTAAGCTAATTGAAATACATTGTTATATGCAATCACCCCTTTCGTGTACATGATTTTGTTGATACGAACAATAGCCTGTAACTGTAATACATGCTGACTTTCATCAAAACCATTATAAGAAGGTATTGTTTCTACGACAATTATACAATATTCAATCATTAATTAAATTTACCACTGGTTTTAAACAGAAAATACGAATTGTAATTTAAAATAATTCATACATTTAAATATGTAGTGCATTGTTTGCTGATAAGGCAACGAATATTCTCATAAGTTTATCCATCATTTATACTGAATTTTTCTGTTTTGCTTTTTTGTCATCAGCGAACTATATGTTGTCAAATACTAATTTAACAGTTAATAAAAAATATGGTTTGTTTTTCAAATAACGTAATAGTTAAATTGAACATTGAACATATTTAAACGTGATTAATAAATATATATATATATATATATCATGGATATTTACACAACGGAAGCCTCATTCTCTGATCACGGTAAATGAAGAGAGGGCTTAATAGGCTACGTGAATTGACGAAAATTCCATATTGCTGCGCGATGTTTTCTATTACGAGAGAACGAGCAATATTACTTAATTTTTTTGTGTATGCGTCTAAGGACTATCGTAATCGTAAGTGCAGTATTACATCATGGAAATGAAACTACAAAAGTGAAGACAAAATATTTTCGTTCCCTACGAATGCAGATGAACGGGAAAGATGACAAAACTCTTCGCAAAATCAAATTTCCAATATTACGAAATGGATGGGAGCTTGCCAACTTCATTGGCCTCCAAATTATGCCACTTTCAGAAGGAAAGGCTATCATTTACCAGTTGACCCGCTGTCGTCCTTATTTCAAAGGCAAGCATTTAAACCCGTTTTACGCAGAAACGTTGATGAAAGGCATCGCAGCCTGCAAAAGGAACACGCCTTACAAATCAGCTTGTTCTTAATCAGAATGCCATAATAAAGAACTTTGAGGATTTGCAAGCATTTTGTTGCAACCTCAGTGGATACCTGGCAACTTGTATTTAAGATTATGCTCGACTGGTGCAAATTTCAGTTAATACTAGGCTTTAATTAATTTGTTTTCATTCAATAAACTAAATGAAGAGATAGCACAGATCAAAGTAATTGAAAAGCAATTTACAATATATTTCCGATGCTTTAATGATAGATGCATTTTTCACTTGACTATTAGCAATACTTTACACTTAGAAATTTCTTATTCAAGTAAGCATAAATTCATGTTTGGCATAAATGCTAATATCATCCGCATACTGGGTTTTTTATTGTTTTTGAACAGTGTGAGATATTATTAACAAACATTGAAAAACACACTTTCAAGAAGACATATATAAATTGACAGAATGGGCGAATGCAAACCAAATGGTATTTAATGAAGATAAATGTCACTTAACATTTTATGTCAATAGTCAAAGTAATAATGATAATTATAATGCTAACTATACTTTATGCAAGACACCGTTGAAGTGGAAAATTTTTTTAAACATTTAGGTGTCACTATTTCAAAAGGTATATGCATAAAAATAATATTACATCGAATGTATATCAAAAGTTAGGAATGATGAAAAATGTTTTGTTCAAAGCCCCATTCAAGGTAAAGATTATTGCATACCTAACATTATGTCGTTTCATTTTGGAGTACGCAGCTGAAATCTGGGATTTGTATATGGAAAACAATATAGACCAGTTGTAAATAATTCAAAGACGAGCAATTAGGTTTATTTGTAGTATCAGAGGACGACCAGAAAGCGTTTTCATTAAAAGAAAAGACTTAAACTTAGAAACATTAAAAGATCGCAGGAGAATACTCGTTTTAAACTGATGCAGGCTATATTGACCAATGATGTACACTCATCGCTTGCTCAAAATTTTAAGAAATTTAATCCCTGTGATTATTCTTATAACACCAGATCTGTATCAGAAAATTTACCATTATCACAATTTGCGATTCATAATTTTTTGCATCATAGTTTTACTCACAGGACATCACGAGATCTGCGTTCAACAAACTATGAAAATTAGGCAATATTAATGGCCTTCAATTCCCCAAAAATTGTGTCTAAGGGTTGCAAAACACAACCAGAACTGGAATAACAAATTTTTTGGTACTAATAATAATAATAAAAAATATTATTATTATTTTATGGTAATAATAGTCATGTTCTTATATATGACGTAATTTATATATAATGATTTTCACTTTAAATGAAATTCTAAACTATTTTTGTTTAGATTAATTTCTACCTGTTGTTACATTATAAATTCATGTTACTCCGTTATTTACTGTGCATGTGCAGGCATTTCGACATTCAAAGCTGATTCCACTACGTGGCATTTTGGGTAGATTTAGCCAGCTTGAACAAATCATCAACCGAATCTGAAACACTGAGCCTGATTGTAATGAAGAGCTTCTTTGTTTGAAAGCTAAGCTGCAGAATGTATCTGACTATCTCCCAATAGAAAACGAATCCAGTTTCTTATATCCCAGCTGAAGATGTCAACAAAACTTTCACATGGAATTCATTATGACAAGGATATAGTGTTGATAGCCTTGTAACTGAATCTCAGAAGCAGATATTGCTATGATGCTAACAGAGAGCTGTTGTTCCTACCTTTTTTGTTTTTTATTTTTTTTCTACACAAAAATGATACTCAGAATATATGAAGCTTGTGGCAAGTTCTTTTGTCATAACTGTACCAAAAAAACACTACAATGCTTCATTCCCGTCACCATTCGCAGACCATACTATTAGTAAATATTAATATAAAGTTAACAAAGAGTATTATACAAACGAAAAACAAAGAAAACAAAAAACGAATACTTCCAAAAAGCTCATAAAAACAAAATTAAATATTTACAAAGGACAAAACAAGTAAACATGAACACACGAAGAGGTAACGGAGGTATGGACAAAACTAAACAATAAATAAACACACGGAAAAAACAAGGAAACTAAACAAAAAACAAACCTAAAATGGTTTTACGGGTTATTTAAAAAGATATGTACATGTATAAAATCTGTACCAGTCACAACTATAATTTTAATAATCTTTTTGTAGGATTATGCTTTTATACAATATTCGGTTGCTGTATCAATGTTCGATGTACGAAGTAAGTCTGAAAACATATGAAAGTCTGCTGGTTTTTGTGGTATTCTGGCTGTACAGTGAAATATCAAATTCTTGGTGTTCTCATTTTCGTTGTTACATATAATCTGCATAATGGTGTATCAATTAGTCTAGAAAAGAAGAATTTATAACGATTTATAATTCTATTTAATGTGACCTTGTACATAATTGTTTTATAATAAGGGCGAATTGATGTAATTCTTAATTTTTGGGTGTTGAGATTTGTAATATGCCAATAATTTGAAGTTTCTCAAAGATTTTTTGGATATCAGGTTCACAATAATTACAAAAATGTTTTTCCTTTGATTGATGGTTTAAATTCCTACACGGAACCCCGTTAGTGTATTATGGGGGCTCCCAACGCAGTCCTAAATTTAGAGCTGGATGGTACCGACCAGTTCTGGTCCTGAAGCCCTAGGAATCGAGTAACAAAGAGCGTCATAGATTATACTCCTGCAGAACTGCAGACCGGCCCCTCCAACGCCCCCAGATTGGTGGCGGAAGCCTGGTGTCTTCCTACGTTGCCTATCAATGCTCGATTACAAAGGTTGGGGTGACAGGTCTTAATATGCCGTAAATACCAACCTTTGCTCTTATACGACTTGTAGCATCCCTTCGCTTCACACTTCCAGCAATTAGCATCCGCTATAGTCGTGGAGCTCTGCGTATGGTCATTTCTGACATGACGATTTAACGCCTTTTGGGCGCTAAACATACGCGCACACTCCGTGCACCTTAGGTGTCTCGTACTGGCATATGTGAGCCTCGGTACTGCTGCATAAGCCGCCCCAGCAATTCTATCACGTAGCACCGCTGAGTCCCCGTTGATTGACTCTGCTAGGCTGCTAACAACCTCTCTCGCATTACTTGAATGAGTGCACGATGTGGTCAAAGTGGAAAACAGTTGAGACTCCCCCAGAGTAACACCCATTAACCACTGCACATCAAGTACAAGCCGTTTTTCCCAACACTGACTCTTGCGTGCACTGACAACGTGGCCATTTCCTTCGGGAACAATTGATGCCTTTGTCATTCTAAGCTCTAGGAACTCACCACTATCTAAGTTTCCTCTGTGCGCCAGCATCTTGCTTACAAAAAGTAAGCGCTTACGTGCTATTATAGTGCGCACTTGTTGGAAAGGCATGAGTCCATGCACTTGTTCCTTTGTGAGCTTTTCCCATAAGGAGACTCCACAAAAAACCCTTTTACAGGTATTCATGGAAGCCTCAAGCATCTCAAGTTCCCTACAAGATTCTGCCCAGGTTTCACACGCGTACGTTAGTGTGGGTACCATCACGCCTCGTAGGAGTAAGAAGGAGAGTGCTTTGCCAAGCCCATTCTGACGTGCTACTCGCCGATAACGTATGATCTTGCCAAGTACATTTTTACACCGATGTCTTGCTTCAGAGAGGGCTGTCCCAGCAGTGCTGATCATCGAGCCTAAGTACTTAAACTCTGATACTAATTCAATGTTCTTTCCATAAACATGAACTCTATCAGATGTTCTTTCCGATGCTTTTGATAACCACATGCACTTGGTCTTTGGTACAGAGATATTAATACCTAGTGGCGCTAGAACTGTAACTAGGCCATCTAGATAGCTCTGTATTTGTTCCTCAGACCGGCCGAAAAGACAGAGATCGTCAGCATACTCTATGTGCTTAAGTTCCACTTCCCCTTGTCCAAAGAAAGAGTTAAAAACAATTCCTTTGGGGGTTCCATGGAGTCCCTCACAGATCAGAAAGTGGAAAAGGAGGTTAAATAAGCACGGGCCGAGGACACATCCTTGTCGGACTCCACGCTCAAGTTTAAAACTTACTTGTGGACGTTCGCCGCGAATGTGTGCTATCGGTGTGTCATGCAAAGACTTAATGATCGCAATTATCCGTTTTGGTACGCCTATTGCTAATAGACACTGCCAAATTACTGGCCTTGGTACGGAATCAAAGGCCTTTTGTAGGTCAATGAAACACGCAAGAAGGTTTTCTTTCCGTAGTCTAGAAGCCTCCTGTGCTTGCCGCAGCACATGTATGGCCTGTATAGTTGACTTGCCAGCCCTAAAGCCAAATTGAGTAGGTGGAAGCACATGTTTCTCTAGAAGTATTTTCTCCAATCTTTTAAGCAGGATTTTTGCCAATATTTTTCCTCCGACATCCAGTAAGAAGATGGTGCGGTAATTGTTAGGGTCGAGTCGGCTTCCCTTTTTATGCAAGAAGATAACTTCTGCATCACACCATGATCTAGGACATCTCTCCGTACTAAATACCTGCGCAAAATCTGCTACAAGGCGGTCAATAAGCGCACTTCCTCCATATCTGAAGGCTTCGCCAGTTAGCCCGTTGCAACCTGGAGCTTTGTGCATTTTTAACGAATCTATCGCAGTTTTTACCTCATCGAAGCTTGGGGTCGAGGTAGCGTCCAAGACTTCAGGCTCGGATAGATTCAGCTTATTGATAAACGCCTGCGTATCTAAGTCCTTTGCAGATTGCTTAAATACTTCAGAGAAGTGCTTAACAAACTCGTATGGTTTAGGTTTGGCTTTGTTGTCAGACAGCCCAACATGCTTAACTCCAGCTATCTCCTGCATACACCTCTTGATGCCGCCCCAGTCGCAGTCGTCACCTGCTTCATCAAGGGTGTCCAGTGCCTCCATAAGGATGGCCAGCTTACGCCGCCTAATGCAGTTTGTCACTGCCCGCTTAGCTTGACGATAAACCTTTAAGCTACTCGCGCTTCGCTCGCTCAAGAATACTAGTTTGGCTTTCCGCTTGTGATCAACCGCCGCCTTAACTTCCTCACAATCGTAGACCAAGTCTACTTTAGGACGTTTGATTTTTTGAGGAAGGGCTTTAAGTGCACTTTGCATACTCGCCACAGTATTCTCGTATCCCGGTTCCGCTAGTTCAAGTAACCTTTCAAGTTTTAATGCATAAGCATTCCTTATTTCTGCGAATTGCAGTAGAGACCAATCAGGTTCCGTGCCTTTGGGTTGACTTTTCTCACGGCAACAATCTTTAAGACGCCGAGGACGTCCTCTATCCTTCGAGGTTATCGGGGATAGGAGATCCATGATAACTAAATCATGATCTGAATCAAGATCAGTACCTCGCCAAGCTCTTACATCTCGAACACTTTTCATACATTTTATTGGGATTAAGAAAAAATCCAACAGTGACCTCTCACCTGTGTTAGGGTGTGTCCACGAGGTACTGTGCACTTTCTTGTGCTGAAAAAATGTATTAGCAAGAGCTAGCTTCCGGTCAACCAGGAAGTCTACCAGCGTTACACCGTTCGGTGTACTATCCTGAGAGGTGGTGAAGCCTCCTGTCGCTCCAGGTGGCTTCCAGTACACTTTCTGGCGCTGGCTATATGGGTTTTTTGAAAAAGTCCGAGTTCGGGCCCAATTTTTTGTACATAATCTCATATGGGGTCCTCATTAACAGATCTATCAAAAAAATTAGGGTAATTTTTTTTAGGCCTCACATGGTCACCTGGTGCTGGGTACATGGGGTTTTTGCTCAAAACTGGCGCTGGGTACAAAACGAAAAAAACCAATATATCCAGCGCCAGTATATTGTATATGTATATATATATATATATATATATATATATAT
>CABFPE010000303.1:747198-763046 GCA_900660155.1 Hofstenia miamia
TATATATATATATATATATATATATATTCAGGATGAGTTACGCAGCTTTTTAAGGCCTCAAAAATTGCAACAGTACTGTTTTATATCAAATTTTTCTTGCGAAAAGTTTGGAATTATAGGAGTTACGCGGAATGCATAGGCGCCTTAGCCAGGGTATTGATATAAATTATGATTGTCAAGTATCAAGTATTTCAAGTATTTCGCTTTCTACTTAAGTAGTTTTCAAGTATTTCTGCAAAGTCAGTTTTCACGGACAAAGTATATTTTCATCATAATATAACTAAGAAATAATAGTTGTTCGCAGAGGTGAAATCAATACTCCGTTTTTCAACGGAGGCAGACGTTGCATTGATTGACAAGATCTGTAAACCTAACCTCTGCTATCTATGAATTTGTGCGCTCCACTAATTTAATATATCCGGCAACTTCATAAATTTTGACGTCAATTAGACAGTCAATTGTAAACGCCAATTTTTGTGAAGTTCATTAGATTGAGCTCCGGAATTCTTCCCCCGCTAGCGGTGTTGCAGCCTTTCTTGCAGAAACATTTGGTGGCGACCGCATTTCGTTGAGGCCAGTGTCACATATTTCAGAATTTTTCCAATACAACATCTGATTGATGAAATGTAAAAAAAAGATTTTCGTGCTGCTCGCAGTCGTTAACAGTGAATTTACGTTTAATGTTTCGGTCGAGTGTGCTTACAATTTCCAACTCAGGATTTTTTAATGTCGTCAAATCTCCGAATACATGAATTTTTCAAGGTTTCTTTGATCGAATTTGCACTGATAACTATTGTCTGGAATTGAGGGTTTTCTAGGTTTTCAGGCATGGTACATACTTTGTCAGCTTGATAAACACTTTTACTTGTGCAAAAAATTAGAGCAGGTGCATAATTAGTGCAAAACGAGGACCTCAAATTCAATCAACAAACAGTTGTATTTTCCATGATAGGGTAAACATTTCCTAATGCCATAAAAAATTTCATGCCATGCTAAACCTGCATTAGTCAATTGACCTTAGAGTTTATTAAATGTAACTGTGTTAGAGAGTAGAGTTACAATATGGGCTTAGCATGGACCCGAACCCGACACGACCCGAAAGTTTGCTACCCGACCCGACCGAAAACAGATTTTCATTCGCAAAATGTATGGTATTGGATCTCTCTGAAATCATTCTCTGATAATGTAATCCAAGTCATTTATTGTTGTTCCCTAACATCTTCAATTATTTTCAAATCGAATCGTGATTAACATCACTTTGCTGATATTTCCTGCGCTCAGTAGCACTGAGCGAGTACCAAAATCCGACTCGAAAGGCGAAAGTGGGTCGGGTTTATTCGGGTACCTGATGTCATTCTCTTGTAGAAAATTTAAGGAATGGCAATAAACATTTGATATTTTGCTTTATACTGCGCTTTTATAAGTATTTTTACTATATTTTCGTGTACATTTTTGCTTTCACTAAATTGAGGGTTTGAGGTGATTTATTGAATGATTAGATCGATGTCCCTAAAAAGTTTTGCTTGCAATTTTGGTACATCATCTGTGATACTGTAACAACTTGAAGTTGAATTCTTTTGTTGATTATTCAATGGGTTTTGTTCAACTCTGCAAATACTCAGCGTCGTGGCTGTTATTACCAAGCTACACTCGGATAATTCATAGATAACTTTATATGCTCACCGGCTAGGTTTTCCTCTCCAAGGCTTTGTTGTTTTTCAAGTTTCTCTAATAGTTCATTACTTTCATTTGGCTGAAATGCTATCAAGGTATCCATCTTCGCTATGTACAATGCCATATTATTCAGTGCATGTTAGTCACATTTCGGTTATATAGCAGTTGGAAGTGATCTTCCAGTCATTGCATGGGAATCATGGGGCGGGAACAGGGGTGGCAAGGATGGCAGCTGCCACCCCAACTTTGAAACGGAGTTGGCAGCAAATGTTATTTGCCACCTCAATATTTATAACCGAAAAAAATAATAAGAAAAAATATTTGTTAATAGCCACCTGTTAATTGCCACCAATAACTGCTAATGGCCACCAATATTAAGTCAAATGTTAAATATTAAATTTATATATTTGAATAAATGCATAGTATTATGAGTTTTTTATGAGCCATTTTTTTGTTTCAGTGCCATGAATTTTTGAATTAATACATCTCGTGTTTTATTTTTGTTGTTATTTTTGTGGAGTGTTTTTGTTGTATTAATTTTGCGGAGCTAATATTTTTAAACGTCTTTTGCGGTTGGCATCTCTAAGTCGGAAGATTGCCCTTGCCACCTCAAAATTTGAACTGTTCCCGCGCCCCTAATGGGAATGGGCACTCTAAGGAGCCATTTCGGTTAAAGTCTAATATCCAGGGGTATTCTGAGCGTTGTTGAGCAACGTTGTTTCTTCTTTCACTCGGAATATCACCTTTATCATAATAACTAGGCTATTTTATTCTCTTTTATAAAACCACTAGACTCTTCAAGGCGGAATCAATTTCAGCAATTTCATAAAGTGTTTTCAGTTGCTTGAGTTGGAAATAATTTTCCTTATCAAACCAACTGCTAGTCCGCGATGTCTGGCTCTTGGTCGATGCAACCAAAGAATTCCGTCCACAAGATGTTGATACGCTTCGTCAAGTTCACTATATTGCACAATATTGATTAAATCATCCATCTATTCCTCATAAAATATGAACTAAATTCCAACCTCCTCTCTGTTTGAAGTTACTGATTGTGATGCCAGGTGCAAACTATTGGTATGTGCTTACCATGCTATGCGTAGAAGAAGGAAGAGCAAAACAGATATTCTGAGAGTAGAGCCGGTGCCCGTCGCCTGCCTGTAGCCCGTATCCACAAAAATATGTCCTTTGGTTTGTCCGTGCGTAATCCTGTTATGTCTGAAGCAAGATGATATTTAATTAAGATAGCTTGATGCAACAAGAAAACCTGCTAGTGCACTAATATCCATTCATACTTAAATGGTTATAACAACTATCAATATAGTTTACGTCAAATACCAAGTCAAGTACTTTTGTTGCAGGGTTGCCACTTGGTTACTTTTAAATGGCTAATTAGTTTTGATTACTTTTTAGTACCTTATTTTCTTGATTGTTTGCACTTGTATATCTCAATCTAGAATTAGTTAATGGAGAATGCCATTTTGACTGACCTAATGAAGGAACATTAAAGCAATCTCCCTGTTCGACAGACACATTTAAATTTCGTTATTTCTTTAATACAGGCTCTTCTTATAAAAAATTTCTTGGTTACTTTTTGTCTTGAATAAAGTAGCAACTCTGTTTTGTTAGCATCATAAAGAAGCTTAATTTTAAACGATAAAGTTTTATCAATTTATTGAGCATTCGTGCATTCAGTGTTGGAACCGTGCCGTGCCTCTTGTCATTTTTACAGACGCCCTCGTGCCTGTGTCGTGCTCACGCCCACATTAAAATACGTATAAAACATATTTGTTATTTTATTTTCTAAATCTATCAATTTGCATGTTAAAATCATCGAAAATTGTGTTTGTTGAACACTTTGTTAAACTAAAGAAACAATTTGGCGCCAAAAGCATGTCATTATTATAGGTTTAATCTAGGATGCCTTTTACATTCATCGGAAATTTTATTAAATTTCGTGGCGTGCTCGTGCCTAACTGCCTTTTTTCTTGCCGTGCTCGTCTCGAAAAATCTAAAAACACACTTCCAACACTGCCTGTATCAAATCACAATTATGGACAACACATCCGTGTGAAAATACTTTAAATGGTCTGCATATTAATCTTTTACTAGAAATTGGTTTTAGTTATTACAATAGGACAGTACACTGCTTGTATGACCTTGTAAAATATGTAAATGACATTAATATATTGGATAGATAAGGCTGAGCGATTCAGCAAAATCGAATCCAACAGAAATAGGCGAATCGAACCTTTTCGATTTTTTATCAAACAGGCATCAGAAGTAACAGGCTCGTTTTAACATGACCCCCTTTGAAAAAATTACATTGCTATAATTGTCTGTTAATATAATTACTGTTAATATAAATATTTTTTGTGTAGTATGTAGGACCATGCTACATTAGCAATACCTCCGCACACCAGCAAAAACCGAATCGAAATAAATGAAAATCCAATCGAAATCGAAATTAAAATTAGCTGAATCGCACAGCCTTATGAATAGATGGCATGTTCTTAATAGATAATTTTTATTTCTATTTCTAATTTTTATTTAGCTTAGTTTTTCTATGTACATTTTATGTTGTATTTACTAGATTGTAAACATTCATATTTGCTCATAATGCAGATTTGTAGATTTATACAACAATTGTAGCGCAAAATAGACCCATAAAGCTATTGAATGATTAACTCAAACTATACGGAACGTCTTCCAAAATTCACATAGTACGATCCTTACTGTACATAAATACGATTAATTTTATCAATGCAATATCAGAAGATGCCAGTAAAATGTTACTCTTTGATATTGAGGAAGACAGTTAATTCTTAGTGTGTTAGTGTAATATTTTATGTGCTATGTTAAAATTTTTGTTATAAATCAAAATAAAGGCTTATGTAGATAGATATATAGAAAATACTTATCAATAAATAGGCCTAATGTATTTCAAAAAAATGGTTTTAAGAATGAAATTCTCGAACAACGAAAATATCCAGTTAAGTTAAGCGCCTGCATGCTTGTTCTTTAGAACCTCTTGCGTGCCCGTACACATTTACCTGTGTCCAATACGGGCCCTACCCAGAGTTGTAACTGGGGCGTGATTTCAAGCTCGGGCCCTTTAAGTCTTTACCCAGGCCCAGTGCGGCCAGTTGCAATTGTTAAGTTCAGGCCCAAGCCCGGTTCGGGCCCGTAATTTCCAAAACCATAATAACTGCAATTTTTGTAGTCGTGGATTTCCTTTTTGTTATAAAATAAATCAATTAAATATATTTGTTGATATAATATTGTAATATAAGAGTAAGAATGTATATTTATTAATAAAATTTTGAACAATTATAGACCCGTTGTAGAGAAATTTCATACCCACGTCCCGGGCCCGTTTCATTCTAGCAGATGTCATTTGTTATTTTAATCTTAGAGTAATGTGAGCAAAGTTTAGTTATTGGAAAGCCTCGCAAGCAGAGAAGAAATCCTTGGGGAACAGAATCTTACGCAGACTTGATTGAAAGAGCCATTAAAGAATCTGCAGAACAACGGTTAACCCTTTCGCAAATATACGCCTGGATTGTTGCCAATGTGCCTTATTTTGCCGAAAAAAATGATAGCGAGTCTTCGATAGGGTGGAAAGTAAGTTTCTATATTATTTAAACTTATAATCAATTAAGTTCTTAATAAATCAGAACATTTTTAGATTTGAAAATAAAGTAAGTTAGCTTCTAAAGTTAGTCTTTCTCTTTTTTGCTTATCATTCATTAACGTGGGTGTAAAATTGCATGATCTTCTTACCCTAATCTGCACGGTGTGTGTAAATAAAATTTTATTTTTTATTTTTTGAAAAAATCGTTTTAGGCGAATTTTAAACAAACACGTTTGTTTTTTTATTGAACACTAGATTTAGTTTGTAAATACAAAGAAAAGCAGGTTTATTTCAGGATTTCAATGGAATAGTTGAATTATAGATCCCAAATATAAACAAGTAGCATCAGAAATGTGCATGTGAACAATTTTCGACCCCATCCAAAAAAATTCCAAATGGGAAAAAATCTGTACAATTTAAGCAATGAAACAGCATTTTTTTTTCGTTTCTTAAGCGTGTTTTAAACTTTTGTTATAAAATATATTCTTTTAAACATACCCAACCTGAATCTCGGTTTTTCAGCTTTCACTTTACAAGCGGTTTTGTTCACATTTTCAAAAAAATTTCTCCAAGTGTATTAAGATTTACGAATCTTGGGATGTTAGGATATTTATTGCTAGATGCGATCCCATGTAGTTTTTAACATTTGTAGGAAAAAATAATGCTGTGGCTGAAGTTATTGAACAGTTTTTAATGAATTTTCAAATGTTTTAAAATTCATTTAACTTATCACCAAAATTAAGGTTCAGAGAAGCCAGCAGTCTAATCCCAATGGCGTTGCCGAGGGCAGGCCCGTGGCTTGCATTTGAAATTTAAGGAGGCCTGGCCTCGCAAAGTTCAATAAATTAATCATAGTTTTACTCATATGAAATACTTTCACACTTTTTCATTGGATTTTTAAATAGAATGGCATTAGTATTTTATATATTCAACTAAAATATATTCACTCTAACTTAGTTAAAGAATGTTAGAGTTAATACTACGGAGTTTTGAATCCAGGATGCCAAGAGGAAGGGGGCCCAGTGGCCCAACAGGGAGGGCCATGGCTTCCTGTCCCTCCCCTAGCCACGGCCCTGGCGGGGAGTCACCCTATCCTCTCTATTAGTTTTCAAATTATGAGAATATATAATCATTAGAGATTTTAAAAGATTCCGGGATACAATAGAGTAAGAATTTATTTTTTTCAGAATTCGTCATTAAATTTTGTTTTCATTTTGAATAGATTAACGTCTGTGACTAACCAGAGACTACTAGATATTACATGGACTGGAAACAAAAACAAATATCGTTAGCGCATTGCCAGGTTTAGGCAATGAATTCCGTCCTCACTTACAGCCTCAAGTTGCCCCATCTGGCGGTGATTAGCTAAACTTACTTATGCACATCCATTATTTCAATTCTCTATAGTAAGGCTGTGCGAGTACTCGAATTGTACTCGATACTCGGGTTTTAGTCAATTACTCGTACTCGACTCGAGATTTTTGTTGATTTATTTATAGAGTCTATAGTGGTCACGAGTACCTAGCATCTCGTAATGTTTTACGCTAAATGCCTTTAAATTACGCTGCAGTAGGATGGATGTCAATCCGCAATAATCCCTAATATCAAATTTGGCACTTCATTGATTTCCAACTTGAAATGTAAAATGCTTGGGTCAATGCATTAACACGAGTGTATTTTCAACTGTCAAAAGCTTCTTGTGGTTGTTTTCTCCTCTTTTCTGAAATCGATTTTAAAACGGTATGATTTATTTACTTTTTTTATTTGATTTTTTGGTATCTTGTGTACGTGTACATGTAATTGTATAATTCTTTTTTGTGTGATGGCCAGATGTATACAAATTACCTAGAATGCCAAAAGTATGTACAAATTAAAAGCACATATCGTACATGTAGAGCTATGGCCCTGCGAGTCGTGATGTTATTGATTCGAGTCGAGTCAGATTTCGAATCTTCACCTTGTCTACGCACGTAGGCTTATCAATATGTAAATCTGTGTGAGTGTGTATATTTAAAATGTACATTGTATATTTATTAATATTTAAGCAAAACTATGTAAAAGCGACTCTTAAATAACTTTCTGTTAAAGTCTAAATGTAGGAATTTTTGCGGTTATATTATATATAAACGTATCTATATGTTAATCTTAGAACAAGGCCGCTCTTAACAACATCATATTCAAAGAAAAGTAAACAACAGATGTAGTCATTGTGAAGGATTAAAAAATCGTGGAGGTCTTGTTCGCCCATCCAATTTCACGTTTTCCTTATCCATTTGTATTTTGAAAATATTTAAGAAAATTTTCCCCGAAATTTCTAAGAAGCCTGATACCAGAAGAAGACTTATGTCCATTTTATGAGCAGTTCTTCCTGAAACATTCATTACAGTATACAAATGCACTAACAAAATCTTATTTACTTGTTGTAACATTTTTTTAAACAATGGTTGTAAACTTATTAGAAATCAACTTTGTTTATATAATAGAGATGATAGAAAAAATAAAAAAATATTATTAATATTATATGTTGTATTATAATAGATTATGAAAAACTCAAATTTAGAAATTTGTAATGTTACCCTCACTTCTGCATGTTGTTATTTCAGTAGGTAGGCTTTGTTGTTAAGATCGGCCTTGCTTAGAATGCACACAAACGCAAACTACTTAAAATGCTTGACCAATTCACTTGGAATAATACCATATATTCCATATTGGTAGCTGGAAATTTGTGGATATCAGAAGTATATTTTTGCTTCATTTCATTTGATAGCTGACTAGTTAGGCATTTCATAATAATTTCAAGTCTATATGATTCTTTAAGAAATGGATGAGAATATATCATGATATTTTGTTGAAGTACTTGAATTAGAAAAACTGTCACGACCTATACTGAACTTATGCGTAATAAGGACTAAGTTAATTATTATGAAGTTTGGATATAAATATGAACTTTTCGTTTAATTATATTAATATATTATTAAATTGCAAGCAAGGAAATATTTTATTGTTCACGATTGAAAATTCGAATTTGTTTATATTTATTAATTTTTCTGTTTAGGTCCCTTCTGATAAACGGTATCAGTCACGAAAACACTTGACAAAAAGAAGGTCTGAAGCAATTCCAAATTTTTTACCGAATTGCTGTAGTCAATTGACTTTTAATAATCTATTCAGAAGATGCTCCCACAACGTCGAATGGATATTCAAAAGAAGAGAGATTGCTCATTTATTAAATGTTTAACTGGCCATATGATGCCATCTGAAAACGAGGCCCAGCTAGTTTTTCTTGAAATAGTAGAGGTGGTTTACAGAAGCCAAGTTTAGTTCACCATTATTTTAAACAAATTGTTGATAACTCAATACCTAAAATAGTATATTTCAAATGAAACAATCAAGAACATGTATTTAAAAAATGCAAAGATTGCTGATATATCTGATTTGGAATGCAGCAATCGTCATTCAATTTATGGTTATTTTTCGAAAACATTTTTCAAAAGTTTTTTGAATGGATTTGATTGCAGGTTGTTTTGTGAATGATTGTGTACCTGGTAAAAGTATTCAGAGGAAGATCAGGAAATGCAACGATTGGTAAAAGTGAAAATTTTCATCGTTAGACTACATGCACCGCTTCCTACTAGACTAGTTTGAATAATTTTTTGTATTTTGTAAATCATTTATAACAGTGATTTTTTATTTTTAGTTTTATATTTGTATTTCATACCGTTCTTGAAAATTTTTTTTGTGTGTTTATGCATAAATTACTTTTACATAACAAAATGAAAAGATTTGTGAATATGTCAATTATGCCTAAACTTGGCACACAGAATTTTGGTTTCTGGTCCATGTATATTATACTAGTCTCTGCACTAACCCTATTTGATCATTCTAATTTCAACCAGCTAGCATTTAAAAATATCACAAAACTTGTAATTAATATATACAGAATAATTTTTATAGTTGTATGCATTACAAACATCGAATCTATATCACATTAGTGATGAAAAAACGCTTTGAAAATATACTTAGAGTCCGGCCCGTACTGGTTTTCGTCAAAATCTACGGGTTGCACACTACGAGTTACGGGTTAGTTTTACAGGCTCAAATAATTAAAACACATTTTTTTGAAAAATTAATTTCCGAACATACTGGAAATTAATACATCCGAAAGTATTTGAGTCTCCGAGTCGTTTTTCCAAATGCGTAAATTTGAGTAGAGATTCCTTGCGTTGTATCGCACAGAGTACTTTTTCCACAAAATCGGCTGCCAGACGCGCTCTTTGAACTGTGTGAACCTGCTTGTGGCGGCTGAAAAATCTCTCAACCTCCGCTTCAGAAGTTGGATTTTTCATTAAAAGTTGCTCCTTGAAAACTCTTACTATCATTCAGGGGTTATCATGTGTTCCCATTTAAATGTCCAATAGTAGTTTTTTCGAGCATTCGGCGACTTTTGGAGTTAGTTTCTTCGCCCAGTTAATTTCCGATTCCAGTTGTTCTTCTGTGAAAGTGTCGATTTCACCGTAACAGTAACATGATTAATAAAATATGGGAGGTATCGAAAAATAATTCCTTGCAGCTCACCATTACCCATTTCGAAAAAATTCGCTGCAAGAGACATAACCTTTGTAGATTATAAGTGTCGGCTTGAGAAGCGTTCAAGAGCGAAAAAATTGGCTCAAGAATTGATTTGCGCGATTTAAAATAGAAACTTCGTGACAAACTTCTTTAGACGTTTGATTCCAATTTTCTGAGAAGCTCGACAATTCTGTAAAAGCAACTGTTCCAGCGAATGTCAACAATCCGTTTAACATTTCTCTCAATCTATGAAATAAGAATCTCATTCACAATGAGATTGAGCAGGTGCGCGCCACAGCGTAAACTTCAATTTTAAAATACTTCGCGATTGATGTTTCGGGAGTCGAAGAAGTTGCCCTTTTCCTAAGAAATTGCTAAAATAGCTCTGGGTGTTTGTTTTCGTAATGTCTGCGAAGTGTGGAACATTTGGAACAATTCTTGCACTTAGCTGTTCTCGCTAGCACGCTAATTTCAAAGAGGGATGAATAATCGCCAGTACTAGACATTTTCACTGAAAAGCAGCTTAGTGGATGTCTACACAAACCACAGCTCAAAATTGAAATTTGCTCATCGTTTGTTTATTTTAGCTGTGACGCTTTGTTCTTGTGTAAACAGCGCATGTCGCAATCTTACGGGTCCAAGTTTTGCCTTTTACGGATTACGAGTCGGCCTTACGTGTTATGGGCGAGAAAATCCGGACCCTAGGTCATTATACAAATCTTGTACATCAACACTTAAAGTTGCATAATTCAATGTACGCTGTAAACGTCAAGCACAAGTTTTTTTGCATCCAAACGACTCATAAGCTGTCTTCGTCTTGACAGTGTTTCTGGGACAGATTTGTCAATACTTTTGCCGAATTTGACGACTCAAGCCTTCTACTTGAAGCTCTCCTTATGGATCACAATACCCTAAACGTTTTGCTATGTTAGCCCCTCATTTATAATTTTTTTCTTTCACACACAATACCAAAATTTAATCTTAATCTTACATTCAGCCGGGAGAGGCTACCAACCAACGTAATTTCAATCAATTTTTTTAACTTCGATGCTATCTAGTTATTATCATTCGCTAGATAATATGGCTCAACCACAATGTGCCATAAAAAGTTTTTTCAATCAGAAAACTATATATATATATATATATATATATATATATAATTTATTAGGCAAACACGTAATGTACTATTCATTACAAATTAAGGCAACTCAATTATTTCACGTCTAAGCAGAAAAATATTGCTACTGGCATTCCATCAATATTTGATTGAATTTCGGGGAAATTCATTGTTCCGAATACACCGGACAATTTGTACGCATTTGTTGTAGATTCTTCGCTTCTGTGCATAATCTCCTGTCAGTCCATAACATTTGATTTTGGAATTGTCGTTTACAATATTGGAAAAAGTTTTGGTACGACGTTTATCTAGTTCTTTTGGAGATACTTCGATTCCATCCTCAACATCTTTGCCATGAGATGAAGTAACGAAGTTCCAATTTTTTTTTCAAAAACATCAACAACCAAACAACCATTGCGAAATTGGAAAGTTGGACGGTCACTTCAAATTGCAATTTCACGAAATTATTTACGTTCATTGTAAAATCATTGATCATCACAGATGCAATGAAATTTTATCATGTTCTAAAATATCTGAAATGATAATAGCAAAATTTTCACTTTGTCTCTTATAATAATCAGTCGCAAATGCAACTATTATTTCAATGTCCGCTTTGAATTTCATCTTCGAAAAACGTTCGCTAGTACTGAAAAGCATTCGATTTCTAATATTAAAAATGAAGACAATGAAACCCAATGCTCCTATTTGATTGATAAATTTTTAAAGTATTTGGAAACTGAAAAAATTGATCTCATCAAGATCTTTACAATGCACATGCACATAGACTATAAAACTCTTAGTCACATAGTGCAAAAATTTCTTGATATAAGGCCATAAAACAATTTCACCAGCATAAATTAATTTTCGCAACAAATCTCACATAATGTTCGTTTTGCGTAGAATTCTTCACAAACTTTTTTCCCGGAAATTGAATGCCTGATATCGTCACTGTAATGAAATATTCCTACTTCTTTAACTCTGCTTCAATTGTTCGAATATGATGTGTTTTTTTGGTATAGAAATCGAAGATATATTTCTCAGCAAGCTCGCGAATGAGATGCTTGTGCGTGATTGACTATAAAACATACTCGTATTTCTCTTGATTTGAAAATGGGCCTCTATGATTTACAAGTGATTCATTTCTTAAAGCATTTCCACAATTCTATCTCTTCTGTAATTAGTTTCTTTCCCAACTAATCTGAGTTTATTTTTGGCACTCCTTAAGCTATTTACGATATACTGAAACATTGTTCAGAAATTGATTCACAGTCACAAATAAGACAATGTAACATCATTTAGTTACTAAAATATGTTTTATTGTTTATGAGGGCACTAAATAGGAGTTGATATATGTCATTGTGCCAGGCCACAATTATGGCGGTACACAAGTTGACCTAATTTTTCACTAGTAAACTATTTGTGCAGCCCAATTTTGGCGGTAAATCGAGGTTATACTGTAATGAGAAAATGCGAAAAATTCGACTGACTAACCTTTAACTTCATGAAAATGAAAGTGTAATAAGTAAACTAGACATTGAATTACACTCCAACATACGAAATGAGCTTATTAAATTTTATTTAGATTAATATTATCAGGATTGCTTATGGAAATGGACATTTCAATTCCATTCAATATCCAGATCTCTTTTATAACACAATGTTTCATGCATCTTAAAACACCATTTGCAATATTGTCTCCCTAGTAGTTCGCTTTTTTGTAAATTAATAGACAATATTATCAAAATCATACCAACTGAACAAATCACCATCAATATTATAATTGGCATGTACAAAGACATGATTTTTATTTAACAAGAACATATGCCAACTATTTTAATGCATCTCAATGGATTAACATTTAGAATCCACAATTGCAGCATTCTGTTTGCACTTTATTGAATCTACATTTCAAGTTTTAAAAGCAAACTTCGAACCATTATTATGCTATCTTTTACATATTCAGGAACATTAATGACCTCGATAGAGCGTGTAAACTCAACACAAATGTAACATTAATCAAGAGAATATTTACACCAATATTATTGAAAAAATTGACAAGCAGTCCCAAATAATGGATATCCTCACCATCTCTTAAGATAATATTTCTTCAAAACTTAAGAAACATATATTGGAGCTTACCATATATTGAATAAAGAGAAAACCACCTAAAACAACAAATTCAAAACATCAATAGAAAATTACGCAACTATGAAACAAAAATAATTCAAACATTTACTTAAAGACTTCATCATTTTTTCAGTAACAAAGATCCTATTTAGCAAAATCTGCAGAATATATATATATATATATATATATATATATATATATATATATATATGTATATAAGGCGGTGTGTACTCTACAATTAAGAGAATTATAATTATGATATTTGAAGAAACTTAGCATTAGTAAAATAGTATTTTTCGATTACTGTTGCACACTTTGACATTTTAAGCTCCATTTCAAATTAACCAAATTGTATCAAATTTAAAGTTTCTATATTTTTTAGTCTCAATGAATGAAGCAAAACGAAAAATTTTAGTGTATACATTAGAAATATTTATTATTATTATTAATGTGCATTAGCTTAGAGAACGTGATAGGTTGTAAGGTGTAGCAGTTAAAACTACATGATTAATACGAAGCAATATAATTGATAACCAAAAATTTAGAAGAACATTTCATAATTTGAATCTTAAGAGGCGCAAATTCTTTAGAAATTTTTAGACGTTCTTTCTTGTGGACACAGTTTTGGCAGTTTTCTTTATGGTCGTGGTAGTAGGAATGTGTTTTTCTAATTCAGAACTATAAAAATCAAGCACTGATTGCACTTCTTTGCGTGAACTTGGAGCAACATAATTTCTTTTGCTGTAAATTCGCTGTGGCCTGTTTAGTATAAATGTATGAGCTTTAAACAAATCAGGTCTAATGTTTTCTTTGCTGTTAATCTGTTTCCCACACTTTTCTAATAGCAGTAGTTCATATTATTTTCCACTGTGTTCCTCTTGTAACAAAACAAGAGTATAGGTTCGACCCCCTTTTCTTGTATATACGGCCTTAGAAAACATTTTAATGAATTATATGCTTTTTTTCAAATCATTATATGTGTTTTTCCCTTCGACATTAGTATAGAACACAGACATTTATGGATTGAATATTAATAGTTGATGAGGCATTCTTTGAAATAATTTGTAGAATTTGATTGTCCATAGAATCCTTCAAATTCTGAATCTCTTCAGATGTGAAGCTTCGACTTACATCCGCAATGGCACTTCGGAGCTCATCATTGCTGGTAAATTGACGTCTGCTCTCATACAACTTCCGCTTCATCATGCCCCACAAATTCTCGATTGGACTCAAATTGGGGGAGCATGCAGGCCAATTCATTTTTCTGGGTCCAGATAATCCCAACTTTTCCAGGTACACCTTCGTTTTCTTGAAAGCATCTGACGGCGCGTTGTCCTGCATAAAAATCGTCGTCCGCTTGAAAGTGATCTTCTGCTTCTTCAACCCAAGGTTCAAAGGAAAGCTATGTAGGTGTCTGCAGTCATTTTGACTCCGTCATGCACTCTCCAAGGACCAACCAAAACTCCAATTATTCCTCCCCAAATCATTATGCCCCCACCCTTGAAAATCTCGATTTTCATGTTTTCCTCTCTGTTCGGTTTCGGTTTTGTTCAGTATAACGCTGAGCCTTAACTACAGATGCTATGAGAAAATCTACGGATAATATAACAAATCGCAATTTCATTGTACACGTAAACAACAATCTTGAGCAAGAAGGGTTATGAGGAAACTGAGGACAGTGTTCTTCATTTTTCAAAAGTTAAATAAAATTGAAAAATATTAATTCAATAAACAACGATTGCTCAATAAAGGAAGAATTACGAAAATTTTTAACGGAGAAAAACCAGCAATTGGCAAAGCACACATTGTAAAACCCTGTAAACATTTAAACATGATTGAAATTTCCGTATTTTTAGAAGTTTTTCGTTCATTGTGTGACTTTAACATTTATGTACATTTTTACTCTTTATGAATTCTTAGTGTTCGTATAATTAAAAACTAAGAAATTTTAAAGGCAAGTAATCACCATTTCTTTAAAGAAGTGTACAGAGCTCCCAACATATATGAGAAATTTGTAGAGAGCTCCCAAATATATCTAACATTTGTATAGAGCGCCTATATATATATATATATATATATATATATTCGCCCTTTGTAACATACTAATGCTGAAACTTCATTATAAACGACGAATTCTGAAAAAAAATGACTGTAAAAAACACGAATCGCCTTTTTGGGTCTAAAAATTAAGGAGAATGCAAAATTTTCGAAATTTTTTAGTTAGCGTATCTCAGTACCCTCTCAAAAATGTATCCTACTGGATTAATGGGTCTAAAAATTTAAAATGAAAAAAATTTTTTTTTCTGTTTTTCACAGATATTCGTCGTTTGTAATATATCTCAGCAAAAATGCTTGGATCGACTTCACACCTAGTTCATTAGCTCCCAAATTAAAAACTACATCTACTAAATTTCTTTAAAGATTTATAGGATATGGTATAATATCTTTGATTACTATGTACTTAACAATATTATATGGTTATTGAATTTCAAGACTTTCGAGTTTGCTGTGGCCAAGAAATTAATCAACAATGGCTCTAGTAAATGGAATAGGCACTAATGTAATGCACATGATTAAGAAACTGTTAAAATTGCGAAATCATTAATATAAAAAAATTTTTTGGTTAAAACGACGAAAATTGCTACAAACGGCGTATATTTATGGGAATGATTATAAATGACGAATATAAATGTGGCATTAATTACAAACGGCGAATATATATATATATAT
>CABFPE010000303.1:763332-780459 GCA_900660155.1 Hofstenia miamia
TATATATATATAGTACATATTTGAATTGGAAAGTTCTCTGCTCCTGTATTCTCAAAAATGTATTTTAGATTAAATATTTAATTTTATCAGGTCAAAAGTATTGTAAAACACTAATACAGGGTGGGGCATAAGTGACTCCCGGATTACAGTCGCCTACTCAAAGCTCAGTATAACACATTTTTACACGAACAGTATAAAAACTTTATTAGCAAGAATGAAAATTTACTGAAAGTCAGTTCAAAATTGATTGCCATCCGCATCCAAGCAGGCTTCTAATCTAGACGGTAAAGTCTCACAAGCTCGAGACACAATATCGGGCTTCAGCTGATGGAACTCATCCATAATTGCCTGTTCCAGCTCATCTAAATTGTGAAGACGTCTTGCATAAACTTTGTTCTTGATGTACCCGCACAGGAAATAATCGCAGACTATTAAATTCGGAGATCGTGATGGCCACTCCACGTCTCCCAATCCAACGGTTATGAAAATGCTCGTTCAGCCAGTCTCGAACGGCTCTTGACCAATGAGGTGGCGCTCTATCTTGCTGGAACACGAATTTATGGTAATTAGGTAAAGCAGTTAAAGCTGGCCAAAACTGTGTTTCTAGCATTTGTAGATAACGCTCCCCATTACGTTTTCACGAGTGATAAATAACCCGATGACACCTGTTGCAAGAATGCTGGCCCAAACAGTCAGGCCTGGAGTTGCCACACGTCTCGTGACATTTAGATGTGGGTTCTCAGCGGCGTATTAGACAACGTTGTGGCGGTTCACTGTCCCATCAATTGCGAAATGTGACTCATCACTCCATATGATGTGTTGCACCAACTGCTCATCGTTGTGTAGCTTGCCTAACAAATCTTCACAAAATTGTACGCGACGATCATGGTCGTCCTCGCTTAGCTCTTGTACCAAACGTGGTATATAATTTCGTAGACCCAAGTTGCTTAATGAGTCGCTGAGAGAGCGTCGGGATATGCGACGAGCTGAGGTAGACGGATTATCAGAGAAATGCTGTTGAACCACATCTTTCACCTCGAACTGCGAGATGCATCGCATACCGACTCACTCTCTTCGCATTAATAGTTTTACTACCTGGTGCTGGTGTGTTGCGTTCTTTCCTCCACCAACGCTGAATTGAGACATTGTTCTCTAGAAGATACTTCTGCTTGACAATCCATACACTATTGAGCCGAAAATGACAGCTGCAATTCAAGACACAGTGGTGAACATATGTGCATGCAATATTAATTTCTAATCCGAGAGTGACCTATGCCCCACCCTGTATTTGCATGGCCTTTGATATATAGCTTATTTGACTTATGTAGTTATTCGCCTATGGCCTCATTTTTCTTTATAGAAGCTTCACTTGCGTTGTTTCCCTCGCAATGCTGCACTACCCATAAAATGGAAAGGGTGTATTTTGAAATTAATTACTTCCGTGTCAATTTGTTGCTCATCTTTAGAATTCAATTCGACACAATTTGTCACTTCACAACAGATTTCTGAAAACGCGAAACGATGTTTCGGGCAAATCGAGTTACTGGAGTCTTTCTGATATCAACGTAGAAACATCATCAAGCACATCCCCTGTTGTGAAGGAAGAGTTTGATTACAACAGGTAGTACAAATTCAATGCACAATTTCAAAGGTTAATGTGCCTTTACCAGATTTTCTTTATTCAAATTTTTTTCCAAAAATGAACCCTGGCCTTTGGATGATAATTGTTATATAATTTATTGAAATTCCTTGTTTTATTCTAAAACCGTCTGCTTTCTTCAAACGCATTAACCCTGGTAGCCCCGGGTGGAGCACATTGTACTCCACCGTTTGTTTTTGTTACCGATGAACATTAAATGGAGAACGCTTCAGTCTGAAATTTTATTTCGGTTCAGAAACTATTGAATACATTTGATCACCGGAATATTTTTCTTAGCAGCGGCTCGGTTTGCGATCCCTGGGTATACTGTCACAAATATTGTTTCCAGGGGAATTTCTTTCCTATTATTGAAATCTTTATAGCAATAGTGTCCTGAAAATCCAATTTTTATGTAATAGCTCTTAAATTTACAATGAAGACAACTGTAAATGTACAAGAAAGGTCTTGTGCAAATAATTAGTGACACCATTGCGTGAAATATGAAAAAATGGGTTTTTTAAGTTGTTCTTTGCATGACAAGTAACTATTGTCCCAAATTTCATGTAAAAATACCAATTCTATTTGAAATTATACTGATTTGTTTACGGTAGCTACTAGGGAATAAAATTTTTAAAATTTAAGTCAGTCCCCCTAAACGTTTTAACACAGGACTCATACTTACTCAAATTACATGAATATTTTTTAATTATGCAAATTAATGTTACCATAGCAACGAATTAATGAGATTTTAAGGCTTTAGTTTTTCAATCATATCTTTTGACAAGAGAGAGATACAGTGCTCAAATCTCACTGATTTTGTCAGATAAAGATATGGATACGACTTAAACTGAAAATAATTTCAGAACTTCTAATATTTTTTAGATTACCGATGTTTTTTTAAAGCGGTGTTACGCCGAGGTAATTACAGATGGACGATAGTCATAAAATCAAAAGATTTCAGTTTAAGTCCTAGCTATAAACAGTAAAGATTTCATTAAATTTTAACGAAAAATATATTTTACTGTTTAAAATCTTACCAAAAAATGCAGAAAATTGATGATTTTATACAAGAGGTCCAATAAATCATTTTTGCAAAGTTTGATGATATCTTATTGATTGGTTTACATATCACATCCTAGATGGTACCACATTACAGTGCATCATTTCTGACTTGTAAATTGTCAAATACTTTTATCAAATTAATGTTTTTTATACGAATTTTTACAGATTTTCTGACAATTTCCTGTTTTATATTGTGTAGTTAAAAAATTCAAAATATTTTACCGTTTTTGCCGCTTGATGATTAAAAACTTATTACTTTGTGTAAGAAAACATTCTGAATAATTCAGAAATGTGAAAATCCAAAAATGAAAAAATTTTCAAAAAATTCGATTTTCATTGACAACTAGCTATCTTAAAATATTTTAAAAAGCTGCTTTTGTGCGCTAATTGAATTAGTTGCTTAGGCATCTTATTTTTTTTAGTATTTTCTTGTTATATTAACTTGCAAAATATGAAAACAGAACTGAAAAAGGTTTTCCAAAATTTCTGAGCGTCAATTGTGACTTTTTTCAAAGAATGTTTTAGAGAGTACGGGCAATTTGTTTTAAAAATTTATAAGTAACAAGCATGTAAATTGGTGTGGAGAAATGGCAATTGCTTAAGAAACTTGCTGCAGCACAGTGATTTAACTATTGTAGTTTTAGCACTTATACGGTTTGTATTTTATTTTGTTAGCTGTATCAAGTCGTTCACATCTAGAAATATTGGACATATCTGGCATAAAATGACGTCAAATCAGTAATATAGCAGAATGGTTAAAATGAGAGCAGATCCTTTGCGTTGCACCATCAGGTTTGAAGTCTCGATCATCCATGGTATCTTCATGAGATGCTTTTAATTGTATTTATATTTTTCATTGCCAGTTGGTATTTTCTGTTCACAATTTCTAGATGAACTTCATAAACATCATTCATTTAAGTCGTAGGTTGCGCAAATTGCATCATTTGAAGACTAGGAACAGTTTTTTATTTTTTAAACTAGACGTCTGAGAATGACAACCGGAACTGGGTTTTCAATTTCTTAATATTAATTATTCACGCCATGTGTATCATCTTCATTGTTTCGTTCAATTTCTACGTGTCTTAATCAAAAGAAACTTTACATTACCGACAGAAGATAGTTTTTTTTTAAATGATTAATAGAATAAACACAGAGCAGGATAATCGAGGCCAGTAAGAATAACTTTTTTACATGGTAAGATCCACATAAAATGCTCTTTCGGTCTGATTTGGAATTTTTCCAGTGAACTCAAATTTTTTCAGAAATATTGCAGTTACATGAAGTTCTAAACAGTTCACTAGTTGGCAACTTAAAATAATTAGAATTTCATTATTAAATATTAAAATTTATTGTAATCATTGAAGATTATTAGGATTCTTAATGATTCTGAAGGTAATGAAAATTTGACACAAACATATGTATGAGAACCCATTTTTTACATTAAGTAAAAATTCGTAGTGTTCCATTTCCACAATGATGTATAATTTCTTCGGATAACAGTTTTGCAAGAATTTGATTGTTTGCTTTTGATTGCCTCTGGTGGTTTCAGAGTAAGTAATTGGTGCTGTTTATGATGGTAGTTAAAAAATTCTATTAATTTGAAAGATCTTAATAATGTTAATCAAGAACTGTTAATGATATGAACATAAGATTTTATTGGCAAACTTGGAATGTTTGCTTACTCATTCAAAGGCTGATTTCATTCTTTTGTTATAGTCATTACATCTCAAGTTCAGAGAATTTAAATGAACAAAGTTCTTCTGCATAATTGCATTGTTTGGCTTAACCATCCATTCTGGATACCTTCTGACAGTTTATTCGCAATGAATAGCGCTTCGCATAAATCCTTCTTCCATTTAAATACTATATTTTAGAATACTTATGTTTATTAAAAAGTTATCCAAATATCCGTTTTCAAGTAGTTTTTTTCCATAAATGTGTTTTTATAAAAACAATAATAATTCTTGAAGCGTTCTTGATTGATAACAGCTAATGATATTTTGATGTTTTTATGCTAATAATTCAAAAAGTCTTTTTGAATGAAGATAGAACATTAAAGAGAGTGTCAAATCTCTTTTAAAATCAGGAAAAGAGCTCATTTTTGAAAATGACTGACTGGTGGAGAGATTGAGGGTCTTTTTTGAATTGTGATGACTCTTATTAATTTTACTCAAGAATAATTAAAANGATAGAACATTAAAGAGAGTGTCAAATCTCTTTTAAAATCAGGAAAAGAGCTCATTTTTGAAAATGACTGACTGGTGGAGAGATTGAGGGTACTCTTCAAGTGAATAGTACTCTTAGCGATTTTACTCAAGAATTCATAAAATGTCTGTGATGCATTGTGATGACTTCTCATTTAGTCCACATAAATTAACATTTGCACATGAATTTAAAATTTCACATTATGACAGTAATGGTCATGCTTTTTTCAAAATTACTTGCATTCTTAGGCTTCCAGAACTCATTAGCCACGAAATAGATCAAAATCAGCACATTCATTGACCAATAGCCAATTAGCATTTCAAGTTGTGAAATGGCTTTTAGGTCAGTTGCCTTCTAGTTTCACCAAGGTATCCATACTCAATACGTGGTAATCTCATATTCAATTAAAGCAATCAGCATAAATATGATAGAAGATCATATACACATCAAAGTCTGTTAATAAATATTGTTTTGATTCATTTTACTGTTCATATGATGTAGCCACAGACACCAAAGCAGAATAAACAACTTCGCTTGACACATTTGAGGAAAACTTTCAGTTCATTCAGGTTTTTTCGATCCATTGCTGTTGAAAATGATTGTTTCTTTGTTCATTTTCCTTTTTGCTCATCTCTTATGATGCACGTTCTTGAGCGGATTTCTTTTCCATGTATTTCTGCCACCTTCTGTTTATCACTTCTGCACAATATTGCTTTTAAGTGGTTCTCGTATCATGCAAAAATTCCGATTCCATCTCACCATGATCTCACCCATCGTAATGTTTCTCAAATGATGATATTTCCACATCATCACAAAAGACGTCAAACAATTGTATCATAGAGGGATTCAAGTCTTCAAATATGTGTTTCGTGTTATGTTGCTAATAAAAGTTTTGCTTTGATTTTTTTTAAATGTCATTGAATGAGCTGAATAATCTCACAAAATGCTGCTTGACTGCTTTCAAACTAACAGTATAAATATTGCAATACATCCATTGTTACATTAGATTGCATACCATGATGTGCTTTTCAATCACGATACGGTTGAAGTATGCAATTTCTAGCATCTTGTTTAAACGGTAAGATTCCTTTTTTAGCTGCTTCTACCTCTGTGTAGTTCACTTCACTAATAATTTCTAAATATTTGCCCTTCTAAATAACGAGGCCATTTCAAATATACCATGGAATCCAAGAAGATCATGCAACAATATTTATTATGAAAAATTAGATTATATTATCCTAAAGTACAAATATGATTACAGATCTGAAAAATGTTATGAACGAAATAACCGACTTATTGAATAATCATTTTTCTCTACATCATAATATGGGGTGAATATTCAATATTACATACATTTGAATAGTTGTATGCGCTTACACTTAATTTAATGAGTTTTGAAAAGCTCTTAGCCTCGTTATCCCCTTTAGGTCAATCTTTTTAAGTTATTTATATAAATAGTAAAACCTTTCATTTTGTTTTTTTTGGAGTCAATTAAAAATATTTTACTTTAACTGTCTGTTATGATCCATAGCATGAAGTTAGTCTGTACTCACATTAAAGTCACATTCGAGCCCTCACTTGCTTTTAGATTGTGACTTTTTATTGAAGCAGTTTTCACTTAGCATTTAAATTTCAGAGACGATGCTGGCTTGCGAGGCAAGCGCTGTGACCCAATGAATTGGTTTTAGTATCAGTTTTGAGCTAGTTGGAAATCTCAGCTTTTGTTCAACATTTATAAACATTAGAATCAATGAAGTTGCAGAAATTATATTTTAGCGATATTTCGCATTTTTTTTACAAAATCTAGTCTTATTTTGCAAATGTGCAGTGATTTATTTATTAGGTTTATTCACAAAATCTATAAGGTTCACATTTATACACATGAAAGCTAGTCTTTCTTTATTCATGGGAAAGGAGAAATTTTTGAAAAAAATGATTTCTATTTTATGAAAAAACACTAAAAAATTATTTTTTATGACCATATTCACATAAAAAATCGAAATTTCATATACTGCTTAGATAGGTTTTGAAAAGAGGGGTGGGGTGCCGGCGGCCGTCCCCTAAAACCGCCTCTGTAGCGAAAGCAATTAGGCATTGTATGTAAAATTACAATTTGATTACATACAGTTCTTCGTATAATATTGTTCTGTCAATTTAGATAAATTTATGCTGACCGGATGCTAAACATTGATTCGATGTCTCGCAACCCGGGACCATTTCATATTTTTGCGTAATAGGAGCTTTCTAGAAGCGAAGGTACAATCGCGGAATGTCTGCAACGTTTAGTGAACTGTATTTTTATATAATCTATACGGTATTCTTCCATGCAATTTATGGTAAGGAAGGAATAGTATTGCTTCCTTGTTCTGTCGCCCTTTCAATGTTTTCATTGCAGTTCCTTTCCTGGACATATTCTTGTTGGTATATATACCTAATTTCTTGAGTTCTCATTAAGCATTGGACAGTTCTCGTCAAGTAAACCTTTTTCAGCTTACATTGACGAATGATTTTGTTTAATTTGTCATAGCGGATCCAATTTGATTAGTAAAAGAATCAAGCCTAAGAAAGAGATTAAAATTTTTAAGTATTTTCCTTCTTTTGTTTTGATTTTTACTCATTGGTTTATATGGAAATATGTTTAGATTTTGTTATTGCAGGTAGGCATGCAAGCTATGTATTAATTTTGTCCAGACAGCCTTTCGGACTGATCCGAATTGGAATATGAGTTTGTCTGTGTATCTCCTTCATGAACTAACCTTTACTGTATAATTGAAACAATCTTAATTTTCAATTTTATCTTTAAACTGGTATGGCATTTCGCAAACGATACAACTTTTGTTGCTAAACCAATTAAGGTCAGAAACAGCATTGAAGGAATTCCAATTATTTCAAAATTTTCCTATCACATTGCGCATTATAATTAGTTTAGTAGTAAAAATTCGTGCGGGATCTATAATCTACATTTTCAAACAATTTATTAGTAATTTTTCTCTTCTAATGATCAAATAATCATCACGAAAGCCCATGAGAGCAACGTCAACCGTTTCTTTTTATATAAATGTAACCTCAACTCGGTACGCATGGCGTAATTTCGGATGGATGTCTTATTAATTCGTTAGTTATAAAAAGTCTCAAGAAAATAAATTTTTCAATTCCTAGCCAGCTTAGTGGTAAAATAATTACTACACAGGTGATCCATAAAAAGTACGGCTGGGACCGATCAATCGATTAATCGAAACCACTTGGTGATGGTAGGTACCTCATTAGTTTACAGAATAGTCAATGAGTCAGTCAAAGCACATAATTGCAGGCCATAATCAATAAGCTATTGCAAGGATTGTATTGTCGGCGTATATATTTAAGGCTCGTCAGCGTAAATGTTCGAAAATATAGATAGAAACATACATAACTAAATCGTATTAACTAATTTTGCTGTGAGGCTCACGTCTGTAAGCAGGAGCAAGTAGACAATTCTTTAAAGGAGTGCGCTCAAATCAACTTATGTAGAGATCTGTTCGGCCATCCTCCAGAGTAGTCACGAGACTAGCTGCTCAAAAATGTGTGAAACCCGTGGGGCGACAAGTCATACGACATATGCTCCCCATAGGCCACCAATATTCTCGTCTTGTTTTTCTAATATTTCTACAATTGGAATTGAAAACTTCTGTACTATTATTGAGAATATGCTAAATCTACTCTTGTTTTTAAAATATAGCTGAATTTATAAACACATTCCTTGTTGCTGTTTGACGTCTGCAATCAATGGCTAATTTCATAAGAAATTAATAGTAGTCATGATAAATCCTTTTCACATGTCTGGAAATAGTCCCCAGACATTCCTGTCTGTCATTTGCGTGTTGTATTTTGAAAACTCAACTTAAAAATAATCAATATATTAGAGGCGTTCTCCACAGCGATCCATTTCGAAACTCAATACCTGGTAAATATTTTGCTTTCTTATTCAGAGCCAGACAATGTTTCATCAGGGTTTTGTTTAAGTAAACAACTGAGATTTCGCCACCTAAAATTTTTTGAAAGGAATGTCAAGCTCATCATCGATCAAAGCAAGCAAATCGTAGAGATTTAATGAGGTGCCACATTAACTAATAGTACTGTATTGGTGTCAAATTTCCTTTAACTTTCTTGATAACATTCTAATATCTGTTAGGACCTTCTATTTGTTATTTTTTTAAGCTTATATTCAATTGTTTTTAGTAGAATTGTGAGACATTTCTTTTGTGTTATTTTGACATATGCCTAGACCTGAGTGACTCATTAAGATTCTACTTTGAATGAATTATATTCGGTTTTTAACAATTTCGATTTAAGTTGTTTTTTCTCATATAAAATGTAGCATTAAACGAATTAGTAGATTATGCTTTACATTATGTGTGAAAAGAACTTCATAAAACTATCATAATTTAATGATTCGTTTCAACAATATATTATGGGTATTAAAAGGTAAAAACGTAGATGTACATGCTAAAAACAAAAAATAATTGAACGAAAATGAAATGAAAGTATTTTTGCATGATTGATGTTCTATAATAATAATAATAATAATAATAATAATAATAATAATAATAATAATAATAATAATAATAATAATGGCGTACTGGATTGAAATTATAAATAACCAAATGTGGAGATTAATAAAAGAATATGACATGAGTTTATTCAAGGTGGTGACACACGATTTCAGCGCCATTGTTAAAAACATTTGAGATCATCTTCAAAAAAAAACTTGATGAAATATCTTCTATCAGTATTCATGTGAAGAATGTTAAGAAAACGCAAATTAAATTACTTGAGGAATATTTCCAAAAAGTACACCACAAAGGTTTGGATGAAATTGACATGTAATCTGCATACAATTCAAAATGGCATATGATTGTGGGACGGGGACAAGTTATTCCACATTCATACTTTAAAAAGTTCTATACGAGAACTGCGGCTTTCAGTCACATGGTTGAAATCACACTTGAATCAACTTCAACGATTCTTATGCATGTTCTCAGCGGCTGGAGAACTCTGGACCCATGTCTTGAAATAATACTTCTTTGTTCACGTTCTCGTGATTGACAAATCTGCCGTTGATAACGAGGAATACATGTATATCAAAGAAATGCCATGTGACACCCAGTTCCTTCCATCTTTACATTTGGTGGTTTATGCTTATGTCACCCGAATTCTCAATGGCAATTTTGGTTCTGTTTCAATGATATCATAGTAAAATATGACCTATATTAGTAAGATTGAGGGAAGTTATATTAATATTGCTTCAATATTTGCTGAAGTTGAAAAATTTATATACAAACAGAAGAGCAATGTTATGCAAATATGAATGCATTGGATCATGAAGAGGTGGATAAGCTCTCAAAAAAGTTAATGAACTGGACAACTTGAACATGACAACATATATACTGAAAAGAAGTCGACTTAGAATTGTTCATTGAGGAACACCATTGTTAACAGGGGGCCAATCTGATATCTATGCTTCAAGTAACTACGTAGTTATCAAATTTCTACATTTCAATAAAATTGCATATAGGATTAGGATTGATAGAACCAAAAGCTTTGGAAAGATCTAAGTAAGCAGTAGCTACGGATTTATTTGCCTCTAGTGATGATATCCCATCTTCTGTGGCTTTTGAAAGTTGTCAGCAGTTGACAAACTTTTTAGATATCCAATTTGAGTATTTGACAACAGGTTGTACTTACTTAGGTATTCCGTTATTTGATTGTGCAATATTCGCTCGAATACTTTTCACTCTAAATAGGATTGTTAAATAATCCGATTATAAATTATATTTAAAAAATCAGGCTTTGACCAGCACGGCTCAGCAAGCTCTCTATAGCAAAGAGTTTTTGGCATTCAATTCCTTAGGTAATGCGTTATTTTTATTGGATATCACTTTGAACAGTAATTTCAAACAAGTCCTGCTCAATGTTTGATTGCCTTTATTTGGTGCTTTGCTCTATTTATTGACAACGGTGTTGAATTAATATTGAATTTATTTCATATATAGAAATCTTATAATAAATACAGAATATAATCAAGAAAGTGAAAATTAAGATGGGTACAAGCTAATAACTTTTTTAATAATCAATAAATTAATTTTAATGGAGAGAATGCTTGGAGAAAAATCTTGCCCAGAAGAAGACTTGTAGATCTATTTTCCGCGATTTCTTGAATTTATGTAAATAATGTTCTATGCAGTCTAGGTTTTGCAATTCTTTTAATAACATTTTATTGAATATATTTTTTTTGTAAATTGCAAAGGAAATGACCGTGCATACTGTCATCTACATGTATCATCATCAGAAATATAATAATCTTGTAACTTCTATACATGTCTTTCATTTTAATTGGCATTCATTGATTGTCCTGGATTCTTAATTTATGCGTAATCGTGTATTTAGATTCTACAAAAGTTACTTTACATCCTTTAATTTAGTCCTTCGAAATATGAGGTTATATGTCTTTCATATTGTGATCATATTTTTTTATAAATTTTCACAAGTTACTGGTGTCTCTTCTTGCAATCTCGCTTGTAATTTCTTATCTAAATTTGTAAAAAATTTTGTTTGCAATTCATAAAAGCTATATAACTTAGATAATGTTGAAATTCAATTCTTTTGAAATTCTGCGTATAATTATGTGGTTGAAATCAAGTTTAAATCAAAAGGTTTTCTGGATCCATTTATTGTTTGAAGAGAGACTGGGTGAAAGATAAGTTTGGAATGATTTAATAACTGACCATTAGAGATTGCAGAGCCATCGACATTGATGAATTACAATGAGTATGCCTCATTCACTACGGAACGGAATATAATATATTTTGCGATTTTATTTGCATTAACATAATTATTTCAGTAGTTTTCTTATGTTTTTGAGAATCTACTGTTGAGGTCGTTGAAATCTCATGAGGGTGTGCTTCCAACGTGGATCCTGATGGTGCGCGATGGTGCTGTTCTTAGATTCTGTGAAGTTTTATGTGAACACGGACTTGAGCAGAGTGCTGGTCGATCGCATCAATGCGGCACTTGTGAATTTTCTGTTCAGCTTGATCTGAAAGCCTATATGAAATCGTCTGCTCAACGTCTCGAATATCTGTTTTAATGTATAGAGTACTTGTGGACAAATAGCTTGTGATTACTCAAATTTACTGACAGCATTTATCCAACTGTGCTTAAGGAAATAGTATCGAGATCGCTTATTAAATAATTGTGCCTAAAGCCTAGATATTGGAAATTTTAGAAGAGTATGTAGTATTTCTTATGAATCGAAGTTGAAAGACTATTTGTATACAACTGCATGGGCGTGCGATATGTTTTTGTTTCAATGATATATTTCAGTCGCCCTATCGGGCGTTTCATTCGACAAAAACGGCTATGCTGAAATTAACGAAGGAAAGAATGTCATTAGACTTATCACTTTAGCGTTACTAGCTTGTGGTTGAATTGAAATTTCTTATTTTAGAAACTGAACTTTCTACACAATCGCTCTGCTGTACTGAACAGCTTTCCTTCATTTTATTAAGTAATATTTATTATCATTATAATTGTTGGTATTATCATTTCAATTATATAATAATTTTATTTTGATGTTTAGTTTTTTGCAGAAGCCTTCAATTCAAGCATATAAACATGTAGCTTCTAACCCATAGACAATAATAAGATCGAGCAATTGCAATGAAGAGTATATCGGGAACTTGTAGTATAATCTGACATTCTTAAGTCGCCAGTATGCTTGTGAAAGTGTCCGATTGTTTGAAATGTTAATGATTTTAGGTTTTTCGTCTATCAATATAAACTTTTTAGAAGTTGTCAGGCAAGTAGAAACAATTACTCTGCGTTAGATGATTGTCTTGTGGGTATACCTACTTCCTCATCTAGCACAAACTCGTTTTCCGTTCCAAAAGCGCGATATAGCAGTCCTCCGCAGTATTCTCAATATCAAATGAGTTCATTTTCTCCTCTACACGTCAGTCAAGCTCGAACGTAAGTGTTATTTTTATTTGTGAAATTTTGCAATTGAGCGGGGAACCATTTACCCCATATGTTAGTTTTGCAATTGAGAATTGCGAAATAATGAACCCAAGCAAAAGATGACATGGATGGAATTTTAGAAAACTTTGTTTTGAGTTTCATTGGCATTAAATATCTGGGTTGTTGAAAGTTCCTGTTAATACCTAAATCTTTGCTTTCCCAGGTTGCTTAAACGCATATTTGTTTTGACATCACATATTACCCATGTAGGTCTAAAAATTCCCGACTAGAATTAAACCAGATTTATTATTTAAATAATTTTTACTTTTTTTATTTATCTTAATATCGATTTGTATAAATGTGGAATATTTACATCTATTTACGAAGTGTACGATGAGACGAATTATTCTTATTGTTGTAAACAAGAAAATGTCAAAATCAACACCACCATGTATATTAATTAATCTAATTAACCCATATATGACCACCAAGTTTGTAATTTTTATTCAATTTTTTCAAAATCATTATTGTAATTTAACATCATGGTAAATAATATTTTCTCTTATTCTTAAGGTCTGCACACATTCCTATCAAAAGTGAAGAATTGCGGTCGTATACGACCTCTTGGGCATAATATACACATGTCATACACTTTTTTAACAAATGTTATGATAAAATTAATTTCTTCTATCATTGACTTTTTTAATTTAGTTATTTTTAACAATATTTATACCAGATTATAACAAAATTTCTATTAATTTTTCATTTAAAAAAATATAAAAGCATGTTATACTAAATCAGGATACAGTACTATTGATGGTAATTTTCAAAACACTTATCATAAAAGGCAATTTTACAAGTTTGTGCATGTTTGGTCAGTTTTGTTTTTGGACCATTTCATTCACGTCTAATTCATGAACTGCTGAGCCAGAAGAAGTGATTTTAAGCTTGATGTAGACACTCGCCGGCCTGATACATGGCTTTGTTTACAATGGACAATTAACAATGTTTGTGCAATATCTCTTCTGAAATCCAACGCGGATTTTGTCCAATATTTAGCATTTTCCAAAGAATGAAAGCTTGATTTATGCGAACATCAATTCCAAATGCGAAAATAGGCCACCACTATTTTTTTGATCTCAAAGCAATGTGATATGTGTTCACCGCCTGATCCATCAAGTCTATGCCTCCCATCACCTTATTATATTTTTCGATCATATGAGGTCGGTCTGCTACTGTTTTCTCTTTTTTTATTTCATCTGGTTGCAGTACAAATGAGATGTGTAGGATGGCAGTTAGAAATTACATGTACCACACTATTGTCAATTCACTCCACTAAGCAGCCGACACTCAAAATAACCCCTACACTGTTTTAAGACTCCTTTTTTCACTGCGAATTGTTCCCAAAGCATCTAATCTATGTCAAACGTTGCCTTCATTAGTGGAATTGTAATTAGATGAGGCACATATAAGTTATTGCTTGGCTTTTGTAGATTTGTGGCAAAATTGAGTATAACACTTGGAACAAGACCATAATCTTGTCGAAACTCATTTCTTTTGGAATTTGTGCCACCATAGATTTCAAATTGTGTAACCATTACATAGATTGTGACACCATACTTTATAGCCAAATCGTATAGGCTTCATGCGGAGCGATTGCTTTAAACAACCGCCATGTTTACCAAATTATTTAATCATGCTTTCGTCAACATCACTTTCACTGGTATAAAACGTCAATTCCTGGTATTTTTCTCCAATATATCAATGTAGGGTTGAATTTTTCATTGCTCTCTAATGCAGCCATCATTTAAGTACAAATATCGTATAAAATTTTCAAATTATGACCGTCGAACATTTTCTGCCATCAAGTCATTATGGCAGTCTGTGCTTCTTCCCAAAACATTCTTCTTGTTGGTACATGATAGTAACCATTTTCTAACACCACACCAATACATGCTCGCACGTCATTTTCCTTAATAACATAGGAATATTCTCCTTTATTTTAGCACAGTCCTGAGACTGTTCTGTAATCAAAGAAATACATTCACCATAAAAAGCATCAAAAAGAGAAGACGCTGTCCAGTTTTTTGACACAAACCAATCTGGTAAGACTTGATCAGAAGTAGATTCAATTTTTATTTTTAGACTATTAGAGACTGCCCCTTTCTTACTGGATCATTTTGGGTGGTATCTCTTGTTTTTTGTTGAAGGCTTATGTTTAAAAAGCTCTTCAGTAATATCAGATTGTTGCAATTCCTAGAATATTGCATGTTAGATATAACTAATTTGCATAGTATTCAATTTTGCTACATCAGAACATGTAAGTAATAAGAACTTATTGTTGAAATTGAACTTTTTATCCAGCAACATCAGTAGTAGGTATTGTTTCAGGCAAACGGAATATTGATCCTGGCAAATTACTGATTCTGCCAGTAAATTCTTAAAAATGGCATGTAAGTGTTAGATGATATACTTTTTAAAATCTAAATAGATTGTTTGTAAAATGACTAAAATCTTTTTTAGAAAATCTTATGACATGTGGATTTAAAGCCGTATGTGATCGCAAGATGTTTTTACAATGTTGACAACAGTTTCAACGATTCAGTCTTTTTTAGTTATGATTAAATTATTGATGGTTTATTGGTTAGGCTACGGTTACACTATGTGATTGGTCACACGTGATCTGTCACATTTTGGAAGAATCGCATGTCTAACCACCAAGATAATTGGCAATGTGACTTGATTTTGTATCTTCTCTTGCTACCAATCATGTAGTCTAACCGTGGCCTTAGGGCTTGGGTAAGGTTATTAACACAAAAGTCATTCCAATCAAATAGCACTTTAAAGAAATAATATTTTTATTTACTAAATTCACTGTCAATCAGAAAACCAAAATAAAAAAATATCAATTATTGTTGAGAGTTAATCAGGGAATGGATCATATCAGAATAAACGAAGAAATAAATTCATATCAACTTATACTAATATGTAAATACACTTTTTAAATAGCGGGCGTATATGACCTTGCGGTCTGAAGTGGGTTAACAATTTGTACAAGATGACATGCAATTATCTGATATTAAAAATGCTCTTCGTAATACGAACACAACATTATGGTTGACTTGCACTCGGGCAACATGGTCACTACCATTTCCATACCGCTTGGAAGTCTTTCTATCCATTGCAGATGGACAAATATGCATCTCTTCCTCTTGCGACCGTAAGTGGATGTAAACTGTGTGTAGTTGGCGAAAATACTATTCCACACACTACTGTAAGGCTTGTTTTCTTACATTGGAACAATTATATGTTATCGGAGTTGGAAATTTAGTTTGAGAGGTTTCATGCGTAGATTCTCCAGAAAGATGCCCAATCAGGAAAATTCGTCAAAAGCACAGCTTCAGCATTATTTCCAGCAATTTACAAGGAGTTAGAAAGTAGGCAAGTGGCCAGTGCCTTGTTCTTTTCTGAGCGTTGTAATTGTTGCAAGTCAACCGCGAGTTTTGAGGTCGTGAGGCAGGTATCTTTTGTACATTTACGCCAGAGTAGTGCAGTAACTCAGAAACTGTAGGCCTTGATATGTTATAGCTAATCTTCTTCAATGGAAAGTATCCCGGGTAAATATAATCGTTGACTAATATTATCACCAACTGTTGAATGAGTAAATAGCCGGCAATCTAAGCACACTTTTAAAATACTCTCACGAGCTGGTATAACTAGTCGACTCAAATTCCCTTTATTTAAGCATATGAAATACAATATAAAATAAAATAAAAAAGCTTAAGGTAGATCTATCCCCTCACTAGTGATAAAAATGAAGAAAAATCACCATATGAGAAAGCGACATATATTGATAGTATAGTCATATTTCTACATATTACAAGTGTCAGTAAGCAGCTTGGAGCCAGTATTTAGTAGTTATGGGCATGCTAAGATCATAACCACCCATTAAAAAGGTGACTGAAGCAAAACCATATGGGGAAGACAGAGAGATAGAAAAACTAGAATGCGTGGGACATGTTCAGAAGAGATGTGGGACTCGGCTGCGTCGACTCGTAAATGAAAGCAAAGGGATGAAACTCAGTGATGGAAAAGGTTTAGGTGGATTGGGAAGACTTACAAGCAAAAAGATAGACACTCTTCAAAATTATTATGGATTCACAATTAGACAGAATGCTGGTAATTTAGAACAAATGCAAGCAGATGTGAAGGCAGTTTTGTACCAAATA
>CABFPE010000303.1:813417-825764 GCA_900660155.1 Hofstenia miamia
TTGAAACTTCCCTTATATATATATATATATATATATATATATTAGTTTAAGTTTGAAACTTAGCTTTGAATATCAACTTTAGCTCAATTTAAATGATATCACAAATAATGATTGCATAGAATCTGCTTTTCTAAATCAAATACTGTTCTTTTCAGTTGATAACCTTCTGCACCAAATCCAAATAAATTTTTGCATTGATACATTTGGACAAATTGTATCTCCTATTTATCAAATTGAGAGCCATTGTTTATCGAGTATTAATAGGTTTGCAAATTACTTTGAAACCTTTAAAAAATTTTCAAACTAATAAAAACTTTAATACGTAGCCAATCAAGAGAACGAAGATCATGATAAGGCATAGTGAACGTATTGCATCAACATAACAAGAAAATAATAGAGATCAGTCAAGGATTAATAAATTTTGTTATGCATGGGTTAGCGTGTCAAAACTTAATTGTGCATATGTAAAGAAACAAACGAATAATCTAGACTATATACAAACTAATTATCTTGATGCATATCGTTTAAATCTTTAAATCTTTTAGTTAGCTATTGCTTCGAAGCTACCTTGCATTAAGAAACTTTTAGCAAATAATGCTTAATATTTCAAACGAAGATTTCAAGCATTTTCTAAGTGCAATAAATTGCTCTTGGAGCTTTGAATTGTTTTTTTTTTGCAAATGTCAAGCACTTAATTTATGTGAGATTCCCATTAACGTATTGCAAAGAACCTAGAGTTTTGCCGTTGAGTTCCTTTAAAGTAAAAATTCATTTCTTAACAGTCGATGAAAATTTATGAATGACATTTCATGATTTTATTTTATACTAGCATAAAAATTTTGTTTTCGAATATACATTAAGAGTTAATACATATTTTATAATACAGAAGTATATTCATTAGGACATTTAATTTCACCGGATTACTCACAGTGGTGTTGCCAGAAAGTTCTCGTGATGGCGGCATGTCTAAAATTTTTCAAACCTTTATAAAAATGTAATTGGAAATATTACGATACAAAATCATATATAAACTTGTGACACACTTTGAAGCAATGATTTTTCCAAAAGATTATTTGTTAATGAATGTTCGATAGAAGATGATTACCTTCATCATTCTACTTAAAGGCTGTACAAGTGAGTGAAGGTGAATGTAATTATGATGTGTTCAGCATCAAATTATCGAAAGTGCCAGAAAAAATATTGACATTTACTTAAATAAAAATAAATAATAAAACTTAAATGTTTTCATGTACCTGAAAAAATAATCGTTATCAACTCTTTCAATTAAAGTATGTTAAAGTTCCATTTTAGACGATGTGAGCATCACAGTATTGTTGTATGCAAAATTGTAGGTACGCATGTAGATAAAAACCAGAATATTTACATAATGACAGCATATGCATTACTTCCGATAGTCATTACATTTTCCCAATAGCCCATGATAACACGAAGTAGTTGTTTACAATATACCTTGTAAAAGATATAAGTAAAGGTTTGTTATTTGTGCACTTTGTGTAGACAACAAAGTTTGCATATGAAAGAACCTGCTTAATTCAGCTTTGTACAATTAACATTTAAAAAAACAGTTGAAAAACAGGCTTGGCTATATATTCAGTAGTTTACGAAGATCGAAATTTTTGAAATTTTCATCAGTACATAAATGACACAGAGATGGGTATCAATAGCAGATGTTATTCGTGCAATTTGGTGCATACAATCTGAAACCCTCAAAACCAAATAAAATGATTGAAATAGGTTTGCAAATAAAACATACTTGAAACTTTAAAATGGTTGTATAGCGGGCAAATGGATGGGCATAGCTGGACTGAGCTATGGTTCAAAATTTATAAACGACTGACTATTAAGTGTATGCGAACTAACACAAATGCAATCAATTTATTGAAAAATATAATTTACATTTATTATAAGTTAGCCTACCCGACTTTGGTCTAGTGAGCTGGAAAAAAAATTGCATTAATTTAAATGGCCCATGTTAATATCGAGTGTGGGGGGGGGTATTCATGCATTTGTATTTGTTTATCTTTTGCCATCTTATACACAATTAAATTATAAGCAACGCATACAAGTTAGAATTACTATTATAGATTTAACGCTTGATGCACTTGAAAAATTCACATCGACTGCGAGTAAAAATGCTGTTATTTTCACAATTTTCCATGGATCTGGAATGGATCTCGTGGATACTTCATGGATTCAAAATTTTAACTCTGTGATAGTACATGTATTTACTAGGGTCTTTATAGGCAAATGTCGCTGAATTGGCATTAGGGTCCGGTGATATGAAAATTTTAGAGTCGATTCAGTTCGGTTCGGTATTACTTAAAATACCGCGGTATCAGTATATGTATATGTATATGTATATGTATATATATATAAATACATATATATATATATATTATATATATATATATATATGTATATATATCTGCACCTGCGTATAGTACCAATACTCTTAAATTAAATACCAATCAAAATTTAGGCAAGATACCGCAGTATCGATATTTTTCGACTTTGTCAAAATACCGCGGTATCGGTTTTGGTATATCGCCGGGCCCTAGTTAGTATTGATAGTAATGCCATCAAATTTATCGTTGCATGAAGATGTGTTGCAAATCTACACATCTTTAGGAATAATCTGAATGCCACAGATTTTATGCAAGATGCTATATGTAGCGGTTAACAGACTACTGCTAATAAACTCACTAGTGATGCCTTCACCATTTTCTTTTTACAAATATAACTTCAAGAAATTGATGTAAAATTGAGGCATAGCATACAAAAATGTAAATGATTTGACTGTAGTTCTTCTTAGTTAATTTATCAAAATTTCTGCATTTTACTATCGAAAATACTGCGATATAGGAAAATACCAGTCTTGTAGTTGGTACGATATAATCACTGCGCCCTATTTATTTTATTGTAATTTCCATTTCGCTCAAGTCGCTTTTAATGTATTAGCTTTTCTTTGAAGAATTGCTCGTTGTTTTTAGTAATCTGTGGATAGGTGGAAATTCCATGGATCGATCCATAGGAATTTCATGGATCTGGAACAGAAAATTCATTAATGGACAATAGAGTGGAGTGTAAACAAGTTTTTTTCCTTCCACTCTAATGGACAAGTAGCTTATAAATATAGCATATAAATTTTCTATAATGCATTCCAAAGCCATTTAGCATTTAGTTCCTTAGCAAGATTTAGTAAATGATGCATATCAACAAAACAGAAAAACAATTTAAATTTGTTCATTATTTATGAGGTCCGATTCATCAACAACTAAAATGAAATATCTTGCTCTTTGTTGATCACGAATAAAGTTCATGAAATAATCGAAGCCATAAAGTTAAATTCGTTCTGTATAAAGAGATTGTGCAGGTACCAAAGGTTCCAACACAGAGATCAACTCAAAAACAAAGGACCATGACTCCTCCATCCGTCTAGCAACATCACTGAATATTAGGTCATGTAGATGTGATAATTTTTAATGTTGTGATTTTTTTTCCAAACTGGACACCTTAAATCACATATTGATATTATTAGTGCTGCATTTGAGACCAATTCTTCGAATTCTAATATTAATGGGATGAGTCTCTTAATCAGGTCATTGGAACTAGAGAATCACAATAAGAGTATATCATGGACCTTATCAGTATATTTACTACCCAAACCCGGAAAGACGCGGAAATGTGCTATCCGAACGCGACCCGACCCGAAACGTAGATATTGATACTCAATATCTTGGATCATTTTCTAACAAGGTAAATATAACCATTAATTGGTAATACTTAGAGTCTTAGATCTTTTTCACGTGGAGTGGTGAATAACATCCGTATGTTTTTTATAAATTAATCCAAACTTTGTACCCGAAACCGACCCGATCCGAAACGCGAAATCGGGTCAGGTTTTATCAGGTACCCGATGTCACTCTCTAATTGTAACCACCTAATGAAAAACTTACAGTAGTTAAACTTAAACAGCCTTAAGCAGTCTGGGAATTTTTGAAAAATTTTCTAATAGGCTTGGAGAAAATTCTTTGTAAATGTGGGAAAACGGTTTGTCCTTTAAAATGTTAATAATGGATTGACGGAGTTAAGAGAAAATTGTGTTTTCAATAAATATGAACTAAATTTGTCTGATCGAGTGATTGAACAATAGTTATTTGAAAAATCGAAAAGACCGATTAATAATGAAGTATTTTTTTACAAATCTCACTCTATTAAAAATCTGTAATTATGTTCTAGCATATGTTTAGTCCTGGTTTGCCAATGATATTTGTAGTTCTGAATCTGAAAACTCTTAATATACACATTTAATGAATTCAATTCCAAATCATTGAAATTTTTGCTTTGTAGAAGCCATGTTCTTTGAATATTTTGAGATAATAATTTTTGAACTAGGATATCGCCGACTTTCTTTTACACGAAATATTTCATTCTGCAAAATATCACTGTCGCGCGATGCCGTATGAAAATCGATTTCGAGAACTATTTAAGTACATAGCACAAAAATGTTTTAACGATTACACTAATTGGACCCGTATTTTATGTCATTTCCTAACCTTTCTGTGGTAAAGCAAATAGCATTCCAGTGATGCTCTTCTTCAAAGAAAGTACTTGGTAGATTTCGTTATAATTTACTTTTTATTCACCCATATATTTTGTTGATCTCAAGTTGAATAAAATGCAAAATCTATCAAATATTTTCTTTGAAGAAAAGCACCACTACAATGCACATTGCTTTGCTCTTTGCTTTTACAAAAATCATTTCTGAAAGCAATAATTGAGTCTTAAAATTAGATTACCTGTTTTGAAAAATGTATTTAAAACAAAACTTTCAAACTTTGAAAACAGTTTTAACAAGTTTTCTGTCGTTTAAAGCTTGCGTACATAAGCAAATAAGTGCCATAATAGCATAGATGGGGTCCAATAGACCCCAATTTGAAAATTTCATTTTTGAAGCATTTATTGCAAACATCAACACAAGCCAATGCAGAATGTGTCAGGCAAATGTTTTTGGAGCAATAATGACATGTTCCTTGGTTTTGCAGTCCATTTGGCGGGGACATATTTCGCATCTTTCCTTTTTTTAGTAAGGTGTTGTTGAACATTCGCTTTCCCGTTGGCCAAGAAACCCAAGTTCTTCAAGCAGTCTTTTGAGATTTCGTCAAGTTTTTCATAACAGCTCATTGCTCCAAATCGGACTTGTCAACGAGCCGAGCTTCTAACGAGCCTAGCCCAGCCGAGCTTAAGCAGAGCATTTGATATACAACGAGCCCAAAACGAACCATTATTAAGCCGAACTAATTTATACTTCTGCTTTTTAATTTGCTTATGCAGATTTTTCTTATTTTTTATTCAATATACCTTTTTTAAAATCATATTTTAAAATGTTTATTAAATAATTAGGAAGAGCTATTTAAAAATTTCTGAGAATGCAGTATTTTTTTGAAAAAATATCTAGCTTAAACGAGCCCAATTGAACGGTTCTATGTTGCGAGCCGAGCCAAGCCGGGCCGAGCCGAAAATACTCAAAGCAAAACGAGCCGAGCTTAAAAATGCTGCCTCGTTGACAAGTCTGCTCTAAATTGTTCCCACATTAGTTGGTGGGCTAATGTTCCTAAGAACTTTCGCCTTTCACCAGACCTTGGTACGCATTTGGGCATCTTCTCTCAAACACCGCGTGAGCGTTTTGAGCAGTCAAGTTCAAAATATTGCAGAAATAGGCAAATGGCCACCTCTTCGTTCGCTTCCGAAATGTGTACATCTGCGTCTTTTGGTCCATCATATCAACAGAGCCCTCTTTGTTATGTTATAATCCAAGACTATCCGAGGCTTTGAAGATTCATTTTCAATTTCCATATCATTGTGCATTGTCGACAGAATGAGTACATTCTTGTTTCGTGGCATGAATGATAAAACAGTAATGTTTCCATTAAAAGCAAATTTTGATGTTGGATATGATGAAACACGAGGCTTCTTCAGAGCTTTGTTTGATCTCATGGTGCCAAGTAGGGTGATATTCTATTCAAGCAAGTCCTGATTTGTCAGCTTGAGCACTTGAATATGACACAATACTTTCGTCCGATGTACTTGTTCCATTGTCAATGCTATTATCGTCACTGGATGATGTACCTCCAAGAGGTAGTTCATTGTCAATCTGGCTCACTGTCAAAGAATCTTGATTTTCAGTATTGTTGCCATTATCGTCAGAAGGGTTTCGACTGGTTATTCTGAGTTTACAACCAAATTTCTTGACAAGAGCCATATCCCAGGAGCTGTCATAATCTTGAAAGCCACGTAATAACTGTTTTTGTTGGCCTTGAGATTAGCCCAATTCCAAAAACCATGTTATCTTAAAAAAATTCTATAAGCACGGATCGGTAAAACTGACAAACGCACGTGTTTGGCAATGGAATTCTGCCACGAGGCTGATAACTGTTCTATTATACAAACATTCCTGATATGCTTTCATGGGGTCTACCAGACCTCAGCTGTTGAGAAGTTTTGTTTGATTTGCTTGCTGCTATCGTTGAACAGTCAAAATTGTTTGTTTACATTTTAAACAAAAATGAATAATTGGAGATGTCAGAAGAAATTAGAATTGAGGCATGTTTCGCAAAGAAGTTATGGTGGTCAAAATAGGCTGTGGGGTCCAATAGACCCCACCTATGAACACAAGTGTTAACTGAGCAATTCGTACAAACAGGCTTGTAACACACATGGGAGGTAATGATTTTTTTGAGATATAGTTGGCCAATACTAGTTGGGGAAGTAAACCAGTTTGTTGTTGAGATGTAGAAGTTTGAATATAACTTTCCACCAGTGGCGTAAGCAAGGCGGTATCATGGGATGTCGCCCTTCAAGCTGACAAAATTGATTTTGATTGATGAAATCAAACCAAATTTTCTAAAAGACTTCAGAAAATTGTAAAAACATAAGTTGTTGAGATAGATTTTCAGGGTATATTTCTTCAATATTTTAAAACTATAAATGAGCTTTGCTCTGTTTTTGATCGCTCATGTTGACACAACTGAGATGTCTCAATTGTCAGAAAATCCTACATGCTCACCTACTTTACACACTGAAAGAATATCTTATGGCAAAAATCATTGTGCCATGTACAATTGTTGGAGGTTGACATTAGAAGTGCTGACAATATTTCAAACATGATATTTATTCTCGACGTCACGTATGTTTATGGCTAAGCAAGTGCAAAAGTTCATCGAGTTCAACACATAAAGATAAAGAATATGGAATTAGCATACAATAACATATAAGAACCTTGGAACATAAATATCTTAAAGTAATGTTAATGTTGTCTTCTAATTGAATAAGATTCGAACATTTCTTACATACCTAAACGCACTAAAATTTATCATTTATATTAGTTCAACACATAGAATATTTAATCAACAATTTGACCCCACCGGCTGTTTTGGGTTTTTTGGAATTTCCTAAGTTATCCTTGTGCTTAGAATATTTTCATTGTGGTCAAAATAATGTCTAGGGTAATAATAAGGAAAAGTCGTAGAATATCAAAGTAATTGAATAATTGCTTAAAATTTTATTATGTTTAACAAATGATGATTGTAAATTATAATCTTTTGGCATTATTTGTACTCTAAATTGAATGACCTAAGTTTTATCTCTTTGCTCATTACTTGGCAGTCTATTTCTGACACTGCTAATTTATTCTGTGACAAAATTGGCTCTGAAGTAGAATTATAAAGTTTATCATCGATGTGTTGATAATTCAAATAAATGTGTAGAAATCAGTAACTATATAATTCAGATGCTGATATCAGAAGCTACTCACAATAGGATAACGGAAAGGTTTGAGCAAAATTCTAGAGCGACTAATTGGATACATTCAAATTTCAATCATAAATGCGAAATGTGCACAACATCTATTGAAGTACTGAGCCTATACGTTTTTTATTTGAATGCAATTCAGTTCGTTTTATTGTGATTTGAGTGTCCCTTAACTTTGATGTTCAGAGTGATGTATAACGATGAAGTGACTGTTCACTTTTTTGAGAATATTCTACGAGATCTTCATTTGAATAAAAATATATGGCATTTAAAATAGCATTCCAAAGCCACTCTACATGTTTCCAATCTATTGAATGTTTACAATTATACACTAGAGCAATGTCTTACATCGAGGTTGTAAATGACATAACTATTATCTTAATTGAAAACAATAGTTTTCATATTCATCTATTAATTTGTCAATACTTCACCAGATAAGAAAATGCTTCTTGTGTTATACAGGGTGTTCGCGATCTCCCCGCCGTTTTTTAAACTCAATCATAACGAAAAATAATGATTAAAATAAGCACTGACAGTGTTTCTCTGAAACGGTTTTTCCAGTCACGTAGAGTTCGTACAGATGGGGCTTCTTTATTATACCTTTCAGGGAACTTGCGGCATGCCTCTTCGCAGTTAAACACCGTCGCATAGGAAACAATCATTGAAATTTCATCTAACGTATAGTCTCTGTATTCCATTATTGATTATCAATTTGATTACAAATGCAATCTGTGTATTGAAAGTAATGGAGGACACATTGAACACTTGCTTTAATTTTATGTTTGTTGTTGGTAATATAATTAGTGTTTATTTTAATCATTATTTTTCGTTATGATTGAGTTTAAAAAACGGCGGGGAGATCGCGAACACCCTGTATATTTAGCTGAGATGAAGAGCAAAAAACCAACAAGAGTCATGAATAAAATGGGATTCAAATAATGTTTTGAAATTTTAATACTAGTTGGAACACTATTCAAGATGTAGAAGTATTTAGAAGTAGATATAACAATAAGTAAGAACTTGGTCGTGAAGTGGGGGAAGTTTCCAAAACTATATTTTATTGTTCTACATTTAATTTATGATCATTTTCATAGCACTCCACCACCAGCGTGGTTGTTTGGATTTTGTTCACGCTAATGGTAGTAAAAATATCAATATTTCTTGTTAATGATAAAGCTTTTAAATAAAAAGTTTGGTCCAATCAACTTGGAATTTACTGTTATAGTATTGTGAAGCGTCATCTACAAACCAGGTTATTTTGTTATTGTTATTTAAATTTATAGTTGGCATTTATAAAATAATAAAAGCCTAAGTGCCTGAAATGCGTCAAGAGGACGGATTATTCTACTAGCTTTGAATGGTACCCTACCCCAAATCCAAGTATTTATACGGATAGATAGAAATGAATTAGTGAGCTGTTATCTCTGTTTCTAACATGTGTATAGTGAAGAGTTTATTAAGGTTATTGAAGCCAAAAAGACATAGGGTTTTATCTTTGACATATGAATGTATGGAGGGGGAGGCAATAACAACCGTAACGGTGAAGTGAGTTAGGAATTAAGGTTTAAAAACAAGTAACAATGTCGACATTTTATTTATCCTTATACATTAACTGCTTAAATCAGATAATGGATCAAAGTCGATCGGATACCATCCTGTGATGAAGAATGGATTGAAATTGAGTCAGGAAAAGAGTAATCTATTGTACCATTATTAAATGCAAACTAAACATCAGAACTAGTTGGTTATATATTTATTTTTAAAAATCAGTACTCACATGTTTTCGTTGATATCTTTTGCATACTTCTAGGTTCCTAAACACATGTATATTATGGTCAATTAGCGGCCTCTGCAGAATCTCTTTTTTACGAAATATTGGAGTATTCCTCAAAAAATGTAAAATATTGTCTTAGACAAATTTGTAAATGGTAGTTTTTTATATAAAATAGTGGAATTCTTAAGTTGTCCATATTCCATAATCTACTATCACTGATATAAATTCATAGTTTTAATTACATTAACCAATAGTATCAAATTTATTCAATGTGATTTTAGTTAAAAGTTTGTTTGTGTTTTGCAATTATAATGTATTTGTATTGGTGTGAAATGCAATACTAATTCATGCAATGGTACAATTAAAACAGCGCCACATTATGGCCCAGTTTATTACTACCCGGTATTCGCTTTTCAAAGTGTGTTCATTACAACCCTTCAATTTGCACTGCTATCCGTGCAAGATTTCAACGCCTCGTGCATATTTGAAAGCCGCACTAATTGGTAGTTCAAGTTTGGTAATAAACCCATCATCGCTGTCGTCAAATACTTCTTTATTATTCTGCAGCAAGTTTAGCAATGAAATTACATTTCCAATTCATGCAAACATAGTAGATGGCAGAGAAATTTGCCTGTGTATGATCATGTTGAGGTTGTGGTTAGCAAACCTACTTGAAATGATAAGACTTTTGCACGGGCTGTAATATACAGGGCATATTTCACGCATTTTTTCAATGGTAAGAATTTGATTGCCGCTGTTTATGTTCTTTATCAAGACACAAAAAAAAGTATGTGAACATAAATGATCAGTTATGTTATTATATTTGCTAGTATGTTTTATCATGGATAATTGGGGAAATTCGCAATAATGTTCTATAAAAGCAGCAGAAATAAAAACGTGTTTCTCCTTTGCTTATTCTTTCTGATTTTAAACGAACATTCACTAAGGCTTCTGAAGATCTGTTATCATTCACAAAAATTCAAACTGTTTATTTCATTTTGGCCAAAAAATTATCAGAAAAGTTGGTGAATTTGAGTTGGCGCTACATCACATGTATATGAATAGTGCCTTATTCAGATTAATTGTTCGTAGTCTAATGGCATTAGATTTTTTGCTTGTGGTGAAATTTTAGAACTAGTTAGATAACTATGAAAGATGTAGAAGTACTTAAAAGTAGATACAGCAACAAGTAAGAACAATGTTGTGAAGTGGGGGAAGTTTCCAAAAAACTATATTTTATTGTTCCACATTTATTTTATGATCATTTTCATAGCACTCCACCACGACCACTATCATATATCTCACATTCTCACTGCGTAGTAGATATAGAATCATTTTTCAAATGTCATCTAATATAACTACCAATAGAAATCAAATAATAAAAATGTTGATATCAAATTAAAATTTAATGTTAGCTTTAAAAAGCTCATAATAAAGTCAATATTTTATGAAATATTGTTATGCAAGAGCAGTCACATTCTCTCCAGCGTAATTGCAAATTCTGTTGAGAGCAAATGAGGTTCAGATAAAAAAGAGCTTATTGGAACTACTGGATAGAATCAAATTTCACCAAGTACTATAAGAATACATCATAATTAATCTTTCAAAACCCGATTAAATTTCCAACTATATTCAAATATGATCAGGCAACTTTGCTATTTTTGCTGGGTTTTTTCAAACAGTAAGCGCATGCATGTCGTGAGTTGTTCTTAAATTTTCAATGACAGCGGTTGAAAAATTTTGAGCTCTCTAGCATTCACTGGACAATTAATAACATTGAAGTTTGGCACAATGCTGCGAGAGTAGCTTCACTTCCGAATTTTGTTACATGGATGACAAATGAGAATAATAAGACCATTTCATGTTGATAGTGAACTAAGGCTTTGTTTATGCAAAAAATGCAAATGAAGAATTTGAACAAAGATAGTTAAACATTAGCTTGCTAGAGGTCGCATTGAGAAACTGGGTTTTCGTGAAAGTGCGTTATTTTGGAAATAATTTATGGACCCTGTTGCTCATATTTCGAATGTTTACTTAAGAAACAAGTTGTTTGAATTGAATTAGAGATTGAGTAGACTTTGTAAGGCAAAAAATGATGAACTGTTTGCTGAAGAGTAGCTAGAAAATCTGAGAAGCCTAGTGATTTTATAAACATCAATTTGGTCAGTTATAAACGCGATGAAACAGCACCTGGGTGGTGGGTAAGCTGGTAAGAGCCGTCTAAAAATAGTGCATCCTCCATTTATTTAGATGAAATTCATGCCTGGGACCGAGTCGGTCACATATAAAAAAATAAGGTTTTTTGTAAGCAAATGAAATTGACTGGCACTTTCATTACTAAGAAAATTTTCGAGATAATTGCAATTCTTGTAGTTCTGGATTTTTTTTGTTGTATATTTAATCAATGAAAAGAATGTATATTTATTAATGCAATTTTAAGCAATTCCATGTCTGTAAGAACTCGGATATATATATATATATATATATATAATGCGTATCGACTATATTGCATATGAAATGCCATCTTGAATGCAACGCTGAAATAGGATATCAGGTGTCGGAAAATATGGAAAATATTTAAGGAATTAGAAAATTTCATAGAAAGAAGGAAAAAGCAATAGTCAGTTTAAATCCAAATCTCCTTCCCAAATCAGAGCTGTTTTTCTGAATTTTATTAAGAGAAATCAACGGACATTTGTCACTATTTGACACAATACAATGATGTATATATATATATATATAT
>CABFPE010000303.1:830659-862076 GCA_900660155.1 Hofstenia miamia
TATTTATGAATTTTGAACTTTTTTTTATTTTTAAATATAAATAGACGGTTTCTCATTGTTATTTGACAAATTCGAAATGTTGTTATTAATTTATAAATGCAAACTTTCATTTTTTTTAAATGTCAGTTTTGATTTCTGAATGAATATTGACTATTATTTTTAATTGAAAATTTATTATTCTAAATACAAAATTATGACTTCAAAATCTCACTGGAAATGTTGTAGATATCAAACTGTTTTTACGCATTAGGGAGCACCGCTATTGCCATAAAGTTATCACTGCACAAAAAGGCACCCAAATCTCTACTAAATTCTTTGTCATTGTTATTGTGAATTATGGAATATTGCATCTTTGTAAAAAATTACGTAACACATACCATGTTATTAAAAAGAATTCCCAATTCAAATTTATATAATAATGATTGGAAAATTTAGTAGAGGAAAATTTAATCTTAATAATCTTATTATAGGTTCTAATGTCCTTATTTCTACAGGATTGGTCTTTAAATGAACTTAGAAATGTCCTAATTAGTTTCTTCCCTTACAAACACATTGTGCAAACTGCACGATTGATTAATTGTTACAATGTTCTAAAACAGGTAGATATTGTCTCATCTGCATTTATTGAATACATATTTTATCAAATGAATTTGTTTTTATTTATTTNTTGCATCAACCAATCAGAAAGCACTGTTTGCTTAATAAAGCTGAAAATTATATATATTATCAATTTCTTAAAAATGAATGCAACAGACGACATCCTTGCCAATAGCCTTCCTCCATTTAACATTCTGTTGATTTTCATTGGTTGTTGCGGTACTTTATGCAATTTACTTATTATATCTGTATTTATAACAAACAAGAATGTCCGAACTAAGTCCTACATCTTAATGTTTAACTTAGCCTGTAGTGATTTATATGCATCAGTTATGCTGATTATAAACTATGCTATTCCTGCACTGAAGAAAGGTTCTGGGCATGTTCCAAGTGGTTCTGTAGGCTTAGTTTTGTGTCATATATTCAAATCTCAATTCTTGCAATGGTCTGCATACAATACTTCGGGCACAACAATCACTCTAATTTCTATTGAAAGATACTTTGCCGTCATGTACCCACAAAACTACAGAACTTTTTTCAGTAATCGCATATTTATTGTAGTTGTTACATTTTCTTGGCTATACTCTCATATTATGGACCTGTCAAAAGTCTTTGTTCCAAGTGTTACAATGGATTTTTGTTTACCTAATTTTAATCAATTTTTTGTATTTTACTTTGGCGTTTGGGTCATTTTAGACTATGTAATAATGAAGCTAACAATCCCCATATTTTGCTACATTAATATCATGCTTCGGTTAAAGAGCCGACAGAAGAAGTTGAAAGACTCTACCAGTGGGGAGAGCAAAATGCGTCGTGCTGAAAATAAAGTGACCACTATGGTCTTTATCANTTTCAAGCCTGAAAGCCTAAATATCGCCATTGTAGAGGGTAAATAACTTTAAAATCGGAGTTTAGGAGTCCTAGATAGGCCATCCAAAAAAAAATCGACCTATATCAAGAAAACACCCAAAGTATTCAAAAGCGAGAAATTCTAAACTACCCCAAATGTGAGGTGGGACTTCTTTTTGAAATAATTTAAAAAAACTAATTAATATAGAATTTTGAGATTTATAACAAACTTTAAAAATTATTAAATACAGAAAAATATGGAGTTGTGTAAATGCTAGTTACCCAGGAAACATTCCATTGTTGGTCCACTAATGGGCCATTGTTGGTGCCATTATTGGCCATTGGTGGTAAATGACAGCTGGCCCATTGTTGGCCCAACAATGTTTGCCAACCATCATCCATTATTGGGCCAATAATGGGCCACTGGTGAGCCAATAATGGCCCATTAATGTGCATTGATGGCAAACGATAGGTTTTTGATAATATAGCATTAACTTTTATATGTAAAACAACAATTTTATATATTTAAGCAGTTCAAACATTACTGTTTAAACAAACACAAGCCCAACAAAGGACAATACAATACCTTTGGGATCCTGTCATTTATATTTAATACTAAAATTTGTTAGAAATTTGAAGGAAAGTTTTGGTTATAAATGATAACAATAAGCATAAAAATCTGCCAAATTTACCAAAGAATTTTAATTTTAAAATTAAGTACACTTTTGAAATAATACTATCTTAAGACGTGAAAAATCTCTTCTGCTGAAGTGTAGCTTTTTTATATAACTTTTAATATCAAAGTGTCCAAATATTTATGAATAAATTATTCTTTAAAATACGCTTAGCAGGTATATCATAATTTTCTACAAAATAAAAATTTCAAATATCTTTTCGCATTTAGTTTTATTCTATTAAAAGGAACTAGGAATCAAAATAATGAAGTGGCATTTATTTGCAAGCACCGCCTTATTGATTACTATAAGGTTGCTACTGATGCCGCTAATGATCCACCAATGGGCCACTGATGGCATCAGTGGTCACAAACATGTTTCCCATCAGCAGTTTACTGATTATGGCCAATGTTATATTATGATTTGTAATTCGCAACTTTGTATAATTTGATTGAGTTAAGGACAGAGGCGTATTTAGGTGGGGGCCTTACGCCTGCCCCTCTTTGGGCAGGCCAATTTCAACTCATTCTCATACGATCGGATCGATGTATTAATGAATAGTCTTTTTGTTTGACATAAAATAGTATTTCATGTTTATTCTTATTAACTCCGTCTGTATTTTTGGTTTATTTATCCTTTATTCACGTACGAGCACGGCATTATGTTAAGAGGGTAAAAAACTACCTAGGCCTATATGTCTCTGATAAGAATTGGGCCTTCCCCTTTTAGAAATACGCGCCTGGTTGAGGATACAGTTGAAGCTGTGTATAACATATTATACTTAAGATGGAACAGCTTGCTACATACTAGCAATTGAATTTATAAAGTGCTCATATAAACAAGAGCTGCAATTTAAATTGTGCTATCAAATAAAAAGGTTAAGGAAATTCATTTGTTATGAATATTAAATTTGATCAGTCATACTTTTAAATGATTAAATTCATATTTGTTCGCTAGATGCCAGATTGATCTAGCAATGCCATTAATGGGCCATTGTCGGGCCATTCATAGTTATGAGACACAGATAAATGATACTTTTTGAAAATTGAAATCATACTTTAATGTAATGCTTATGTTATATATAATAATAAAATAATTTCTCTGTAAAATTGTGGAATTTTAATAGTTTTTTTTATTGGTTATTATTGGCAAATGAATGGCAAATGAGTGGCCATTGTTGGCCAAGGGTGCTAGCAGTGAGCCATTGTTGGGCCAATAATGGTTGTTTCCTGGGTAGTCGCTGTTTGGGATCTTTTTTGATCCCAGTCATTTTCAATGCGCATTTACTCAAAGCTTTGCATTTACTCCTAATAAGCTGGTACACAAAAACTGAAATTTTGAGAGTTTTCCCAAATTTATGTCTAAGTTAATTCTTGAGATTTACTGCTTCAAATATTTTAAGTGAGCATAGATATTTGTATATGCTAGCTAATAGTCGTGTGGGGTCTGACTAACACAGTGCAAATGCCATTTATTTGCTTTTACTATCCCTACATCGTAATTGGCATCTTTATTTATTAGCTTCACCAAGGAAACACTATTTTGCCTCTATTTGTCTGAATGTCTGTCTGTTTCTCAAAAGGAATGAAAACATCTTTATGAAGATAAATCTCGAGATATACATTGTTGTAACTTTGATTTTAGAGCTAGAGCCACCTTTACAGTAGCAACTTACAGTGGCAAATTTCCATTCGCAGGGGCGTATATCAATTCATAGAATGAATTTTTAGCGAGAGAAATCTATATCAAATCCATTGAGTCACCTCAAAAGAATTTTTGACGATTTTCAACAGAAAATATTTGAATGTTGCTTGCATAACTTCGAGACATAGTCAAAGCTACTGTACCATACTTGGAGTACCATACTTGGAGAGGTACTTTGTAGCCTCTGATTGCTCTTGTTTTATGTCGTTTGGAGTTTCGACCCCAGTTGTCTAAAAGGTCGACGTTGGCCTTACTTAGTGTTTCTTTATTGTTTGATGCTGTATGCTATGTGGCATTGATGCTAATGGTGGCAGCAAAAAACAAATTTCAAGAGAGCAATAACCAATTTAAATTATTTCACATAGTGCAAGAATTCAATTGTTCACGATGTTTTTCTTATGAAGCAAGTGCATTCAGTGGGTTTTATAACTTACATCTTATAATAAGCACTACGACAATATTATGAAAGTAAGCATGTAAAAAGAATGCTTCATACTTATATTCAGAACTAGAAAACTATTTGTGCTAAAATATGTGGAAATACGCTATATATTCATATTTTAGTAGATCATGTTTTACATAATATATTACAATGTTTCTCATTTTTAGTTTGGGCTGATTTATGAGGTGTGCCTATCTTCTATACAATCACGATCGATTAACTATTCGGATTTTGAATGCAATGAATCTAGTAGGTACTTTTCAAATGAAAAAAGAGAATCAGATATGCAAGGAATAAGCTGTCGCTGTGCAGCATATCCTCGAGCACTTCACAAAACGGTTTCCGTAAAACGCAGTACATCCAATAATTCTGTATGCAAACCTCTTGCAAATGCAACTTCAAAATGCAGCGCTTCTGTGATGAATAAAATTTGGAAGTTGTCTTTCTTATTTATGGTCATTTCAATAACCAAGAATGAAAAAATTATGAAATATTTTATAAAATATTGATTAAGATATATGGGTGCACATAAAAGTCACATATTGTGAAATTCGCAAAAATTCTTTTGAGGCAAACAATGAATTTCGCATAGATTTTCTTTACTTGTAAAAAAAACATTCCATACATTGGATATTTGCTACTGCGTAGGCATAAAGTTTGTTCTAGCCCCAATGGGAAATCGAGATCAGTCTGAAAATTTAGGTTAATATAAATTACACCAATTGTATCTCGAGATTTATTTTCAACAAGATCCATTTATTATTTTTTGAGAAATCTTACTGGCAATCAGAAAAACAAACTTAGGTGAAAATAGTGTTTCCTTGGCGAAGTAATCAATAAAGATACCAATTCAAATATAGGAATGGATACAAACTCACACATTATTGATTTCAATTTAAAATTAACAGAAAAATTAAGCCTAAATGTTGCTTTTGAGAAATTGATGCATTATTTTGTATTTTTTTTGATTATTTAAAGTTTTGAGGTACTGGTACCGGTAATTGGATTTACAGCACTGGGAAGGTTCCGGTACTACGCTTTTTTGAATAGAATAGGATCAGACGGGACCAGGACAAGATTTTGTGGTACCGCAGAACTCTATTCTCTATCAAAATAAATTCGAGGACATACTTGTTTTCATTTTGAAAATTATGTATTAATCACTTCTAATGTAATTCAATTAGATTTTTTCTGATTTATGCGTTTATTAATGGCCATACATGAGAAACTTTTTATTTGCTTATACATCTATTAGTAATGTTCTTTCATAAAATATTTTATGTATTTAGAATAAATAACATATTTTCTTTAAAATACTTTTCTGATTTAAGAGGAAAATTTCAATTTTTTTTCCTGACAAATTATGAATACATGTATGTATATATATAAAGTGCTAGAATAAAACGTATATTATTGCATTATATATATATAGAAACAAGAAATGTTGCGCAGCAGAGCTAATTTAATTTCTATGAGGATTTTAATTGCTTTTCACCTGCTTAAATTTATCATGGGTTGTAAATTAATTGCTTTTTAAGGCTTTACTTTCGAATTGAATAAATATTGGATGTAATGATTATCCTTAGAAACATCATATTCAAATATTTTCAGGAAAAAATTAAATGAAGAACTTCCTGAAATTACGTTAATCTAGGTAAGTCAACATATTCTATAAATTTAAACAAAATACTTCAAAAATTCTCAAACAGCAAATTTTTTACAAATAATTTTCTCACTTATTTATGCACAACAAAAGTTAATTGCATATATTTTTTCGTCGGATGGAAATAGTAATTCACAAGTTTGGCAAAAAATACACAAATACAGAAATACATGAAATGATTAATTTTGTTTATAAAAGTTTCATCTAGCAATTAGTAATTCTGCAACATAGGTGCAAGCGAACATTTTTAATATTGGCACCACATCTTGTTTGGCTAAATTTTTCCCATATTTTAGCGACTAGCTTGTGTAGTGAATCCATCTCTCTTCTCATTTATGTATGCTCGACTCAAAGTTTCTGTTACCAACTTTACACATCTTTTTACAGCCATTAAATGCCATTCAGGATTTTTTATTTGCTTCTCAACGAACTTTTAGATTTTCGTTAGTCTTAGCATACACATTAAGGAAAGCTCATTAATTGATGTTGGCCAATCGATCAATTCCTTCAAAGAAGATGCATCAGGGTTGATGTTGGTGAGCTCCTTGAACGAACTAACATGTCACATAGACTGTACTTACATTCTCCTCTAATTTCTTGTATTTTTCTACGCCTTGTCGTTCTTCTTCAATACCATCTAAGCATAAAAGTCTGAATTATCATTTCATTAATTACGATATTCATATCATACTGATCGTTTAATTGTAGGCTAAATGCAATGAATAACAGATTTGTTTTACAGTTGAAGCAAAATTTACGCGAGCATTCAATCCAGTTCTGCTTCACTTTGATCTAAAAACAGCTAGGATAGTAGACTCCAACAATATATACAAAAATCAGCTTCAAATTTTTTATACATTTTGCTTATAAACTGTCCTTTGATACCCAAATATTCGAACTAAATCTATTTGCTGTGGTTAGTAATATATGATTTATGCCTACTTGTCCAATTTGCCAGAAAGTAAAATCCATTAGAATAAACTCAGTTTCCATTCTTTTAAGCACTCCATAGTCATGTACTTGTTCGGTTGAATTGTCATCTTAAAATATGATCAGAGACTCTGCCGCAGTAATAGGTTGGGGAAGAAAATATTTATTTGAAAATCAGTTGCATCCTCCAACATCTTACCAAATTTCCAGACTATTTATTATTAAACAAGTTTTTCCTTACAGGGAGGTTATTAAATGAAAAGGAGATAACTCATTAGTATGAGTACACAAGCTATCCAGTTAAATTTATGACCAAAGTTTACTTTGACAAAATGCAAAGAACCGCCGTCCCAACCAGTAATAGTGCTTATAGAATCACAACCTATTGCCTAAACTGTGTTCCCCTTTTTTAACTTCTAATACATTGAGCAAGCTATCACAGCTATATCTTCAGCATTATTATGGTTGAACAATTATCGCAAAAAATATGGCACTGTTGGAAGTTTTGCTTTTCGTTACTATCTTCTGTTGTGTTGGGCTGATAGGAAAATGATCCGATTGGGATTTGTAAGGCATATAATAACGTAACCAATAATGAAAAATATATTTGTCGATACTACAGCTTTCACGACGTTTTTCTCTCAGATCAGTGTATTTTTCAGCTACTTCGAAACAAAGTCAAGGTTTGGTGCAGTAGCAAGGAGAAAGTCTATAAAAAGTCTCCAAAATTCTGTCCAAAAGTTATGGTTCGGGCGTACTGTCGTATTCAAGATTTTATTTAAAAATATACCAAAAGGAACGTAAAACAATAAAAAATATTGCGAAATTATGACGGAGTTTGCTCTCAATGCAAATGCTTTATAGCCCAACCGCTGGAAAAAAATTCATGAATGAAAACGAAATTCAAATTTTGTAATGGCGACATTGAAAATATCCAAGAATTACAATATGAAGTTTTGGCAGTCATACGGCAACCCAGTATTGAAATCAGTGGCGTTCGCAACGGAGAGATTGTCTCCCCGTTAGGTTTTCAAAATTGATTTAAAAATTTTAAAATGAGTTTAATGAATAGCATTTCCTTGTTTAATTTATCAATATTTTCAAAAAATTGATCACGACTATGATGTTCTCTTAGATTGTGTTACAACATATACACTGATAAATTTTTGGAAGGCGCACCTTGGATTATTACATTGCAACTTAGAAAATATTTTGAGTAATTCTAAAAGCTAACAAACTGAAATGGAGTAAATTAACATTTTTTAACACTAGAACTCCGAAAATTTAATACACCCTTTAATTCCTAATCCGGTCATAAATGACCAGTATTTGTGTAGCATTTATTACAGTGAGATTTACACAGGTATTCAGATTCATATTTAATAAGCACTGCTACTGCAATATCCCACATAATTTGATTAAGAGCCCGTTTTGCTGCTTCTCTTGCCATTAATTTTTAACTAAAACTATCTAAACATACATGCTCAATATAAAGTATATTACGGAATAAAAATAACTATACATGCATGAAATGTTTAGTCTGGGTCACAAATGACCGGTTTTCGGAGTTTAAGGGGTATTAATGATTTTTAATATCTAAGTCTGTCTATTTTCCGAAAATGTCATCAATTCGTACTTTACAGCAGAATTAGGAATATAGTTGTAAACTTGTAAAAATTTTTACATGTAGGGAAGTAGTTGTTTAACAATTGCATCAAAAACGGTCACAAATGACCGATTCGGAGTTCTAGTATTAAAGCGGCAAATCATTCATATAACACAAGGTCGTGTCGATTTGATAAATGTTTTGGATTTAAAATAAGGTGTATTAAGAACTTGTGACATTATTAGAAATTTCTCAAAACACTGTTTTTTTTGTCTCGAAAAAGTTGTGTTTTGCTTGGCAAATCCATTAACAAAATGTCAAAATTGAGCAAATTTTGAAATTTTTTTAATCTGTCCAGTATAGACTCTTCCTTGAATTCTTGCTTTCCTGGTTACAAGGTATAGTGTCTTAGCCAATTTCACAATATTAATTTCTAGAAGAATTCCTTAATGCATTCTGATCAAATTCCTTAGTTGTTGGCACCATTCTTTAAAGCTTCTGTAGCCCTTTTTGATACAATATATTTTGTCAACTAATGACATTTTATAAATGTTAAACTATGATTTTTTATGTTTATTAAAACTAGATCTAAAAACATAGATAAAAATAAATTTGTATTTTTACGTTAGCAGCCGAATACTGCTATTAGAGTAGACCATCTTTGGAGACCTATTGCTCTGTGAGCGTTTCTGACCCATTTTACATACTATTCTGTCCAACCATGATACCTTTATTGTTGAAGCTATTATAAATTTTGTGATTTCATCCATTTAGGCAATTCTTAGTGCGATAAAATTATGCGATCGAGAACTCGCACATTATTACAAAACATTTTATTTATTTATTAGATACAGGTTGATCAAAGCAACATTATCAAAAAACAACATAATGATTGCAAATTGTCAAAATTACAATTCAAATCATCCAGCATTTTTGTAGACAAAATAAAACAGAAGTCATAATGCATATAGATAATTTTCCAGTAGAGTCAAAGAAGAGACTTATACACAGTGTGCATTGAACCTTGAGAAAACTATACCTTGTTTAAAAGCATGGGCTTCAAGAAAATTACATTTCCAGACAGAAGAGTAGGAGTATTAGCACAATGAATAAGCTAAAACACAATAGCTTAAGTTTTTACTAATTTTCAGTTGTTTGCTAAGTCCTTGAATAAACGCAGAGAAATACAGTTCATCAAATTTCTACGTATGACTGGCAAAACTTCATATTGCGGTTATTGGATTTTTTCAATGTCGTCTTCGTAAGTAATGCAGCATATATGACACGATTGATTTAATATTATAATATATTTATTATTATTTAAACAATGCTTGTATTCAGGCTAGATTTTTTGCAAAAAAATAGAAAATATATTCAATTGAAAGTAGTATATGCAAGAATATAAATTATATCTAATTAATGAATTTTTATTGTAGAATTAGAGATGCTTGTAAGAAGGATAATTAATATTTAAAAATTAGATTATAATCAACAGAGGCATAAGCTTCAAATCAAGTGAAGAGTACATTGATTTACTAAATTACACAAGACTTTAAGCACTGATTTTGTCTGTTGTTAGAGGTCTCAGACAGAAGATGTTAGAATACCTACTTGAAAGACGTTAAAATTGGACTCATCTAGTCGAGATAACTGGACAAAGATGGGGGTTTGATTAACAGAGTTTGAGGTTTTGAATAAAGAAATGAAAGTTTGAAAAAGAATAGAGATAAGTCAGGATATAGAAAAAGGAAAAGTATTAAATTGGAAAGAAGTTTAAATGGTTGACATTGGAACCTGAAATAAGTAATAAAAGTGAACATAGAATGACTGAAATCGTGGGTGGGACCCTGTCCAATATCAGTCGGAAATTGTCATAAAAATAGAAATGGAGATATTTGTTTTATAAAGAACTCATATCTCTTTTGCAAAGTTGAATTCTTACATTTACGACTTTGAACAAGCATTTCTTATTTAATATTGGTCAAAAACACGTAGTTTACATATGTTAAAAGAAGCAACAAGTCAAGCAGGATTTAAAAAGTAAATCCTTACTCATAGTAAAACAACTAATGTTATACAGTAACAATAGATATATAGTGACAATGCCTGGTAGAGGATATTACATTATGAACAGATTTTTTGAATATTCTCACATGAATGGATGTTATCAAGATAGCTTTTATTATTTCTGTTATTGTAGCCACATATATTTTTTCTATGTTATAAGGTTGTCTATTTTTTAAGATAAATAAATAAATCTTCTTAAGGGAGGAATTTCAGCTGTAATAGTATGTATTTTCTAAAATACACCAGTACTTGTTAAATATCCATAAGGGCAAATTATTTGGAAAGTTGCTTTTTGACAACATTTGTACATAAAATGCAATACTTTATTAAATTCCAGTAATTAATTACAAGTATTTTCAATAATAAATTCAATAATTAATCTTTTCCCACCAATATCTTGATAACAACATCTTTTTGCCAATATATCATTTTTTCTTCTGGTTAAATTTAATTTTTGAAATGGAAAAAGAAGAAATTCGCTCTAGAAATTATCAGTACATGAAGGAGGAGCAAACATTAGCATCAATGAAACTAATGTCGACAGAGGCGTTCACAAAAACTGAATTAGAAGAGATGCTAAAACCATGCAATCAGTTAGTGGTGGACGTAGAATGCATTATGTCAAAGTTGGAAGTGAACAACAAGATCCAAGTGAGAATGAGCAAGAGAGGCTTAACACAAATATTCTGGGAAACATTAAAAGAAAGTAAGATGAATTACCCAGCAACAATTGGACTGGCAACAACACTGATAACGTCAGAAGACTATAGAGAGACAAAGCAACAAATAAGAATCAAAATTCTCATATGCACCCCACCACAAACAGTGTCTATTCTGATGGTACTCCCATGATGGAGAATACCAAAAAATGTGAAGATTGCCAAAACTTTCTTAAACAAATACAAGACTTACATGAATACAAAAGAAGTAGCAAAAGCAATAGTTGAACAAGATGATTACAAAAAGATGAAGGAAATATTACTAAAAAACTATGTCAAGGAAAAGGTATATGTTGAGGGAGCAACTGATTCATGAACAGTTAAAAGAACTATGAGAAGAAATAGATAAATGACCAACAAAGGTGATCATGCTGTTTTTGGGAGTAAAAGATGTAGTGTGGTTGGACTTATGGGACAAAGAGTATCACTTTTATGATGTCACAAAAAGAGTAGAGATAGTGACAATGATGAGACTAAATAGGAACAATCCAATGACAATAACAGAAGAGGAGGTGAGAGAGAACATAACCTTCTTTTATAAGGACGTGGCAAACACAAGGAGCCTCAGGAGGGTTTTGACAATCTTTTACCAGAACACAATAATATGCAAAGTGTAGAGCAGATGCACAGATGACATTGAATGATAGCAATAAAAGGAATCCATCTATACCAGAAATTCTATGAGATCTTCTCAGAGAAAATGAATGAACTTAGAGAGATCACATCAATATCAGAAAATATTAAAGAGGCAAAATTCCTACGATGCCACAGTACAGTAACAATAGAGAGAGAGGTGGTACTAAAAATAACCAAACAACCAGAATTTGCAACAACAAGCTGGAGCAATCCCCAAGCGGAAACAATAATTAAAAAAGCAGATGAATTTGTCCACAGAGAATGCGCAGTGCTAAAAATAAAACAAGCTGGGGAGGGTGTGTATCATAATCCAAAGCATAATGCTGCTAAAAGAAGAAAGAAGATCAGATGATTAGTCAAAACCAAGATCAAATTATGATTATTAATTAAAAACAATTTAAGTTTAATTATCAGATTATCTTTGTAAATGCAACCAAGTATTAACATAGCAAATTAGTACTTGTTGTTGAATTTGACCAAATGCTGGGGCGAATTCGCTTCCATTATTTTTAGCCATTTTTGTCAGATGATATAAATTTGAATTTCTAATGACAGGTACTTTTTGGAAGTTAACTATAAATATGTGAGAAATCATTTTGGAAATTGTTGAGGTAAATTCTTTGAAAATCTTATCTTTAGATTTTATATTGGTTTGCTTATTTATACAGAATATCAAGCTAAACAGTAAATGCAGTAGTAGTGGCTTGGGCACATATTGGTAGCAACTCGAGGGTCCTTGATCCAAACCATGAGCCTGCATTTATGCTAGGTATATGAATAGGAGTTTTTCTCCATTTAGCTGGCTACCAATTCTTTTGTTTACATGTATCTAATAATTAATATTGGCAAAAGGGATGGATAGCCTACTGTAGGTGATACATATTTTATCTTATAGACTTAGGTGACCTATAATAGACTGATAAATAGACTGAGCATGTATTGTTATTTAAATGTAAGATAGGAAGCTGCAAGTTATTAAGTAACTTATTTTAATTAACTTATCTAAAGCCAATAGTTTTTGGTAATGGCTAAAGTAATAATTATTAAGCAGCTAGTGACATTGCAAGGTTGCAAAGTGACATAAATAGACATTACAAATTGAGTTTAAGTCAGTTACAACTAGCATTGAGAACTACACTGAGTTAGAATAGGGAACACATAAGAACATCATCCTAGATAACAAATTTTGGTCTAAACAACGTTGTTTTTTAGTTGTTTTTTATGGTTGTTTTAACATTGAAATGGTAACCATTTGACTGGTCTAAACAATGTTGTTTCAACAACGTCACATTAGGTTGCTTTTTGGTTGTTTTTTTCTGAATAAAAATGCACTATTTTTAGGTCATAACAACGTTATTTTATGTTGCCCATGAATGTTCTAGCATTACTTTTATATGCAATACATCAAATTTTTTTTGATAATCAGTTCAAACATTGCTGTTCAAACTAGCACAAGCCCAACAAAGGGCAGAACAGTAATACAATAAATACATTAAATACAACATATGCTGAAATTTTGAATGAATGTCTTGATTTTAAATGATAACAATAAGCATAAAAATCTGCCAAATTTATCAAAAATTTAAACTTTTAAAGTTAAGTATAATTTTGAAATAATACTTTTTTAAATCATAAAGAATCTCTTCTGCTCAAATGTAACTTTTTTATCTGACAGATAATTTGAAGGTGTCAAATTATTCATGAATAAATTATTTTGAAAATTCGCTTACCAAGTATATTGTAATTTTTCACAAATTTAATATTTCAAAAAAGCTTTTTGCAATTCCATTCTTTATATAAAAATGATCTAGTAATCAAGCATCTGCTTGAATCTTAAATTATCACATTTTTTTGCTCAAATTAGTATTAATGGTTGTTATTATGATGTTAATGGTTGCTGCAACATCCAAAAGTATGAAACAACCATAAACAATGTAAAAACAACCAAAATTGTTATCTGGGGCTGAGCTGAGGATTGGAACCACTTAATCAGCAATGAAAACAAGTGAGGTGATTCAGAGATTGGAGTCGGCCAGAGGCCATACCCAAATCACAGAGCAAAGCTATGGTGGTGGAGTACCCAAACAGTATCCAGTTACTTTAGTTAAGTGAAGATTAACAAAAACATATACAACACTGGAGTAAATAGCTAACATGCTTACATCCCTACCCACATAGAATGAAGAACAATAATTTAAAAGAATAGTTTAAACTATATTAATGCTTGGTAGCAGATGTTACAGCAGAGTGGTAAAGCTGATGTTGAGTGTAGAAATGAAGATGCCTCTCAGCTGACCAGTAAATGCAATGGTGAGAGTCCCTGAATGGTTAATCAAGTGCCCAAACTTTTAGCTTGCCATTTTAATAATACTAAAACCTGATGCAATATAAAGTCAAATCCCAATGATTTATTTCACCAACTAATCTAATTCTCCATACAGTATGGGTGCAATTGCACTGAATTAACGTGAGTCCTGGGTTAATTGCTCTAGTGTAAACTGTAATTGCTCCAGCAATGAATTTACAACAACTCTAATCACGTGATTCACATTTGTTTTAGTTAGACAACTGTAATAATGCTATGCATTCTAGTTTAAACTAAAATACACTGAGTGACAACTGAAAACAGTTTAGGTTAGCATGAAATACTTTGGTTACCCTGCTTTCATTTATGTGCAATTGTAGCATAATCCAAATCATAATACTGCTAAGAAGAGAAGATCAGATGATTAGTCAGAATTAAGATCGAATTATTATTTATTGATTAAAACAATTTAAATTTAATTATCAAAATTATGGATGTACAATGCAACTAAGAAACAATATAGGAAATTAGTAGTTGTTGACAAATAATTTGAAAAAACAAAGGGTGTGATAACACTTCCATTATTTTTAGCCAATTTTGGCAGGCAATAGAATTCAAATTTTGGACAACAGGTACTTTTTGAATTTAACTATAAATAGAGTGAAAATCAATTTGGAAACTGCTGAAGTAAATTCTTTGAAAATCTTATCTTTAGATTTCTTTTGCTTTGCTTATTATTTCATCATGTCAAGCTAAATGGTAGATGCATTAATAGTGGCTTGGGCACACATTGGGAGCAATTCAAGGGTTCTTGATCCAAGCCATGAACCTGCATTTATGTTAGGGTATGAATAGTAGTTTTTCTCCATTTAGCTGACTATTGATTCATTCACATGTATCAAATAGTTTACTTTTGGAGATAAGGCCAGTTAGCCTACCATAGGTTATATTTATATTACATTATCTTGACTAATTAGGTGACCTATAATAAACCTATAAATAGACCAAGCCTGTATTATTATTTAAATGTAAGGTAGGAAGCTGCAAGTAACTATTTACTTTATTTATCTATATTAATTAAAGCCAATAGTTTTTGGTAATGGCTGAAGTATTGTTTATTAAACAGCTAGTATCACTGCCAGGTTGTGAAGTACAAAATTACACATTACAAATTGAGTTTAAGTTAGTTATATCCAGCCTTGAGGGTTGCACTTAGTTAGGATAGGGAACACATAAGTTACTTCGTTGAGGTAAGACTTGGAACAACTCAATCAACAATGGAGGCACACAGCTGTGGATGTATTTGGAGATCAGAGTCGGCCAGAAGCCACAGTAAAGTCATGGACTAAATGCTTTATTATGGAAAAACTTCCAAACTCATTTATGACATTTTTGAATTTTTGAAACCCTGTAAAATATTTTATTTTAAAAATCAATTGCTGAAAACCGTTTATCTGCTGAAAATGAAAAAATAAATTTTCTTAATTCAAGTTTTTTATGAAGGATAATTTTTTGGTTTTAAATGATCTATTCATTAAATTGAAAAATGAAATTCTTCCGAGTTCTATTACAACAATATTAAACTTCGTAGATTCTCACAAATCTTTGTTTCTTGTACATTTTGTATTTTGCCAGGATGATCAATCAAAATTAACTGTTAAATCTTCCCTCTGTTTACAAGAAATGTTTATCTGAAGCCACATCTCAAGCCATTCTCTTAAGTTCTTGCTCTTTGATTGAAATTTCACAATACTTACTTAAGGAGCAGAATTAGGGTAAACTGGGGTGAATTGGACACGGGCTGAATCAGACACTTTTACACAGTTTACATTTATTATATTGTTTAAATACAGTTTTGGCACAATTTGGTTTATTTTTCAAGATATTATCTGTAAGGACCTAATTTTCAAAATGAAGCACAAACAGCAATTAAAAGATGCCATGTTAGCCAAATATGCATTTCCAAACACCTGGTGTAACTATCACATGGCACTTTCTCTGCATACAGACTGCAAAGAGGATTTGCAACAGAAGTTTTTGTCACATTGCACACTTAACTATATAAGAATCAGATACATTTAGAATATTTTAACCAATATATCACGTATAAAAAATGTTATGTAGATATTGAAAAGCTGATTCGCAAAAAGTGTGTCCAGTTCACCCCAGTTTACCCTATTCATATAAATTTCTGGGAAATTTTCAATCTGATTTTATAGAACGGGGTAAAGTATTAGTAAATGTGTTGAGCATTTTTGGATCTGATTGTGATTTGTGGGGTGTAAATTAGGTAAAACAATATTATTTTAACTGTTTGTGAATGGCCTCATGTCAAATAGCTTAGAATTTCTCCTTCACGTCCAGATAAATACATTTAGGAGTCCATGGACAATAATTTATGTTTTGGTAATTTGTTCCCTACTTGAGAAGTAAGCAATTAGTTTCAAGTAGCTTTTCGACTAGTTTTAGCACCTTTCAGACTATTGACTTTTATCAGCTTATAAATTATCAGATGACAGTAATCTGGCTGTTTTGCCAAATAATCGGATGGAGCATTCAGATTATCAACTTTTATCACTGATTTCTTGACAGATGATAAAAGTCGATAGAGGAAACACACCTTTAAGTAAGACTTCAATCAAGATCGAAAATTGTTTCCAGTTGGAGTTAGTTTATTTTAGTTTGTTATTGAATTCAGCACAATTGCAGTTAACTACAACTAAAATGCAATAAAGTTAACATTGGCAGAGCGCAATTGCACCCAATTTATAGCAAAGTTGTACAATGTTAACATGTACCTGTTGTTCATTTACTATTATTTCTTCTTCTGCTAATCCTTATGCAATGTGTTGTTTTTTGCTATCCATTAGCTATGCCATTTGAGTTGAAACTTTTGTCAAAGCTTTTGCCAAAATTTATTAATAAGTTAGTTTAAAAAAGATTATAATTGATATAAAAACAAATTAATCAAAGACTAATAAAGTATATGTTTGTAATAATGTCTTTTTCTTTTTCTTTTTTGATTGATGCTGATTATGCCAAACTTGATTTATTAGTAATAGTTAAATTAAATCGTCATAATTTGTCATGGATCCATGGATTTGTTAATTATCATAAAGATTCAAAAACAAATGATTTGAGGGAAATTTTTTCTTGTTTAAAAATTTTTTGAAGTAGTGTTGATGTTGAATTTTTGATTCAGGACCAAACAAATTATTCATAATTAGATAGATTTGTATATTACAGCAATGCTAAGAATTGGTTAAAAATTCCATTTTCTTATTTCTGTATTAAAAGTCTATTCTCTTGCATAGGTGTAAATTCTGCTTTGGTTCAGAATAAGATTTGTGCAAAATATGTTAAATGAGAAGTGGAAATCGAATTGAAATCCATTAATATTACATATGAATAGAAACATTTGAGAAAAACTAATTTATAATTTATAAACAATGTATTAAGCTAATCATAGTTTCAAATTTTAAAAAAAACCAAAATCACAAATTCTATCATTATCATAATTTAAAAAAATTTCCTTTTCTCTATATTCATAATTTTCAGATTTTTTTTCTTCAATCATTGAATCCCAATAGACTACTCTCAACTTAAATTCTTTGACAATCAATTCACCACTATTACTTCCATGTTCCTTGCATAATTTAAAACTGTCTATTTTTCCCAAATAGGGTCCTTTAAGAAAATAGCGAGTGTGATATCCTCTTTCAAAGTCATTAAAACCATCAAGATCCAATGTGAATTTCACAATTTTAGGCGTGCTTTTTTCAAAGAGCTTTGCTGTAATAACCTAAAGTGAACATTTATATTTTGTGTAAATTTCGAAATTTGAACGTGTTCAGAGAAATCACTAGTAACAAAATTTTCAATTTGACAATTGCGATATCTTAAATATTGCAAAAATTTGATAGTCAATGCAATGTTAATGTCTTTTAGCACAAGTATGATACTTTTGCATGAGCCGCTTAACCCCCATCACACACTGTAGTTAAGTTAAGTTAATTGCTCAAATTGTTATAAGCAAAACATTTAGGCTTGGTGAATGCAATAAAGGAAGCCTGGGTTTCAATGTTAACCCAGAACTTTGTCAAAAACTTGTTTCTTTTATCATGAGGAGGACAAAGTCCGTTATCAAATCCAGGGGACGTTCAAACAAATATTAATAGCCAATTTCTTACATGTTGAATTGAACATGTATACATGTACACTTATTTGTATTAAACGTATTTTTGGAACTTTTAGTTTTTTGGTTACATTTATAGCGTCATTATTGAATTATTGAATGATGCCAAACTTTTGGCGGCCGCTGTAACTCTTAATGGCAGTGTGCGACGGAATTTCTTAAGTTAAGGCTAACCACAACGCAAACTGTAACGTTTTTTCTAGAGTTAAGTTAAGTTTACCTTAACAGCAGTGTGCAACGGTTTTGTTAAGTTAAGGTTTTTTGTTGACTGATTTTGACAATATTTAGAAAAAATATGTATATGCATTAATAAATTGGCATAAACAAACATTGGAAATTAACATGCCAATCAGGTGACGAGTGTATTGTAATTGAGTAGCTTCAATACATATGCTACTGTTTAATAAAAACAATGTAATTAGAGGAAACCATTGATTTCATTGGTTAAAACAACGAGGTTTGATTCATGCTACAAGTGCAATTATTCTTTAAAAACGTAAAGTTTTTAGAGTATAAGTTTACTTTGAATAAAATTACTCTGTTTTTGCGCTTTGTTTAAGTATAGAATGGCATCACTTTGTGTAGTAAAAATTTTGATAAATAGAAATTTTTAACAAATATATTATATATACTGAATATGTAGAATGGAAAAATAATTTACACAATTAAATAAATTTTGTATATGATTCTAAACTCTAACTGTTATATACGAAATTAGTGGATTTAAATTGCGTACAAAATGGAACCATAATGCATACATTTGCTCAAAATTATTAAGTTATACACTAGCATAGATTCAGTTCTTAACTCGTGTACTTATTGTATGTTAAGCCATATCAAAGTTTCATATTCGCAATTCATCAATATCTGCTTGAGATGTGCGTTGTGCAATTTTAGCTGTATCAATCATTTTGAGAGATTATATATTTTTCCTAGAAAGTTTTTTGACTACCTGTAAATTTTTGTATTTTTAGAATGTGACCAACTACTTTTAGTGTATATGATTCTAATATGTAAAAATTACATGTAATTTAACTAGCAAATATTCTGAACAAATATGTTTTATGCTTAAATTTAACTTTCAAATATAATTTGATATGAAAGTTTTATATGTACCTATTGATCTAGCCTCCATTTTCAACTAAATTTATTAAATAAATATGAATATTAGTTATCTACAAAACTAACAAATGCATATCAAATTCAAACATTTGTTCATGGGTCTCTGTGTTTCAAAGTAGGCAGGCGTCGTGTTTTTGCTCAATTAAGAATGTTGTGAAGCCACAAATTTGTAGTAAATGTTTAAAATACGGTCATAAGAAAATAGCTGTCAATCTAACAAATTAATTTGTGCTTTCTGTGTTGGTGAACATAGTTACAATGATTGCCCCTTAAAAAAGACGAGGAAAAACATATATGCGTACATTGTCATTCAAATGACAGCACATCAAATGCAATCTATAACCACTCTGCATTTTCTGTAACATGTCCAATATATAAATTGCAAGTAAATCGATTGATTAAGAAGATTGACTGGAGAAATACTGATCCACCACCACACCTCTGACAATTAAAAGCTCAACAAAATCTTCCAAAATTTCTACTTATTAATGCAATGTCTATTCTAAGTTATCTCTCTGGATCAAGAAAATATCTCCGGTTTTAGGTGAACACCTGCATTCTCTTAATGTTGACATTTGTATTGTTACAGAAACCCATTTGAAGAAGTTACATCCTGATCATTATATTGCTATCAATACCGATTTACTCATTACAGAAGAGATAGAGAAATATTCAACTGTCAATCCTCAACATGTCTTAGGCTTCATAAAGGAGGTGGTATTATAATATACATTAGTGACTCTTTATACAGTGAAATTATTAGTACGTCAGATGGAGATACTGAATCTTTTTGGATAAAAGTAATATCATCACTATATCATCACTAAACAAATATTGTACATTCATTATTAATGCTTCATATAGTCCGCCATCTCGACAAAATAGCCTTATTAATTATATCTCATCATCATATTCAGAACTAATTAAATATTATCCTACTGCTGTAGCAATAAGTGCAGGTGATTGGAATAGCCTTAATTTAGATTATCTTATTACATCATCTGATCTAGTTGAACTTAACTCTCCACCTACACGCCAAGACCAACAACTTGACAAGTTGTATATCATGTATCCTCATTTAGTTGATCATCTTTAAACTGTAGATATTGGTATTATCTCAGATCATAAGGCATTAATACTTATTCCTAAAATAAGTCTTCCAAACTCAAGAAAACGTGTTAGCTTTCTAGATTTTGGACGTAAATTTCATCAAAAACTAACCTTTAAACTACATAATCTTGATCTGAGTAAATTCATGATTCCAAATCCAGAAGAAGAAAAAATCCGAGAATTTGAAGAACTTATGCAGAAAATGATTCATGAAACTTTTCTGAAACGCCATGTATGGATGAGCTCTAGAGACCCTTACTGGATGACTCCTCGCATTAAATACATCTTAAAGCTCAAAAACAGAGCCTTGTATACTGGTAACAGTTATAAAGCGCATGCTCTTTCAAAAAGATTTCAAGAAATGCGATTAAATTCTACAACCAAAAGAGGAGTTCAATCTTGGTTGAAGAAAATGGATGATATTACACACCGAAAATTTGCAAACAAACGAATTGATGAATCCAAATTTGATGGTGAAACACTTAATAATGTATTAGCAATGTGATCAACACGACCAGAAAATTATAGGAATATTGACGCTCCAGTTTAATCTTTAGCAGGACACAGTGGACCTGAGATACCTCTAAATATTGTTTCTCATCAACTTAGAACATGTCGGAAGTCTTCATCTGGACCCAATGAAATTCCATACTGGTTTTTCCGAAACTATTGGGATATTTTAGCACCTGTGTATCCCAATCTTTGGAATGCTAAAATTCAAAGAGGTATATTTCCTGAAATCTACAAACGAGCAAACTTACATCCTCTTTCAAAAGTTGCTTAGCACAAAAGGATAGTGATATTCGAGGTATCAATGTTACTTCATTATCTGCTCGTTTACTTGAACGAATTGTTCATAAGCTCTTTGTAAGCCCAAATATTCAATCTAAAGGAGACACCTATCAATTTGCGTATAAAAAAGGAATGTCAACCATTGACAACTTAGCAACTCTTCAACATACTTTGGCAGAAACATTAGATAAACATGAAATTGGCGGTGTTAACACTATATTAGTTGACTTTTCTAAGGCTTTTGATACTTTAGATCATGAGTATGCAGCTAATTATTTTGAAAAATTTATAGAAGACCCATTTATTTGCTCGTGGCTCTACAGCTTTCTCAAAAACAGAACACATAGACTAATATTGAACTCAACAACTATGAATTGGAAATTAATAAATCTAGGCTCTTCGCAAGGTACTGTAGGAGGACCAAATATATATTCTATTGCCAGTGACCAGCTAAAGACAAAAAATCCTGAAAATATACTTATAAAATATTCCGACAATTCTACATTGTGTACTCCTTGAAATTAACAATATAAATGAATGGGCAAAGTCATGTAACCTAAAAATAAACGTCAAAAAACGTTGATGATGGAATTTTGCCTTAGTGTAAATAATTATTGTAATTGTCAGTTACAAAACATTTCATATCCTACTACTACCACTGCAAACATTCTTGGTGTCATTTTTCAGAAAAATCTAAAATTTACAGTTCATGGTACTAAACTAATCAACAAATTGAATTCACTTTTATTTATTTTGCGTAATCTTTCTAACTCATACTACTCAATTGAAGAAAACATTGGGTTTTTGAGGCTCTCATAGTAAGCCGCGTAAGATATGGTATTTCGATATATGGATCAGATAATGCAGATTTAGATAAATTAAATCGATTTTTTCACAAATGCCATCGCCTAAATTATACTTACAAACTTTATAATGCATATGAAATTCGAGATACAGAAGACAGTAGACTTATGAGGAAAGTGACTTCAAATCCTCGACATCCTCTTTACAAATATTTTGAAGAACACACAATTAAAGATAAAACATACTTTATTTGCCAAAAGAAAAAGTTTAGACTCCCCTTAATATGAACGTTTAAGAGAACTTTCTCTAATCGCGTTTTAAGTTATTTTTAGTTGATCCCAGTTTGTATTTAACTTGGGATTATTAAAGTTATTCAATGTTATTCAATGTTATTCAATGTGTGTGTGTGTGTGTGTGTTAAAATCATGAGCCGGCCATCTTTACCTAATCGGTGTTTTGTGAAAATGTCATAATAATGTCGGGCAGGATTAAACAAATTAGGATCAGTGTTATGCTGTAACCAAATTTCGATAATTAAGAATATTGCGTTTTGTCCTATCGTATTTATTAAGTTTAGAAAATCATTTCTGATAAACAAATTTATAGTTATTACAGTACTTTTTTAGTTTATTTTCTATTTGCGATTCTTCTAGAATTTGTCCTGGGTTGAGTTTAATATCTCCTGAAAGAAGTAATCTTAAGGAATAAAAATAGTTATTGAGGTGATTAAGAAGAAGGGTACCGAATCTAACTGTATATGCAAATTGTGTTAAATGGGGATGTTTTAAAGTATGTGGCTGTGGATTTATATAATATAGAGGTACATTTTGTAACATTACATAGATAACTAAATAATATAGAAATAAAACGACGTTTTGAAGAATTGGCGGCTTTTAGATAGGTGACATTCGGAATTCGAAATGAAGAGTGAGAAATTAGGCGAGGTTAGAAGAATCCTTTTAAAACGAAAGTGATATGAGCAATTCCTTGAGAAGATAAGTGGATTCAATCAAGGGCAAAGTGGTTGGAGTTGATACTTTGTGGTGAATTCAGAAAGCTTTTGAATACTGGAATAAGATTGAATTTATTAGTAGAGAGACTTGATAAGGCTTCATTAAATCTAGTGATGACATAACCCTTCTGTAGAGCAGAATGTTTACAAACTTTAGTAATTTCTAGGAAATATATGAAGCGCATAGTGAATTTTTGATGGATTAAAGATACAAGATGATTGATGTTCTGTTGAAATTGTTTGATGTCTGTAGATTTGAGCGCATCAATGAGCCCTGTATTTATGAAGACGGAGTTGATGTGCGTTGTAGGATAATTCTGGATCTTTTGAGAGAGTTGATGAGAGTTGTGACCAGGATATGAGTGAATTGTAGTTGTTTGATTTGAAAAAAGAGGTAGTTCCGGGCTTTATAGATTTTACAGAAAAACTAGACTTGAAATGAGTGTGTTGTTGACCGACATTTTGAGCCGTTGAGGCAAGTGATTTCCTTGATGATATCAATGAGGAAAAGGTGAAGGCGATCTGGAGTTTTTTACATTAAGACGAGTGTATATTGGAGTTTCTTCTGAGAATGGTGAATGAGTAGGACTAGTGGCAGAGACTGATGTAGAACTGAGAGTTTTTGAAAAGGAGCAGGAGAACTTCAGTGGCGTTTTCTTTATTAAGACGAGAGAAGAGTTGATTAAGGGGCGTTTTCTTTTTATCTTTTCTAAAAGCATTTGCAGCATCCAGGGACATAGCACCAGGTAGGATGTGCGAAATGATTGCTTCATCGAGTGAAAGCAAGAGCCGACTGTATCCGTTGATGAAATCTGACATATTAAATATCTAAAGCATCGATTATATTGGCTCAACACCCATTCTTCATTTGATTTCATTTGACAATTGCAATGGCGGAAATTTGGCTCACTTTATTCCCCATGTTTATTTACTTTGACGTATTTAATATTGAAAGCGCCTGTTTACATGGTTTCTTTTTGCTGATATTTATCAAACATTATAAAACATAATAGGCTAACGTCAGTCATTTACCTAACCTAATTAACACAGACCAGGTGTTTGCTGTAATTATTGTGGTATTTAAGCGACAAGAGCAAATAACAACAGACTAAACACAGAAACAGATTTTGTTATAGCAGCTTTTTGAATGCTTTTAATTCTAAATATCTATGCAGTTTTGAATTTTTTTTAATGAAATAGCAATTACTCGCAGATAGAGCATTTGAAATCAAGATGGAGCTTGAACGTAATGACATCCGAAAACTGATTTTCTACTGTTGGAAGCGAGGTTTGAGCTCCAGACATAATCCTATAGATATCTGTTCAGCCTTATCATTGAATTTGTATAATAAATGCAGTATGAATAAGCAATATTGCTTTGTTTGGAAAAAACTTATCTGACAACCCTATATATGTCGGGTTTGAGTACAAAGATTAGATTTATTATTTATAAAATATTGATGTTATTCACATCTTGAACTGAGAAATATCCAAGACGTTACGTAATAAGAACGAAATTGATGTTTCTCCGTCAGAAAATGTTTGAGGTTAATGTTCATTTGATTGGAGAAAGATAGACAAAGTTAACTTAAATTCAACGTTTCTGGTAGAGTTCAGGTACTACATTTTCGGGTATGATTGGGTGCGGATTGTCTAGTTCTATGTTTGACTAATATTGTCAATCCCAAATATATATATATATATATATTATTTATAAAATATATATGTTATTCACATCTAGAACTGAGAAATATCCAAGACGTTAAGTAATAAGAAAGAATTGCTGTTTCTCCGTCAGTAAATGATTGATGTTAATGATCATTTGATTGGAGAAAGATAGACAAAGTTAACTTAAATTCAACGTTTCTGGTAGAGTTCAAATATTCCAATGTGATATAACTACAAAATCAATGTCTTTTTATATATATGTGTATAAGTCGCTCGGCCTTATGCAAGGCATATATATATATATATATATATATATATATATAAATAAAAAATTTGATTTTGTAGTTATATCACATTGGAAGATTTTTTTTTGCTCAAAGTTACCACGATTGTTCAAAGTAGCCCCGTTCTACGGTATAGAAAAGACTTGCATTTTTAGATCTAGAAAACGAACCAATAATTTTCGAAATATGAAAACTTACCCCTTATCAAATAATTAAACATAAGATGAAATTATATGAAAATTTCAAGACATATCTATAATATGATGCACATGTTAATGTCTAATCAATGTTTGCAAAAAGTTTTTGATGTCAAGCAAAATATTACTTTTTACTTTTGTGGTATTTCAATAATTCAAGGAGTATTTTTAGCTTCTGGGAAAAAGAAATATGTACATTAGAATATATTTAATACAACTCGTATAGTTCAAATATTAATTGTAATAATATAGCCATATGCAAATATTGAAAAAAACAATTAATTATTTTATTAAATAATAATTAAATCGAAAAAAATACAATAAACCTGATTGTAGCATTCTTTTGATTAGATTTTAAAGCTTTGCTATCTATATTTTCCATGCAATCCATTTACAAAAATTGCAAAATCTTAAAGTCCTTCAAAGTTGCTTATGTTTTAAGGTGGTTTGTTATACATAACCTTCAAACAATCATATACCATGTATTACGAGCATTCAATTATAATACTGGTGCATGTAATTTTTAGCAGTTAAGTTTTCACATTTCAAGCATTACAAAATAAGTGTGCGCAATTGTTAGTTGTTTTAAATCTTCCAAAAAAATTGTTTCAAGCTTAAATTTCTTTAAATTTGTTCGTTAATTTTCAGGTCTTCTTAGTTGGTTGTTACTAATTGCTTAGCTAAGACTTTTTGATATATTGTATATAGATATTGCAAAGCTAAATGAAAAACCAATTATATAGCTCCTTGAAAACATAAAACCATTACATGTCATACAATTCGAATTAGAAAAAGATGAGATGAGCTTCATTTGACCTGACGTATTCTGCAAAGAGGAAAATTAGTACCTTATGAAATGTCAAGCTTAAGTAATAAAAATCAGTTACTTATTTTAAATACAATTAGCTGTTTAATTTATATATATGGCTAAATAATATTTTGAGATTAATAAAATATAATTTAAATTCATAAATGATCAATGCAATATCGACTTTTGTAAAATGAACTTTGAACTCGATGTGTTGACTTTTGCTGAGATCACTTCAAAATTGAGGTTTCTAAGAAATTTGGAATCATAATTTACCTGTACAACAAAATCCATTTGGCTAATAAAGCAATCAATAACAATTAGCTTATAATTTAGACTGATATTTCTTTACAAATCACAAACTGAACACGATGGCGAACGCGATTTTTTTCGAATCATTCAGCGCTATTCTACGAAAGTACCGATTAATAATTTTTGTATTTATAACCATTTGTTCAAAAATTTGGAACAATGAATAATTTTGGAAATTTCTCTACATGAGAACATTAATTTTAATACAGTATCAGTCCATAAAATATTTGTTTTTATCATTATAAATATGATAATAATTAATGCATTATGCTGTATATTAATAAAAAAGTTGTAAAATTTAAATGATTATTTCTAATTAAATGAATTTTAGTTTTTAGTGCCTTTATCTGAGATTCGCCGTTTGCAACACACGAAAAAATGTTTCTACCTTGAATATCAAGTTGTGCCTAACAGTTAATGTAGGATTCTTCATGAAGTAAGAAATGCTTTTCTTAGTAATCCATTTATATCCTGGTTCTTTCAAAGTGATCCCTAGTGAACTATTACATGGGCCATAAGCATCGGCTGCTAATACAGTGGACTTTTCATTTAAAGTTACTTGTTTACTAACAAAAAACTTTTTACCAAATAATAATACCATTTCTATAGTGATAGATGTCACTTTCTCTTCTTCTCCTATTATTCGATTTAACCAAATTTTGAGATATCCAGTACGCCCATCACAAGCATCAGATTGAGGAGTGTCAAATAAAGTTAATGTTGCTTTTACTTTTAATTGCGCACCATGAGAAATTTGTCGCTCGACTGTTGCTTCTGATTCAAAAATCGAGAGAGGAATTGTTGCAGAGCCAATAAATTCATTGTTTTTTACGTCATCACTGTCAAATAAGTCGATTTTAATTTTCTGTACTACTGCAGCTACAAGAAATCTCCAAGACAAATGAAATACAGCATTTCTGGTGTTCTCTTTCGTCCAAGTCTTCCTTACTTGAGAGCCAATTCTTACAACAGCATACACATCAGAATCCGTAAATATATCTAGACTTCTTATTGAGAGCGCTTGAACTTGGGTTATCTCAAGAATTCCTGTGGGCAAATCAGATGCTATTTTGTTTTGATGCTTTTTCTCTAAAACCGTTAAATTCATGGAAATCACATTTGGAGCAACAATGTTGCTGTTAATGAGCTTCATTACTTCCTTCCTTGCGAGACTCATTATACCAGACAATGACAAAGTTGCCCCAATTCCGGAAACATCATATCTGAGCTTTGGTTCATTAAGCAGCGTCACGATGATTCCCCCAAAAAATGGAGGTTCATTGATAAGTGGATACATCTTCACGAGAACATCGAACGCGTATTCATGAATCACAATTCCAACCGGCACTAGGGCAAGCTTTACTTGAATGCTGATAGTCTCATCACATTGCACTTGCACTCGGAGCTGAGCAGAATCGCTGTTTAGTCCAAGCATTTCAATATTTGTGACGTTTGGCTGTGGTAGTGCTGAGTTAAACTCACCTAGTTGGAATGGGATATTATCCATATTCTCTTTACCAATTGTAACGATAAACTTCACAATAAGTGGCCATATTTTTGATATAAATTGATTGATCCACAGAGTGTTGTTGTACATTTTCTATCACCTAATTCAGTAAGTATTTAGAAAACATTTTAACAAATCCAATTGGACAAATATAAATTTAGGTCATTAGTGTCTTTTATTGTTCGAATGGAAACTATAAAGAAATTTCAATTTCGGTTAATAGCATGGTGAACAGCTTTCATAAACTGAATATCCTAAGCGTGTGTGAGTGATTTGCGGATCGACATTTAAAATATACAAAACTCTTTTAATCTTAATTAATGTTAATTAAAGTGCAATCCTCCAAATATATTTTGCATCATTTTATTTTTATTATATATCATTTATAGAAATTGATAACATTGTAACTCCAGCACTCCTTTTCATAGCTGTAGTGTTTTATACATCCAAAATAATTAGGGATTGAATGGGATAACCTCAAATCCAATGTAGAAATTTGCGTTTGTATTGGTTGTTTGACATGTGAGGAAGAGGTGGGGATGAAAAAATATATTGGTAGTCCATACATAAATATATCTGCACTATGAGAATTGTACATTTAGGATGAAAAAAATTTTATGAGCCTTCCAAATTATCACTGGATTTGCTGAGTATTTGTTGAAGATGTAACTAGGATCTTATTTCTTCCATGGAATTTTGATTAGGAGTATTGTGTTTATGTGGATCTCTCCATGCAATGTTCCCTGTCGTGAATTTTTGCGGTCATGTTTGCGTTGAACGGTTGAACTTTTCGTAGGAATATTAAAAAAGTTGAAAGAAGGTGGTACGTTAAAAAGAGAGTGTGGCCCATTCCTAAAAATTAATGGAAAGGAGAAAAAGTGACTGACGCAATTTGCCTTCAAAAATCAGGAATGTTCAACAAAAAAGGTGCGAGGGGTTTTTGTTTATAAGACAAAGATCCGGGTTGACCAATCCCCTGTATACAGTGTATACAGGAACCTAAAGAATGCTGGCTTTACTAAAAAAAACTGGGAAAAATTGTCCTTCAAATTACCAAAACCACAAGCGCAAACGCTTGGAGTTTGGTTCCTGCTGGAAAAGCTATCCATTCGAGGATGTCTTCCTATCTGACGAATGTGCGATCCTGCTCTATCAGCATATAGTGGCTTTATAGAGACCAAGGTGGAAAAGAGTGTGAAAGCCCTTTCCAAAGTTTCCCCAAAATCATGGTTTGGGTTGTTTTCTCATATGGAAGTTTTACATCTTAATTTTGGAACAAGGGACTATCAACAGTCAAAATTTTTGCCACATCATCCAGAAATTTGCTAAGGAGCATGCTAACTTGTTTTATCCAGACGGGTGGATTTTGGAGCAGTATGGCGCGATTCCTCCCACATCAATGTAAACTTGTGAGTTTCTCAGGAAAATTCCATCCAAATCTTGAAATGGCCGCCAATTCTCCGGATAATAATCCAGTAGAGAACGTTTGGAATATCTTGAATACTAGTATCGAGAAGAAAATGCCAAAAATCAGACTGGAATTGATCGATTTTGTCCGAAATGCAGAGCACAAGATAACCCCAGAAGTAAGAAGAAATTTGATTTCCTCAATTTCTGAATTTTTGTTTTCATGTTTATTTATTAACGGTTGTCCGGTTTTCTGGGTATGTCATACCCTGTGACATGTTCAACGGATTGTATATCCTAAGCCAATCCATTGATTCTTTTGAAATTCATTGACTTTTGCTGAAATATTGTTTTCGTTAATTGTGTAAAGGCGTTTTAAAATACTCCTCATAGTTATTTTGATATTTATGATTTGTTCCTGGAACGCCGAACAGGGTATGTGATACCCTCTATGTTCTGTGCGACTTTGGAACATGCATTTTCACTTCTAGGTCATTAAAAGTTTCAATAAAAACAAATGTTGTTAGTTGGTGCAGGAAGCGGCTTCTCATTGGTTAATCTATCATGTGATGATGAGAATAATGGCATCATACTTTATATTGGCTCATTCAGCTGGCTGTGACTCATTTTTATTTCACTATTGATAACCAACTCCGAGTCTAACCGCTTATACCATGAGTCGTCCTAAGTGCCTTTGTAAGGAACATGCCATCGCTATGATATTCCTACAGGATGATCTTGTCGGATGAAGAAGACTTCAATATCGATGTCTTTGATGACGCTGCAAATGAGTGTATTCAGTGTACCTTCCCTATTGAAGATGAACTTTCTCCTTGTTCAGATTCAAATGATAATATATTGTATTCGGAATTTGTGCATGAAGGCAGTGGAAGTGAATCTGATTCAGAAGAAGAAGACGAAGGGGAAACATCTGCTTCCCATCAAGATGTTGGTGCTTTTGTGGCTCCATCTGGTCGTGTTTGGTACGATTATGAACCAACAAATGTTGGCCGGGAATCATCACGAAATATCGATTCTCCAAAGGGCCTGAACCAGGTATAAATCCCGAAACTGAAAGATAAACAATTCTCATCTTTTTGGATAAAACTCTGGACGAAGTAGTCTTGTATACAAATCTTCAAGGTAGGCGGGTTATAAATTAATGGAACAGAACAAATCCAACCAGAAGAAAAGTGTTTGTTTCAACTGATAGAGTTGAATTGGAAGCATTTGTTGGGATTCTTATTTTATTAGGTGAGCAAAAAGAATTGTTTTCAATGTACACGCCTGCATGTCGTACGTTTTCAAATGAAATATTTATGTTATTTTGATCAACAATGATTTACATATATTTACGTCGTAATTGTAACAATATGATATGCCAAAATTTGCATTCATTACAGTAAAAATCTTTGACATATATTGTCCCATAGAAAGCTGTGAGTAATTTCAATTTTAGCATATAACATGGAATATTACGTCATCATATCTGAATTTTCATTGATTTTCATTAGAAATTTTCGATAGTGCATTTCTGCCAAAAGTTATTGTACAGCTCGACTACTTACAACATCCACGATCACTAAAGAAAATGGATCAACAAATTTTCAATTTTGACATTGAAAAAATATAGATGCTCTTTCTGTCCCTATTTACGCGATAGGAAAACATTCATTTGTTGCACCAAATTCAAAAAAACTATATGTAATGAGCACAGATCATATTCTTGCAATGATTGTGAAGAATTATAGTTATTTTTTTCTTTGTTAAACTCTGTGGCCATATAGGCTTATTGAATTATTTCGAGTGTTAGGAACAATTTATAGAAAATATATTTTGGGATTACAGTGGGTTTTCATTACGTAATAATAATAATAATAATAATAATAATAATAATAATAATAATAATAATAATAAGGGTTAAATATTTTGTCCAAAACTTGATAAAAGTACAAATTATAACCTTATTTCATTGTTATCAAGAACAAAAGTTATCATTAGGAACAC
>CABFPE010000303.1:918025-935700 GCA_900660155.1 Hofstenia miamia
AAACTTATAACACTAGTCTGCATTGCGATAGCAATTCATAAAAAAGGGAACGTGTGACGCTGTTTAGAATAACTTTAACAGACAAAGTGTGCTTGGGTAAACAAAAGTGTCCATCGACATAGGTTGAAAGAGCAACTTAACCTTCTAAATAAAATGCAATAATGTCCAATGCTTTTTGCCAAGATATACATGTGTCAAAAATGCGCCTTCTTTATTTAGACTTTGTAGAAAAAACACAATTTTAAATTTATTGTTTTATATCAAGATCTTAGTCAAAACGTTGACAGAAAAAAGACGCCATTTACTATAAATCGTTTCTCCATGTAGAGCTGATCCAGATCAATAAAATCTGTTGGCATTGATTTATAAATAATTTTTTATGACATTAATCTACATTAGTAAAAACAAAAAGCATTCACTGACACACATATTTACATAACATGTGGTTTTTCATATTGATATTATAGTTCTAATATGAAATATTCAAGATTTAATCTTAAACAATTTAATATAGTTTTAAAGTCAACCCGGTTCCAACAGTTCCAATTTATACTGTACACGACTTGACGCTTCATTGAACCATACATTTTTAATGAACAAAGCGTTTTTCAACACTTACAAAAAATTCCAAGCCCAGTAGGAATTGTGGTATTCGCGAGCCATAGATACATCTATTGGTGAACTTACTTGAATGTAATGTTGAAAACTTATACTATTGCTGTGCCTCAAGACTTGAAAAGATAAACAAATTTTCTTTGCAAATTCCAATTTTTTAGAACAGCTTTAAATTCTCTCCATCATTAATGTTCAGGAATTTACAAGGTTTAAAGCAGAGTTGAAACCGGTCAGAATTTGCACTTATCTAACTGAACCGACGAAGCTTTTCTCAACAGGCTATAACCGGCCGATCCACTGATTTATTTTTCAAGAATTTTTACCGATTTTAACTGGCGCACAGAATCTGATATTTGCGTCTCGACGGCTGACGGGGACTTTTCTTAAAGATAAGGAAAGGGAACAAGAAATGTCAAGGGTTATTCTAAGATTAGATTGTTGAGGCTGGCCAGGCGGTAACGGAATTTCATTTTCATTGTTAACATTAATGCTATTCATTCAATGAAGATTTATTTTTTTATTGAAATGTGTTAAGTGTGACTTCTTAGTAAACAGAAAAGAAATTTTGAAAAGTTTGTTTTTATTTGATCTGTGGTCACAATATTACGCAGAATTTGCAAAGGTTAACATTACTTTTACAAGCATATGCCATATACTTCATAACATATTGTTCTCCTATGAAATTACATATATGATAAATGTCATTTTACTTAAGAGATAGACTATTTTATTATCAAATATTGACATAGTTGAAATATTAATTTCATTAAAAATTACGAAATACATGTATATAGGTGCTACATATGGCCACGGAATTTCATGACAATGGAATTTCAATTTCCTATAACCAGACATGAGTTCTATTTTTACTAATTTTTTTACACGTATTCCTTATCATTGCATTACTATCAGTATAATTAAAAGCATTAGGTGCACATAAGTATGTATGTATGAAGAAGAAAAGTATAACTCAAATTTTAATTTTATCACTCTACATTTTATCGTGTGGCCAAGCCCCCGAGTTCAAATTTACACCTTGCAATTTAACAATACAGATAAAGTTAAGTCTGGCTTCTTTCTAGACCACAACTGTGTCAACCTTCTTTTAAGAGGAAGATATTTCTTATTAATTTGGAAAAGTGGCGCTCGGCGTTGGCTTTTGAGGCTGCTATCAGGAATAATTGGAAGCAATTCGGCTGAGATGCGGAAATTGCAATTATTTAGACTTCCAGAACCTGTGTATGGTAAATTTTTAAACTTGTACCCAGCAATATGGCAATTCAGTTATAACTTTTTGAATGATAAAAAATTCAGCCGGTAAAATGTCGTTAAAAATAGAAAGCCATGCATTCACTGACACTAATTGACAGGCGAGCGGACCGCGTCAGTGTGCAATTCTGTGTTCGCATTTTTATGTACTCATAAATGACTTTGAAAATGATTTCAAACAATTTTGTAACATATATTGTCTGAAACTTACATAGCTTTCACATTCGCCTAAGTCAAACGCCTAAATTTTTTCTAATAAAAGCTAGGGCTATTAATCACTGGTTTGCAACAAATTTTATTACAACCAATTATTACAGAAATCTTCCCTGAAATAATCACAAGGGGTTTCGCGCCTAAGCTGGATGGCCGGCTGACTCGCAGCGCTTAATAGTTAGTCAGACCCGACCGGTTCCAATTAACTCTGGTTTAGAGGCCATGGGGAAACAACGAACGTTTGTTTATACGTAGATAGACCTCCAAATCCATGAGGCGGGCAGCATCTCAATGAGATCGCGACTGAGGTATCGGTTTAAAAAAAGAAAATAAGAGGAAGAACCCCTCTTTTCCGTGGTTATTTTAAAATCTGGACTTCTTATTAGATCTTAATCTATAAAAATTTTTAAAAAATCCCTAGGCTGTATAAGGTTGAAAACGGTTTTAATTCGGCAAATATTGTGTTTCTTGTAGGGGTTTCTATTCAATCAAATAAAACTTAGATTGATATCAAAATGGCTTTGAGTAGATATCGCATTAAGAATATCAAAAATACAGTTTCGAGGAAACTTCTGCTTATAATTTTAAAATAAAATAATTCGTTATCATTTAAAAATTCCTCTTAAGTCCGTAATTGATTAAAAAGACCAGCAAATTTTTTTTTGTTAACAACTTAACTCACCTTAGGTGCTTCTATTGCTGTGTATGTAGCCCCAGGAGGTACCACAAAACCTTCAGTGAAAAGTTTGAAATGGTGAATTAGAGATTCCATTGAAGATTTCATTTCGGATCTAGAAGGTGGACTGACTTTTGCGTCATCAACTTTAATTTCCCCTGTTGGTAAATTGTTCATTGCTTGAAGACAAATGCGAATGCTCTCACGCATCTCTTCAACACGAATCAAATACCTAAGTAATAAAGGTACGTTTTCTACTACTTCCTGAAAAACAAACAACTCGAAATAAAATTCAAAAACAGAAATTCATAATCAAATAGAAATGTGATCGATAGCAAATTCGAAGATTAACGACTCAAAAATTAATTTATATGTTAAATTTAATTTATATATTAAAAAAAAACCAACTCTTCCAGAACCACTTTTAGTAAAATATTGCAAAAATAATTGTTTAAAGGTTAAATGCCTGACACAAGTGTCAATTGCAGGCAGGTCAGAGTGTAGATCGAAATACTTAAACATAGAATTTTAGTATTTCTGCTAGCACTACAAAATATTGGATGAAGTTGAATTAGCGATTGGAATTTCTACCTTGTCTTAAATAGCATGAAGTCATAAGAAATGGAGTGGAGATTAATAAATGCTGAATCCAATATGCATAATTACATAAATTCAAAACACTTCTGTTAATAATTTTACTCTATATAATTATCGCTCCTCAATGCCGGAAGTACTGATAAGAATTCAATCAGTTTTGGTATACCCAACAATGATTATATTTAATTAAGTGCACGTCACTCGTTTCAGCCTATATTTTAGAAACTACAAGCATTATTATTTTGTGATCACATTTTATAAATTACAATACCAGACGGAATTACTTAAAAACATCAAATACAGATTTTCTGAACAATTAATAGACACATTGATTAGATGAACTCTTGATGGGGTTATTTTTAGAAAATTCAATCAAAAATCATGCTCTAAACTTGAAAAATTGATACCGATCGTAACAATCCCCACGAAGTCCGATCGGTACATCGAAATCCATGTCAGCGTAGGCATCATATGGTGCAGCTTTCCTCAAATCCCATTTGATACCACTACCGCGTAACATTACCCCACTAAAACCATAATTAAGGGCATCTTCGGCAGAAATCACACCCACGTCAATTGTGCGTTCTTTCCAAATACGATTGTCTGTAAGCATCTAAAAAGACACCCGAAATTTCAAGAGATTTACATTAGTCATTACGAAGTTGAGGCAAGACCTTGAATCTTCAAAGAATTATGAAGTGGCATAAAAAATGCTATTTAAAATTTACTTTGTTTACACTAGGATGATTTTTACTATTAAGAGTTAACAAATCTTGGCGTACAAGTATTGTAAATTTTTCAAAACTGATAAAATTGATTCCTATAACGCAATCACAGTTTGCAATCTTTACCATTATTGGAATTGAGAACACTTCGGAAAGAACTTGCCACCGATTCAATTTTACGAAGAAATATGCATATATATATATATATATATACTAATACGACCCTCTAAGTATTATTTTCACATAACCATATAAGCTGATTTTTTCACATAAATTCCTGATTTTTTGTAGGACATAGTCCTTCAGTAGTCCCTACCTTCATGGAAAATGTTTTAAGGATCGATGAGTTTTTTAGCGAGTAATAGCAAAAAATTTAATTTTCGGCAAAAAAACCCCAAGTCCCTTTTTGTACTGTGGAAAAATGGGCTCCGGTCCCTCTATATAGAGCATTTTGCAAAAACCCCTGTACGAATCGGGACGTATTAGTATATATATATATAATTATAGACCTATTAATCTAGCTTACTTCTTCCATTTCATCAATCCTCTCGGGAAACCGTTTTAGGAAATCATAAACATCTTCAAGCCATCCCAAAGGAATATCTTGAGCTACACCACCTGGACGAACATAAGCTGCATGCATGCGAGCGCCAGAAACCCGTTCAGTGAACTCAAACATTTTTTCACGTTCTTCAAACATCCAGAAGAATGGAGTCATTGCACCAACATCAAGAGCATGTGTTGTCACCGCCATAATATGATTTTGAATACGAGTAAGTTCAGCCATTAACACTAAGAAACGGAATAATTGTCAACATACCCATACATTTTTCATAAAATGACATGAATAAATCAGACTCATAATTGAGTTAAAAATAAACGTAAAAAGACAATCCGACGACAAGATTTCAGCAATCTAAAATAGTTAAGAACAATTACTCTCAAATATTTGTGAGAGTTGTAAAGAAAACAATATTATAAATAATTTTGCTGATGAAAAATGGTAGTTTGAATTCTACTTCTAAATATTAACATGAACGTAGTCTTGAGAAAAATCTTCTACAACTAACAAATACATATTAAATCAAAAGGTATACATCAAAGAACAGGGGAATCACCACATCATTGGACAATGTTTTTGAATTTTACAAATTCGTTATTCAAGGGTTGTTTTGGAAGTTTCAAAATGAACTGTCGGCAAGCCTTTTCAAATGATAAAGTTTGAATGCCAGCGGTAAAAAGTTTGCAATGAAGGTACTTGCCTATCCCAGGCAGTGACCCAGTTTTCTGTGAATTTCATGTGCACTAACATTATTTTTACTTCAGTAAACACGCAGAATCGTGCAGCAGCTGAGGAACATTTTATTTTAAATTAATGACGACATGCAGTGAAATGTAGGTTACAAATGTTATTGTCTGTTTACAAAATTGAAAGAATCAAAAAGAAATATGAAGCAAAGTCAGCCATACGGTTAAATAACATGTTTACTCATATGTGTGTGATTACATTTGTGTAACATTTTCTCAACACTTTTCAGTCATTTTAATATTTTACTGTTGTACTTTGTTCCATTTCTATATTTACTTTGCTTGCTATGTTCTTTAAAACGAATATAAGAAATTAGGTTCTATTGAGGTTTAGTTTACTCTTATGAAATATTTGAATTTAAGTCATTTGATGCATTAACCCATTTGATATGAAAATAATGAGTTTAACATTTTATTTAAATCCTTCCCAAGAAAATTTACGTTGTGAGGCAATTATATGAATTTATATCAGATTCGAATTTCAGACCGACATCAGAATTAAACGAATCACACTTTGTTTTCAAAAGCACCTTTCATTGAATATTTCATATGCCTTAAATTTCGAACTACCCCTTTTCCACTTAATATAAGAATTGGGTATGTCTTGTTGAAGCAACAAACTTTTATAACATACAATGCAAGTTTATTATGCAGTGTTGTTCCGCGGAAGTTTGGGAGAGGCACTTAGACTAATATTTTCAGAAAAGATATTTATCTTTCGCACACAAAAACTTATTGAAAATTGAATACGCTAAGTTTGCTTAACAGCTATTCTAATAACTTTGATAAACTTTGTGAAAAAATGTTCCTAAAATAAACGATTAAATATTTTCAGACCTGAGTTTTTCTATTTTGTTGACATTTTCAATATGTTATGGTGCTAGAAATGTGATATTGTTCAAAAAATGAGCCCTAATGAGTTAGACAAACATACAACATAAATGATAAAGGTTGGAACAGTGAAATTTCATCGAATTTGGATATCACCTTTCTTTTTTGAGATCAAACGGATTAAGCAACCTAAGGTTTTTTAGTAATTAGATAAGTATCATCTGCACATAACAAATTCCGCATGCATTTTATCAATGTTATATTATCCAAAGTGTGCATTAGGTCCTGGCACCTTCAAGTGAAGTGATAATAAATCTCTTAGTACTATTGATATTTTAGGAAGTGGCATATTTTGTAAAGATATTTTTTAGACGTTTGCGATTTTCGTTTAATTCTAGCATAATAAAAAACGTGCACAGCCTCCGATCAAAAAAGGCATCACACCAGGCTAAAATATGCACATCCTATTTTAGCTATTTCCGTTTCAAAAGAAAACAATTAAATTTACACTGCTATTTCGAAATTAGTAGTTAAGCTACATTTGTGAGAGAATCCCGTGAAAAATACTCAAACGCTTTCCAAGCATTAGAGGAAGATAAGTTGTTATTGATATTAAGGTGTTTATTGAGAAGAAATGGCTTTCAAATCTCCACTGCTTATCAGACATTATATTATTGGAGTTGAGAGCTATATATTGAAACAAAAATAAAAATCTCTAATAAAGTGCGCATAACACATGGTTTATCCGTTTTTTTCAAATAATACTTTAAACTTTCAACCTAGACAAAAACAAACTAAACATTCTCAATGCTAAACTTAATTAATAAAAAAGTTTTGTGCAATTTTGGAATGATCGTACACAAAAAATATAGAAATTTACGTCAAGACTTAGGTAAGAACTATAAAATTATATAATCTCTTATCACACATCTTCTAATGTCACACTTCAAGAAATTTGTGCAGAACTACTAATTGCTTTGTTAATATAGGAAATATTTGAAAATTTAAAGTATTTTTCGGATCTAAACATTTTGTGGAAATCAAAAGACTATGGTCTGCAAAAAATTGAAATGCACACTGGTATGCTGCAATGTTGGGTTGTAATGAAACATCGAAAGAATATTTAAATAGAAAAGATACATTTTTTTAAAAAAAAATGTTGACAATAAAAAATGTGCATTTAATTGTTCAACAATAGATTGCATCGCCGCAATGAAATACGTCTTGAAAAAAAAGTTACCTCTCAAGTATTTTGCACGAGGAGGAACTTCAATATTCAATAGTTTTTCTATTGCCAATGAAAAACACTGTTCATTACACATCATCGAGACATAATCCAGACGATCGAAATACGGTAAGCCCTAAAAATGTTAAAATCGGTGGTTAGACTAAAAACAACCTGCATATAAGTCTTATACTCCATTAACTTTTCTGTACCTCTATGCAATAAGCCAACATGAGGATCACATCTGATTATACTCTAAACTCAATTTAAAGAAAAATTTTTGCGAAATTACAGTACTTCTCCACTCAATTCTAATACTAGACGCAAAACGCCATGAGCGGCGGGATGTTGGGGCCCAAAATTCAACATAGTATTTTCAATTCTTGTGGGACATTTTAGTTTTTCTTCAAGAACCTCAGGGTACATTTCAGGATTAAGATCTCCTTGCTGTGCGGAATGCGGGTGATATGAAGCATATTTGTATTCTTCAAGTGTATCCCAGTACTTTTCAGTCCATTGTCGACCAAACCTATATATAAAAATCACTAGAATATAACTTAATCACTCCCGTTAAAACCCCTATTGTATACGACTATAAGTTTAATCAGGTTAATGATTGATGCTTAGGAAATAATAAATTCTGAAAAAAATGAAAATTCATAGAAAGCATTAACATATAATTTATTTTGCACATCAATCTATAAATAGAACAACTTGCATTCGATATTTACCTTCATTTGGCTAGGTTACTATGTAAGCTAATTGGGATTGCGCATATATTAAATAAAATGCGCAAATACAAAAATTTTTGCTAAAAATACTTGTATCTAGCCCAAATGTCAGCAACAAATAATAAATCTGGACAACGCTTAAGTTAATATAGTAATTCTTTTCTATACACCCCAACGGAATGCATTAAAGTAAACCTCTATAGACAACTGGTTAAACTAGACAATATTAATTAAGATGCTATCGTACTTATAAACAAACCCATCTGCAATATAAGCCATTATGTAAAACTAGTACACGATGTTATACGCATCAAAATATCAAATTATTAAATCAATTACACAAATCATTACAGCTATACCAGTCACGCCCTGCCGCCAAGGCAACCTTAACCCAGAACTTAATAGCAGGATGCGCCGGTCATCACTGCATCATGCTTTACGATTACTAAATTTTGAAAATATTATATTTAAAAATGTATATTCATTATATAAAATGGCATAAGCAAAGTGTGGAAATGTGCATGGCCTTAAAATGGCCATTGTACGTTAATAGGAAGGTGTCAATAAGAGAATGCACACGTTTAATAAGAATGAATAACTTAATACTATTTCGAAATTCAGGAACGGATCCAGAATGGATTCATGGATTCGGACATCCGTTCAATATTAGAAAAAAATAGCATATGTAATATTAGTCCTGTATATTTGTTTAAAATTACAATTAAGCACACTATGATTATGACTAACATAAATAAAACTGTTGTCATTCTCACTAATAACGATTGACATAAAAAATCACAAATAAAATAAAGAAAACATCTGAGATTATAGAAATTGAGCAAATTCACTTTCACTTTCGAAATGGTGTCTTAATCAAATTATGAAATATTTTCAGATATTGCGGCTAATTTGAATATCAACGATGAAGATCCTCTTGCTAAAAAAGTTGTTGGAGCCCACATCAATACATTATCCATACACATTGTCACCTTACGTTCAATGTATTATAATCATCCTTAATAGTATTTTAGAAAAAGTGTTTAAGCCCTTGACTATTAATTGAAAATGCGTGTAAGAAAAATGCGGGAAATAAGGAAATATCTTAAACAAAGGGAAAGTTTGGGTAAAAACAAAATTATTGTTTCTAAATTGAAAAAATCGCAAGAAAATTAAGACAAAGACATTAAAAATTAGACCTACCTCGCATAGTGTTGCTAAATTTTGCTTAAAATGGAATAAAGAATATATGCCATTAAGCATACGAAGACTAATAATAGATTTTTATAGGTCTCAACCTTTAAAAATTTTTATCTTTTGTCAGAGCTGCATGAGGTTGTTTAATTACTAATTGAGGCACAAAGATACATGTATTGCCACAAATTTTAAATAAATAATAAATTCAATTATCAAATTTACATTTCCACAGTTAAAAAATGTGATTACAAAATTTTACATATTTCAAAAACGAAAAATGAAAGCACGTGGGGGAAGAAAAATATCAAATGATGGTTCGATCGGACCTACTATTAAATCCTTTATAACTGAAATTATTCTAAAAATTTTAGAAAACCAACAGAAGGATTGCGTGTAGAAAAAATTACAAGGATAAAAGGAACAGTCAAATATTTCAAGGTTGGTAATATTAACAAATTTTATAGAATTTGATGAAGTCAATGTTTCATTTTTGAAAATTGCTGCAATTAATGAGATTTGTAAAATATTGGACGAAATGCTGATACGCGAAAAACAAGGAAAAGGATTATGATGTAATGCTAAGCAAACAACAGTTGAAAACGGTTACAAATGAAATTTGGAATACTCAAATAATGATATTGAAAAAAATATGATTTATTAACGGCAATAGTTTCCCTTGCTCCAAAATCAGTTAAAATGTAGTCCAGCGACAATACTCAGTCTTAATTAACAGGATTTCACAATATTGAAATCAGGAAAAACACTTATAAGAACAGATCACAGAAGGGCTACAAATTTCTAGAGATGTACCGAAATCCGACATCTGGCAAAATCGACAATTATACAACCGGATCCGTATATCCGGAAAATTTAACTTGTCTACCGGATTCTGAGATAAAACTTGATTTAAAAATGGTATTTTCGAATAAAACTATTTTTCCATGATACACAAGTTGCCATTTAAAAAAACAAGTTATTCTGACATATCAGGACGTAGCCTATTTCGTTGAATTGACAATACATGTCCATGTATGTTGAATGCTCGTTCACTTCGGACACATGATGGTGGCAAAGCTAAAACTATGCGAGCATTTTTTTCAAGAGTGGGCAATTAATTGAAAATGAGAATGTTCTCTGCTACGAAATAATTTTCTGCAAGAATTAAAAACGTATCCTTAATATTTGCAAACAAACAAAATAAAAATGATACATATCAACTGCAGAAATACACGGTATGATTAAAAAATATGTCCTACAATTTGCCTAATTAAAATTTAACGCTGCTCACAACTAGACGATTTTGGAAAAAAAATTTTGACGACAGACCAAGGATTGCTCGCAAAAGGCTATTTTTTCGAAAATGGGACTACTCACTCCAGAACTTTGTTTGAACATACAGAAGGATAATTTTCCAATTCCAGGAAATGTTTAGGAGAAATAATTAAAAGCTACTACCAAAGGTCAATATTCTGTTGTCGGAACACTAGATAATCGATTTTTTATGCTCCTAATATTTTTAGAATTATGTACGTCCGTTTTAAAAGTGAACAAAAGCCTGGCTAAGTTATTGTCTAATCTTAAATTTGATAAAAATATGTGTGGTCATAAAAATGTAAATCAAAGTATACGGAAATTCGTTAATAAATTTGCAAGAACAGAACAGATATTTCAGATAAGCCTTAGGAAATGAGAAAGCAAACCTGTACCTAAATCATTTTTGACAATTATTACTATTTACCATTATTTACTATTATTACCATGCATGTCTCTACATGATAATTTTGTATAAAGAAATTTATAATGCTTCAAGTTAAATAAATTCATTTATGCATGTAATTTTGATATGAATGCGTTAGATGAGCTTATACCATGGCGTACTTGGTTTATACATGTCATATGATTCCATACAGTCGTAGTCGTCGTTTACTTCATGAAGAAAAAATACTAACAATTACCTAACCGCATTAGCATGAATTGGCTGAACACTAAGAAATGGTTTGTTGAAAGATGAATTAAAATATCTTTTTGGAATGCTAACAAACGATTTTCTCAGGAGTTTATTCATGTCCTGTAAAATTGTAATGGGAATTTAACTGAAGATTATTAAACAAAATAACGAACATCGAATTATTATTAAGTTAATAGCTTATTATAATATTGATATTTGAAGAAACTTTTAAAGGAGTGCAAGCAAAGCCCTCAATAAATTGCTAAGAATTTAATGCAACATAAGAATTAGAAGCAGGTTAATTAAACCTATTAATCTAAACTATGGTTGATATAAAGAGAAAAACCAGTAATTGAATTTTTTTTTTAAAAAGAGTACACACTTTTTTAGGCCTCATAGATGTAAGTTTTAAAAAAAATAGGAAAATTAAAATTTCATGAAATGATTCTATTAGAAAAATATAATGGAGAACTCAGATGGTAGTTAAATTAATGATTACTTTTCTTATTTTTGCAAATTGCATATTTGCAATGAAATGTTATGCAAAATGTGTTTGGTATATGTATATCAATAGATTATATGCAAATTCATGCTAAAAAATGTGCAAAAATCTAAAAAAATGTTATGAAAATATATATATATATGTATATATTATATTAAAAGGATCTAGTAATAAGAATAACTATGTAATTTTATTTCTGAGCATTTGCTCACTCATTATTTATTACAAAGGTTGTTATTATGATGTTAGTGGTTGCTCAAGAACCAAAAGTATGAAACAACTGTAAGCAACATAAAAACAACCAAAGTTATATCTGGGAAATATACCAAATATCTCAATATGGATACTGATTCAAAATGCTGCTGCAAGTGACAGCAGCTTGATAGGACAACAGTATTAGAATGTTATTTAAGCAACTATTTTTAACTCAATGATCATAGAAATATATTTTTACTATTTCTACTCATTAAAAAAATTTATTAGTGTAGAATTTTCAGGTAACAATATTTTGCATTACTTTGGAAAGCACACAGTAAAAATCTGTTTCTAAATCCCATTGTAAAATAATGATAATTTTCCAATTTAATTGGAAATGTGTTATCCAACTACACAAACCTCTCAAGATTATTCAAACACAATAATGGCAGATTGAATCCCTTATTCATAAAAGTATAAATTTTGGTGATAAGAAATAGTATATGTGTTATCACTTGAAAAAGTACCTGTGATCTAGAAAAAGATTTCAATAACAAGTTAATAGATTTCCTTATCAGCCAAGTCTTTTTAGATTAAAATTGGCTGCAGCATGGCAAAATTCTTAAATTTCAGAAGAATAGTAATGGGAACATACCACTGTGTAATAATGAAATAGAACATTTATGAAATTAAAAATTCATGAATTCATATTTTATCATACAAGCTTTAAAATATCCCTCAAGACATATAGATATTTATTATTCAAATTTTTGAAGCATTAAGATAGCTTTTTTTACAATAAATCCTGAAGCAAAAACTCTCCCATTGATTCCCAAAATCTGCCTCATAAATCCATTGTCTATTTAAAAACACAATAATAAACAATATTTCTCCTCATCAGGATAATTTTGACAGAATGCAAATGTCAGCCTCATTGACAATTGAAAGGTGCAGGCTTATAGGCATCTCTTCTAAAAAAAAGAATGCATATTTAATTGATTTTACATTAAAATAATATTTAGTAATTTTTAGTTGTAGATTTATTACCAGTTTTGTTAATACAGGTGGTTCACAGCAAAGTTTTCAAAAGTCAAAGTGTTTGAAACAGGATAAAAGACATTAATTTTTTAAATATAATAATTTACACAAGATAATAGCATCAACTTTTAATTCATAGCAATATTTTGCTATCTTATCAAATTCATTGTCATTGTCTAATGTAGACATTATTAACAAAAAAACTCAGCACTACTATACTTATAGTGCTTTTCTTGTAATGTTTCACCTTTCCCATTTGCATTTAAACTAAGCTATTCATATAATATTTAAGCTACTTGATTGGTATGTAGATCAATAATTTTCAGCATTAAATTCTTATTTATGAATACTATATTGATTTTGAACACTTTGATTTTTGAGCACTTTGCCTGATATGAATGCAGGTCACCTACAATATGGCATAAATTTTTTGAGCTGAAAGTTAAACACTTGACTTTTGACCAAGGTCAATTATGTCAAATATAGGCCAGTAAGTGATTTTTATAGTACCTGTAAATTGTTACCAAGGAAATAACCATGATAAAACAACTAATTATCAATAAATTTTTAGTGGAGAATAGTCTTATTCTTCTTCCAATGTTTTATGCAGGTATTGCTGAAATGATTGTCATTAGCTAATTTTATTTACGGCAATATTGGTATTGCTTCACCAATTAATACTTAAAATGTTCATAAGATCATATTAAATAACAAAAAACAAAGAACAATTAATTAACTTGCATTAGGAAATCAAACTTAAATGAACTTTTCTTGCCAAAAACAACTTTGTGGCATTTAGACATCTCATTCAAGAAGTAACTAACTTATTATAAATTAATTATCTGTAGTAATCCACTTGCAAATCACCAAAGTGTGAAGAAAGAGATGTGCCTGTGATCAATGATGACTATTCAAATACTTTTATATTCTATTAAATATACAGTTAACAAGTTATGAGAGACTCCTCTCTTTCAGTGTAATGGTGAACTAACAGAGTTTTCAAGTTGAGTTTAAGTGACTTAGTCTGAGTTTAAGTTTTTATGCTTCAAGTTATAGTTCAAGTAATTTTTAACAAAAATTCTGAGTTTGTTTGAGTTTTTTCTAATTTTGAGCTTAATGATTTCACTTCTGAGTTTTTCTGATCAAGTTTTGCAAGTTTATTCAAGTTCAAGATTTTAGCCATCTAAGTAATCAAAAACCTTGTTAACTAATTGTTGTTTTATTGTGAAAAAATAAATAATGCTTTAAATGTATTTGACTTCATATTGAATAAGTCAAATAACAAAAATAACATATTTATTTATTTGTTGTGATCTGCATGATGCCATTTATGTCAGCAGCCATTCACAGTAGTGAGGTGAGAATCTAAACAGTGGCAAAGAACACTAACCCAAACATAAGAATATGCATACATGTATGGTTGTGTATTAACCATTTAGATTGACATTAATGCTGATAAAATTTACATATTGAAATGAGTGCTGTCAATGAAAGCTGCATAGGAGGAATTAAGTTCAAGTTATTGCTGGTCAAGGACTTCACATGATCAATAATAAATGTCCAATAGAATAATACATTTTTGGGTTAAAAAACAACATCTAACTTAAACATAGTGTTAAAGATTCTTCTAATATTGAAATTGAAGACATGCTTTGTTTATATTTATGCTATATAATATAGCAAAATTGTTATGCTACAGGAACACAATGTGGATAAGACATACAAAATTATGAATTTGGCAAATAAGAACAATGAGTGTGGAAATAATGTGTGGGGTGGGGGTATAAGGCATGCAAAAGCAATGTTCAGAAAACTTAAAGAGATGTTATTGATTTACATGTAATAAACAAATACACTAATTCTACAAGTTCAAATTCAAATGCAAGTATAATATTGTTTGTAAGATTTCTCTTCTTATGAGTTATAGCACAATGATTTAAAATCAAAGAATTTGTAATTGTTTCCTAATAGTATATATCATAGTACACAAATTCTTTATGAATGCACTTTGTAAATGATTTGAAAGGAATGTTACATTCTCTATTAAGATTTAAAAATAAAAAACACGAAAAAATAAACAACAAGAAAATATTTAACTTCAACATTCTGTCAGAGCCATGTGTCAACCATTGGAGCAGATGTCAACCCATCCAATAAATACTTAACCCAAGCTACCAAATAATGTTGAGAGTGCATTTTAATAATAACTATTTGTAAATTTAAGATCTATGAATTTTAATAATTTCACTTTCATAAGAGGAAAATTATCTAAATTTTCTTAAATTTGTGTATAAGGTAAATAGCCTAGGAATTTTTTGAATGTAATTGAGAAGTGTCTCCTCTTTCATCTTCATCCAAGAAATGCACTTTTTCATGCTGCACAGCACTATTGATTTACATTGCTTTTCAGTCTCTTGTAGGGAAGTCTGACTTTCAGCATAATGAACATCAAATGTTTTTGGGTTGTTTAACTTCATAAGGCATTAACTAATTACTTTTGCATGAGTACTACATTACTACTATAGTATTTTATTTAGTTATAAAACTAGAATCAAGTTTTATTTACAATATCTTATTCTATTTTTGTTATATTAATTAAGATTGATGCAATCATAAGTAACTTAGGCAATTGGGATCATCCTGACTGATGATGCTGACAAGGCCTTCATGCATCCTATGTTAAATTGTGGGAGATTTCATCACTTGCACTTTCCAAATTCTTTGCATGTAACAACATTGGTAAGAAAGTGTAGAAACACTAAGTCAGAATATCTATATTTAACAGTAATCATTCCCAGTGAATGCCCAGTTGTGACTAATGAAGTGAATCTCAAAAGAGAATTATATGATTGTTCAATATTTTCTGGAGTTATGATTTTAATATGCTTTATACATTAGTGTTAAAGTAATCAAAGCTGTTATTATGCATTAAGATCTCTTATTCTTTTTTCACTCTTTTACTAAATAAGCAAACCTTAGATTTTTACCTAAACTACTACCTTATTTCAGTAAAATTTGTAAAGGTTCATTTATTGAGTAGAAAACTGTGATCATAAAATGTCATCAATCTCAGTCAAAAACATTATAAAAATCTTTGCATTTTTAATATACTTAGAGCAAGAATAATTATCCTAGAAATACTTACAAAGGCGTTGTCTAATCTACTAATCATCCTTTATCATTATGTACAAAACAATCATAAAACTGTTTAATTAATAATTTCTTGAAAGAAATTTAAGTAAATGCAATAAATGGTAGTTATAGATCAAAGTTGCTTACCAGCACAACATCAAATGATGATGAGGTTAATTTAATGCAAGTTGACAACCCCCACTTTGTAATGGAGTTCTCACTTTGTTTTCTTTTCTTAAATAGTAGCCATTTTTCAAAACAGTACTTTGCCATGGAAGAAAGGGATGGATTCAAGATAGATTTTTTTGAGTAGAATAGTCATAGCAAGTCTAGAACTGAGCCATGATGCTACTTCATCCACTCTCCCAAGACTAGACCAAAGTACCATTAGCATATAAAGTTCTAAAGAGAGTAGAAGCCATTTCAATAGAGAGCAAATAAGGGAGATAATTCTGTAATATAAAGTAGACATTCTAAATTTCCCAGCATTATTAATAAAAAATTAGGTGAGGTCTAGGTTTTAGAATTTACTAAATCCTTGAAATATTTTCCAGTTATATTAGTTGTAAAAATATTTAAAAGTTATTGCTGATCATAAGATAAGATAGGATATTTTATATTTAAAGATTTTACTTACAAAATAGATTTTATTTAAGAGGGGATAAATCTCTAAATAGCATTGGTAAATGTACAAAATAAATAAAAAGTTGCATATGAAATTGTAGAGTCACTCAGGGCCCCTATTTTAATTGATTTTATTTCTTTTGATTATTTCACACTCTAAATTAGTATTACATCATAGTGACGTCATGATTGTTGCTATCAATTTATTTGTATCAATGGGGGATATTCATGAAATTTTGAAATGTTTCAAAATATCTAATTTTTATATAATTCATATCTGAAATTTTCAAAACAATGGTTGCCAATTCTTAAAATTTCCTATATTTTTTAATATTACTACTTTTGGTTTAATCCCATTACCGACATTGATTGGTTTGACGTCATTTCTGACCTCTTAAGTTCCGAATTTGCAGAAATTTCTTGGAAACCACTTACATTAAGCATTAATATTTATTTATAGCTTTAAAAGATTTATTTAATTTATAAGTATACTATTCTTAAATAAGTGCTCTAAATTAAGCTTTAATGGAGTTTTGGAATACTTTTAGTATAATTATGATAAATGCAACATCAATAAATTTGCCAATGATAATGGACTTAATGCTCGCCTAATTCTTTTCCAAATCCGCGATTTGTAGCCAACCAGGGGTTGCAAACACTAAATTAAGCAATTCAATGCGCCCAAATTACGGAGAAGAGGCAATTGGTTTCGTAGAGTTGCAGCGAATTCAGGATTGCTGTACAGTGCAATGTTTAATTACTCCTGAACACAAGGTTGGCTCCTCTCCATATAAATGCATTGTTGAAGTGAATGAAAGAAATTTGGAGATATTGTCTGCAACATGTAAGGGG